>BLAL01000229.1:0-335000 GCA_015698045.1 Rhizophagus clarus | reverse complement strand
TACCTAAGTAATAACTTGTCTGATAAAAAGAAAAAAAAAACTCATTAAACTCGTATGGATAATAATAATTTTTGTAAAGAAAAAGAAATGTTTTTAATGAATAAATAAAGGGAGTTTGTTTTTCTTAATTGATATTTACGAATAATTTTAAATTTCATAAGCTTCAAGTCATGTATTTTCCGTAGTAATTCTTCTCCAAGCCAACGTTACAGGATTCTCATAAGTCATATCCATTCCTCTAATTTCCTAATTGTTTTTTTTTTCAAACTTTAAAACATTCGACGACATTCATTGCGTTTGGAATTTTAAAAAGTCAAAATGATTATGAGTATTTAGGAAGTTTGGAAGGTAAATATTTTTATGAATAATTCTTTTCGGCAACATATCATAATGTATCATCATTAATCTACACTATAATTCTTAAATAAATTTTTTCATGTTCTTTTTATTTTACATAATCTTTTAATAAGACATTGTATTGTTATGTAATGGTGTGTTTAAATCTCAGTTAAAAAATCGGGATAATTTAGATTTATTGTATGAGGGCGCGAAGGTCTAGAATAATTATCTAAAGAACAATGATCAAACGACACAGACATTTCTTCACACCATTTACTCCTTTTCTGGAATAATTAATGCAATAGCAGATAATTTTGTGGTTCTACTATTAAGATTGGAGTATTATTGGTGCTTAGAGAAATAAGTCAAATATAATCAGTGTTGGGTCGTATAGGAAAATTTAAAATTACCTTTTTTTGTAATAAATACTAAAATTCAATTAACTTTTAGTAATAGACTTTCAGCTTGCCCAAATAATTGTTAACATCATCTGTATATCCTTGAGCACGTTGTAATAATAACTATCGTCTAATACTAAACATATTTCATACTTCATAAAAGTCAGGCATATTTAGACCAAGTCGAAATTCCAAACGTACACGTATTGCTGCAAATTAGTGTAGTTATCATACTACCATTCGTTTATACCAAAATCAGATTGTGTAATAAAGGCTCGTTGTCACCAGAATTACAAAAAGTTCTTTTTAATTTAATTCAATATTCGCTTATATATCAGTAACGTGACTCAAAGTGAAAGACGAGCGTAAAAATAAGGGTATATTTGTTTTATGAATCCTCAAGCGACAAACAACATTTAAAGCTCTATCGAAACGTAAACGCGCATTTACATAATACATATACAAAGCTATCATCTGGAAGATCATCCATGAACATCTTGAACATCTAGGGAGTAGGGATACGCTTGATCTCCGAGTTCACAAAAATCACGAGATTTATTAGTGGTCATATTTTACATTAATTAATGCTTTCCCGGCAGAATCACGTGATAATAATAAAATCACCTCGTAAGCCATAATTCCGGCCAAATATGACCCTCTTTAACGACCCCTTTTTTTGGAAAACTATAAATTAAATAATTATTTAGATAGTATTACTGGTTTCCAATAACTCTTCTCATCAATAATATATCAAATGTGAATACTATATCAGTTGACTTTCAAAGAGTGAATCCAAGAAGGTTTAGAAATTTTACTCGGTGAAATTCGACAAACCGAATCACTTCAACACTTAATGTCATGCGCAGGAACTGATAACGGAGTTGAGGGCCGAACAGCCGATCCGGTATATTGAATTTCATTGTTTCTTAAAGGCTATACATAATTGTATATAAGATATGATATTAATGTTTCTCAAGTTCTCAAGCAATCACAAACATGCGTTATATTTCCTTCCTAAAATAGACAATGGCTATCATTATAAAAATATTAAAATAATTTTTTAGTTACATGGTATCAAAATGAACTACATTTCTTTAATTTGATTATTCTAATAAAAAAACTTTCTGGATATTTCTATTGTATTAATAATAATAAAATATCAGATATTAAAATGCATGTAATAAATTTAATTCGGTAATTCGGTAATTCATTTTGACTTTTAGGTGCTGATTCCTTGAATACTATACATTTTAAAAATATTCACTTCTTTTATTAATTACTATAGGAAATCATTATTTTTAAAATGTATTGCCGTATTGGGTAAATTAATAATTTATTTTAACAAAACAAATATTTATATCATTAATCATTAATATGGAATGGTCGGCGGCTAAGGAAAAATTTCGAAATGATAATACTTTTAGAAAGGGAACAAGGAGGTCGGAAAAATCTCGGAACGGAGGAAAAACTTTTAATAATTTGTATCACTCAATTTCATTAACATCGGACCGAAATTATACCGACGATGCCATACTTGTCAAGATTCAAACGTGTAAACATACTATTTATTTCGCACGAAACACAATACATTACTCAGTCAAGAGTATAAGTAGGATAAATTTGTTCGATCTTAAGTCTTCCAACCTTTTTTTTTTTTTTTTTGAAATTTATTCCTTTTCTTTTTTTTCCTTAATAAACAATGGCCCAAATTGGACTCTCAAAAGATTATGGATATGTGAGTATTGGTAGATAATCTTATATATTTTTGAATATATTTTTTATAAAAAAAAATTCTTTTTTTTTATAGGTCGTTGCTACCGGATTTGCATCGGTAATTTTAGTAACTTATCTCGGATTTAGAGTAGGAAAAGCACGAAAAGTTGCTGAATTACCCTATCCTTACGGTAAAGTATGAGAATATCGATTTTTTTTTTGTACTGTACATAAATATATTAAATGGTTATTTTTTTCTTTTTTTTTTTAGCTTATGCTACAAAAGAAGAATGTGAGAAAGACCATAAGAAGTTACTCTTTAATTGTTCTCAAAGGGTTCATCAGGTAATTGAATTTTTTAAGTATGTATTAAATTATTTTGGAGTTAAGTTTTATAATTTTTTTTTTTATATTTTTGATATAGAATACCTTGGAATACTACCCCGCATTTCTTTTCACGTAAGTATATTCTACTTCGTTAAATGTTTTTATAAGTAATTTGTTATCAAACAATATCTCTATTTAGACTCGCTGCCGGCGGAATCAACCATCCAATTCTTTCTTCGATTGGTGGTGGAATTTGGTGTTTAGGTAAACATTAAATTTTTCTTCTTTCTTTACTTCATTAAAATCTTCTTATATTATTCTATTAATATTTCCTTCATTGATATAAATAAATAGGTCGATTATTTTATGCATCGGGTTATTATACTGGTGATCCAAAGAAAAGAAGCAGAGGTTTTTTCGGATATATCGGTACATTGATCTTATTCGGTACTACAATTTCTAGCGCCATTTCTTTATTGAGCAGCTAAAATCAAATCAAGTTATTACTCATTATTATAAATATATATCTTTCCATATTATTATTATAAATATCAATAAATTTAAGAAAAATTTTAGTGTAATTTGCATTCCAATTTTGGTATTTAATGGCTCTTCAATTTACTTTTATTAGAATTAAATAATATAACAATGAAAAAATTACATTTATATCCGAATACTAATCTGTAACGGGTTATCATTAAATCCGAAAATCCTAAGTGCGTGCGATTGACAGATAGAATTTTCATTCATTCATTTATTTCATATATTAAAATTATTCAATTTACATGAGTATAAATAATTAAATGCAAATTTATTAAATTTTCTTTTTTACAAAAAATTTTTTTTTTTTTACTTGTATTAATATTAAAGTTTTAAATATAATTGTCAAAAATATTAAATAACTAATATTATTGCAAAAATATCTAAATTTTAAATATAATTGTCAAAAATATTAATAATTAATATTATTGCAAAAATATCTAAAAGTTTATACATTAAAAAAAAAATATAATACAGCTATTAATTTTTAATTATTGAAAAATGTCTTTTTTTTTTTTTAAAAAAAAAAAAAAAATGTCTTTTTAATCTAAATCCATATCATCAGATTCTGGTATGTGAATAGTTATAGGCAAGTCAAACGGAATAACTTGCTGTTCTTGTTGTTCATCACGTGGCGTTGTGGGAATCTTAAGCATACTGCTTTGTACAATTGCGGGAGAACGACACGTTGGACAATGAAAATTTAACGGATGTGGAATTGAATTAAAATCTCCTGGAGAATAACCTTCAACTAATAAGGATGTTCTTAAACATGAAGCGTGGAATCTATGATGACATTGTGGTAATGTAATTATAGGTGATGGTGTATTGTTCTCAGTTTCTTCACAACATCCAACATTCGCCAAGGCACATGATGATTGTGATTGTGAATTATGCGTATGCGTATGCGTATGTGTATGTGTATGTGGACGTGAATTTGGTTGTGTTGCATTTGCCGTCTCCGAAGGAGGAGTTGAAGGATTACCAACGTTCATCATACCAAATATAGGAATGTTAAGAGGTGTATTGGTTGTAGATTCATTATTATTATCACTCTCTTGTGTTTCTGTTTCTTCAATTTCTTTTCTGCATAAGGGACACGTATTATTTTGTCTTAACCATTGGAAAAGACATGATTCGCAGAACATGTGATTACATGGCATTTGACGTACGGATACTTTTTGGTCCGTTTTCTCATTTTCTTCTTGTTCAACAGAGAGTGGAAAAGGTTCTAAACAAATTGGACAACTTGCTTGTGAATCTACATGTTCTTTTGTTATAGTAATAATTGGTAATTTTTTAAGAGCTGATTCCGAAGCACGTTTTTGAACTTGTTGTGTTGGGAAGAAGAAAGGCGTGAAGAAGAATACGCCCGGAGTAGTCTGTCCATCACCTCCTGGAATTGGATATATAAAAAATTGAAATTGAGGATTTTGTTCTTGTTGACCTTCTTGAGGCTGAGGTTGTTGAGGTTGTTGAGGTTGCTGAGATTGTTGATTATCCTGTGAATTATTTTCGCCAGAAGGCCGTGCTCGTTCTCTAAAAATAATATTTATTGGAAAGAATAATCCGGGAAAACCGCCATTTTGTTGTGGCGGTGATTGATTTGGAGTTGATTGCTGAGGTTGATTTACGTTCGTATTTTGATTGTTTTGTCCGTCCATGTTTTTTTTATGAAAATATGAAATTTTTAATTTTTTTTTAAAAAAAAATGAGCCGACTCATAAACTATTTATATATTTGTAATTAGATTATTGGCATGGAACTTACGAGAAATTACCAGTTAGGTTTAGGTCAATAAATTGTTGGTCAACTGATTATATAATTGGCGTCAATCTTTATATTAATATAATTTGTGTAAATCTGTCATGCAAGTCCATTTTCGGCCATTTTGTGATGTAATTTTCACGGATGATTCCAGAATTTACTAAGGGCTGATTTATTCACAAAAAGAAATAAGCGGTAGAAATAAAAAAAAAGAACATAATAGTGATAATATCATCTATTCTAACCTATTTTTGTATAGGGAAAAATATTACATTGGATAAAACCGATTGCACCGATTGTCGAAATATTCCGTCATTGATTATATTTAGCCATTGTATAGCCAGTATAAAAATCGTTATATCACGTGTGCATTTATTAAAAAAAAAAACTGCTGACTAAAATTATAACGTTGTTAATACGGTATGCTATCAGTATTTTTCGTTCGTAAATTATTACTGTAAATAGTTTTATTCGTTTATTCTGTTATGCCGTTATCCGGCATGCACTTTCGGCATTAAGGTTTTGATATGCTCGTTATGCTGCCGTAGCCCGAAATGCCAGTGGTGACATTAATAACTTACATATTAATAATAACAACGAAAGAGATTATTAATTGGTTTCTTTCTTATACGGTATGTCTTATTTACATTTTCAACCCGGCTATTGTTAATTGGTTCCTTAAAGATTCTCCGGCGTAACAGATTGATAAATATTAAAAAATAAGACAGTTTTCATTTTTCTTGTGTTACTAACCACATTACCATTTTGTTCTTTTTATTAATGCATCTATTGAGCCTACATGCTTTCCACCTACCCTCTCTTTCTTTTGTAATCTGACGTTAAAGTAATCAGATTTGCCCCAATACCTTAAGTTCACGTAAAAGTAGTTAAAACCCAATTATATGAATATTTGACTAATGACTAGTGGCTAGTCACTAGATTTCGTCAATCGTCACTCGCGATATGTTAGGGATTAGGGAGTAGAAAAAGATTAGTAGTAAATGTAGTAAATGTAGTAAATATTCTACTCCTACACTATCTCTTCTTCCTTGAATGACTCATATATATATATTTTTCGTCAACTTTTCAAATAGTTGGATTGAAGAACTTGGTGGAAAATTATGGAACTATGTAGATTAAATTATCCGCAGTTCTGTACCGCCTAAAATTAACCATTAAAGATTAACATTTTGTTAGTGACAAATTTACCGCCTTTTGCCAATATTGTCCCTTATCTTACACAATTTATTCTATTCAATCATATTAATTTTACTATCGTTAAGCTTTCGTAAAGTCGTTTCGCTTAAACGATAAAGTACTAATATGACTATCGCTCTTCACGAAATCCTCAAAACACGTATGTTTTTGACTCTTTTTATGTGGTTTATTATGGAAAAAGTTGATTTTGACGTTAATTTTTTTTGTTTATTTTAAGGCATCCTTGAAGCTATAAGATCCGTTCAACCTCCTGGAGGTTGGAAGGTTGTGGTGGTAGATGAAGCATCATTAAAGATTATAGAGTCTGCTTGTAAGATGTTTGACATTCTTGAAGAGAAAGTAACTTGTAAGTCGTAAACGATTCACTTTTATTCAAAATAAAATTAATTGGTTAACAAAACAAATTGAAATCTTTATCCTTCATTAAGTGGTAGAAAATCTTGAAAAACCCCGTCAAGCTTATCAATCACTTGATGCCGTTTATATAATTACTTCAACTTACGAGTCTATCAATAAAGTGATCGAAGATTTTAAAAGCGGACCATTATACGCTGGTGTTCATTTATTTTTTATATCAAGTAAGAAAATTTTTTTAGGTGATCCATTTTTTCATTATTTTTAATATTAACCTATAAAATGTCTCAGGACCTGAGGATCGATTACTTTCTATGGTAGATAACTTACCGAGAGATTACGTGAGACAGCGTAATGATCTCTTTATCGATTTTCATGGTACGTTATATACTTGTTTCTTGACTTTTGATATCGATTTTTATTATGGTTGAACTAATACATTATTCAATTTTATAGCTAAAGAAGCACATGTTTACTCATTCGAATCACCTTCAAGTTTTTTCAAATTATATTCACCTGGAGATTCAGAATTTGATAATGAATTAAGAATACTTGCTAAAAAAGTAATTATGAACATAAATTATGATCATTTATATGACTTATACTAAAATTTCTTTTGCTATCTAATAGCTTCTTTCTGTATGTATTACTTTGGGGGAAAATCCATTGATTCGTTATCAAAGATCTCTCGAAGCTGATCATGTTACAAAAGCTTTACCTTATAAATTGGCAATGTTGGTTCAAAATGAATTGGATACTTATATCAGACTAAACCCAGGATTCCCTGTAAATACAATTTGATATTTTGTTATTCAATACATGTGTGTGTATATATTAATTTAATATTTATTTATAGCCACAAGATTCTCCGCGTCCACGTGGCGTTTTATTCATCGTGGACAGGACCATTGATATGTATACTCCATTCTTACATGAATTTACTTATCAAGCAATGGCCAATGATCTTTTGCCAATTGAAAATGGTCAAAAGTATAATTATAACTATACTGGAGAAGATGGTACTCAAGCAACAAAAGAAGCCATACTTGATGAATCTGATAAAATTTGGGTTGAAATTCGACATAAACATATGAAAGATTGTATTGATAAGCTTATGAAGGATTTTAATGAGTTTTTGACCGACAATCAGGGATTCGCTGAAAAGTATGTGTTTTTTTTTTCTTTCTTTTCTTTCTTATATTAGGAAATTTATTTTCTTATTTTATTCTATTTTAAAATTTCACCATCTCAGAGATAAAGCTGTTAATTTGAATGATATGAAAAAAATGTTGGCAACCTTACCACAATTTCAAAATATGAAAGAAAAGTTTTCCGTACATTTAAATATTGCACAAGAATGTATGGCACTATTTGAGAGAGAAAGACTTTCGGAAACAGCAACAATAGAACAGGTGAATAATAATATAAAGCAAATTCAATGTGTAAGGTATTATTTTATACTAATCAATTTTGGGAAATAGAATTGCTCTACGGGACATACACCCGATGGTGCTCATCCAAAAACTCTAGTCGAAGATATGGTCCCATTATTAGATAATCCTGTTGTGAGGTAAATTTTACTATTGTTTTAATGAAATTATTCTCTTTTATCGGGATTTCTGTAACTTATTATAGACGTTCTTTAATATTATAACAGTTCGTTAAATAAGACCAGGATGCTTATGTTATATATTATGTATAAGAATGGTATCCTTGAAGAGGATAGACGTAAATTGCTTGCTCATGCAAGAATTACATTAGAGGAGAACGAGGCTTTGAATAATTTGACGTTATTTGGAATTAAATTGCTTAGAGTATGTATTATCTTTTTGTTATTGACTATTACTTAATAAGTAGCTGATTATTAATTTAATTGTTGTTTAGCCTGCAAAGAACAACATTAAAAAGAATAAGAAATATCGACAAAAACCAAGTGATGATACCCAATATGAAATTTCCCGTTATATTCCAAGATTAAAGCTCGTTCTAGAGGTAAATTTATCATTTTTTTTTTTAATCTCATTTATTTATTTTATATTGATTCAAGATATTTTCATCCCTATTAGAGTCATATTAATGGCCAGATAGATCACACTGCATACCCATATACAAAAGATCCAACAGGAGATCCTGATGGTTCAAAAGGAACACAACAAGGTCCTGTATCTTTAAGAAGCGCAAGGGCTGGATGGTATAAAAAAGGCCAGGCGGTAAGTATAACATATAATAACGTTTGTATTATCAATTCATACGGTTTTCAATATTATTAATTCTTTTTTTTTTTTTTTTTTGATTCTTTAGGTAGAAAATCGTGTAGGAAGGATAATAGTTTTCGTTGCTGGTGGAGTTACATATTCTGAACTTCGTAGCTCTTACGAAATTAGCGAAAAATTGAATAAAGATGTCGTTATTGGTAATTATTTATTCATTAATTTACTTTTTTACAATATATAATATTAACAAATCTCGTCCCATTGTAGGATCTACGAAAATTATTACACCTCAACAATTTATTGAAGATTTGAAAGTTGTTCGAACGAGAGGAGGATACGCACAACCTCCAACGCAGTCTCAATATCAACAACCTCAATTGCAATCTACTCCGCCACAATTACCACCTCGTCAAGGACTATCACCAAAACCTGATAATGCACAAAATTATTATGTCCAACCGCAATCACAACAGGGTAGATATTACCAACCTGGACCACCTGGACCTGGATACGGACAACAGCCACCACCGCCACAACAAGGATATTCTAGTGGTGGATATGGCTATCCACAAGGATATTCTCCTTCTGGATACCCACAAGCACAACAAAACTACCAGGCACAAGCTCCATATGGTTACGGAATTCCACCAAATCAACAATATTCTAATCTTCAAAAACCACCTTCGACTAATTCAACATCATCATCATCAAGTACATCAAACCTTAAATCTAAACTTTTCGACAAGTTTAAATCTTAATTTTATTTTAATCATTATTATTGTAGTTATATATATTTGTAGTTTTAATTTTTATAGATAGATTCTACTAATATGAATAATTAATAGGTAAATTTATTACTGGTAGTTATTACAAATTTTTATTTTTGAATAATATACTTATTTTTTTTTTTTTTTCTTATTTGCTATCTAAAATTTAGACTTTTTTATTATTTGTAAAATAAAAAAAAAAAAAAGGTTATAATAAATTAAATAAAATTATTTATATATATTCTAAATACTTTTAAATATTAAGTAATATGAATTATATTTTTTTTTAACCCTCGAATTAAGCTAATTTATAATCACCAAGCCAGAAGAATAGAAAAACAAAAACTAAACTGAGAGCAGAAGGTATTAAATTAAGTTGAAGAACAAAATAAATCCATAAAGTTGAAATAGGAGGACATCTACGCATTATACTAAAATAAGAAATTTTATTAAAAATGTAAATCATATAACAACCACATCCTATAGAACCTAAAAACATAAAAAATTGCACCCATGGTTTTTTTACGTTTTTGTTTGTATAATAAACAAAAAACCATAAAACTAAATTTATTAATTTAAATAATATTAGTTTCTCATTTAAAAAAAAAAAAAAAAAATATTTAACGACAATTACTTACTTGGAGCCATTTTTATTACTCTAGCAGAAAATGGTAAAAAGGAAACATCCTCATTATATTGTCTATGTACTAAAATATCCATTACAGAATAAACTGAACAAAGTGGTATAGTATAGATAAAAGCTTGAAAAATTGGACCATGAGCGTAAGGATCATCAGTTTCTGTCTCTACAGAACTTTGTTCTTGACGATCTGCTTCTGCTTGTTTAAGTGTTTTAAATATACCAGACTCTTTTATTAAACGCATTTTTTCATCGTCTGGTATATCATCAATTTCTGATGAATATGATGATGATTTATTAAAACGGTTTGTTGGATTACCCATTGTTAAAAAAAAAAAAATATTGTATAGATTTGAGTTAAAGTTGTTAAAAAGAAAGATGGTTTCAAACGGGAAACTGAACTGACGGGTTAATTACACTTTTATTTTTATACGTGTGATCACCATACTGCATTTTATGCATGATTGAAACCTATCAATATTTATTGATCAATTATTACAATTAACCACTAACAATTAACCACTTTTCAAAAAATTGCGTCAACATTTTCGTTGCATTTACGTATATCCTCCAGCAAACCATCCCAATATTTGATTTTCCAATTCCAGTTATGTGTTGTGCTTCAGCTAAGAATAAAAATTCTTGAATAGAACCATTACTTCTTACTCAAGGAATTCTTCTAAAAACTTTATTGATATCAATTTCCATAGAACGTTAAGGAGTCACGTGCATATACAAATTCGGTCAAGAAGACGCAGTACAAGATTACTGCATAGTATAGAAAGATCACACAAGAGCTTTATTTATTATTTTATATAACAGCATAAACATGTAAACAAACCATTGTTAGACTACTTGATAAAAAATTATTTATGTATTAACAAAGATAACAATTTTTGTAAATGGTTAACTCTGGATTTTTTCAATAATTGATTAACTGAATCAATTGAAATATTACTTGCATTGCTATCTTTACTATCAATATAAACCATAATTTCTAACCTGCTTGACTAAACCAGATTCTGATTGGATTTTTTAAAAAAAAACTTTGTATTAATTTATCTTATTAATTATTAATCAATTTATTAATAGTTACTGATCATATTATAAAAAAAAAAGAAGGAATTTTTTTATTAAGATTTACAAAAAAAAATTTATAGTACAGTATAAAAGTTCTGAATTTTTGGTTTAGATCAATTTTTGGTTTCATTTTTAATTCCAAATTTGGTTCCTTACTGGATGCTTTTCAAATTACAACTTTTATTAAAAAACATTTTTAGGATCATATTAAGCTTTATTTGAAAATGTTTTCAATTTGAAGAGTTTTTTGAAAAAATGACTTTCATTCTATTTTTTTGATTCAAAAATGGAACCAGAATTAATTTTTTAAACTAAAAATATTTTTTAGTAAGATTTTTTAACTGAAAATATTTTTGGTTAAAAATATAATTTGAAAATATTTTTTAATAAAAAATTTTAAATTGAAAAATATTTTTGGTAAAATTTTATATGAAAGAGTCAAATCAGAACTAAAAATAAAAATAAATCAGAAATTCAAAATTTTAATATAGTATCTTCTTTAAATATATAATATATATATAATTAAAACTATCTAAAATTAATTAAATTCAATTAAAGATGGCTGATAGGATTGATCTGATAGTTGAAAGTATTCATAGCTAATTAGAAGTGATGTATGTAATTCTTTCTTAACTTAATAAATGTTTATACAATTTCAATACCTTAAAAAAAAAAAAAAATTAAATTCAATTAAATTTGCCAATCAATAATTTATAATTCTAATTAAATTTTCTTAATTCTGACTAAATTTATAATGTCAACTCAAATTATATTAAAATTAAAATTTTTAATATTAAATACTACATTAATATAATATAATATTATTTTAATCAATTATAGATATGTTTGTCTAATTTCAAGTCAAAAACATTTTTATAAACCTTAAAATTAAAAATTTTATTTTATTTAATTACATCTAATTAAAGAAAGTTGGTAATTATTTAAAAGTTATTTTAATATAATAAATTAATAAAATATTAAAAAAACTTTTTCTTATTTTTTTTAAATATTGTATAAATATCTTTTATTTTAATGCTACTTTAAATATAAAAAAAAGTATTACTAATTTGCATCTAGATTAAAACCACCTAAAAGTGATTTTATCTAGGTGGTTTTACCTGACATAATAAATTTATTAAATTTATTAAATTTGATTATATAATAAAACACAATTTTTTTTTGCAAAATTAATAAATTTTATTTGCACTAAATATATAAAAATCAATAGCTTATTAATTTTCAATAGATTATATGCTTCATTAATTAAAAAGTAAAATATTAATAAATTTACACTATTTAAATACTAAAATGTTTGATAGGAATAATAAAAAAAAATGTTAGAACAATAAAAAAAAGATAATATATGAATAAAAAAGGGTAAAAGAAATAAAGATGAATGAAAAAGAATAGGAAGGAGTAACTGAAAAGAAAATGAAAGAAATGAAGAAAAAGAAGAGAAATAAAATAAAGTAAAAAGAAATAAAAAAAATGAAAGAAATAAAGAATAACATAAAGAAATGAAAAGATGAGATAGAAATGAAATAAAACTAAAAGGAATGAAAGGTAATGTAAAGAAATAAAAAAAAATAAAGTGGAAATAAAAAAAAATCAGAACAAAAATAATGTAAAAAAATAGAAAAATGAAGTTAAAATAAAAAAAAATAAAAATAACGAAAGTAGCAAAAAAATAAAAAAAATAAAGTGAGAATGAAAAAATAAAATAAATGAAAAGAAAATAAAAATAATGAAAAAATAAAAGGAAGAATAAAAAAAGTAAAAGAAATGAAGAGATAAAAAAAAAAATAAAAAAAATAAAGAAGAAATAAAAAAAATGAGATAAACAGAGAATTAAGTAAAAACTAAAATCCATAAAATAAAAAAAATAAAATTAGTAGGGAATAAAGATTAGGGTGAATTTATTCATCACCCCAGGTGAGATCTGATATTGTTTACCCCTATCACGTAATAAATATTTTCGATTAGTTAATTTTTGATTGGCTAATTTTTTTAACTTAAGGGTAGAGGAATCGACATGGCTGATCATATGGCTAAAAAAAAAATCATTTTTTTTTTACTTCGCTACAAGGAAAACTCACTCAATATTTTATAAAAAACTGTTTAAAAGTATTCTTTAGAAAGCTAGAGTTTCTGTCTTTCAAATAAACTTTAGTAAAGTATAATACAAATAAGGCTTATAACGAAATATTACACTATGAAGTCATCATTAAGTTGCGAATCTCCTATGGTAAGTTGCAAATCACCTAGAGAACATATCTTCAAATTAACTTTAAACTTATAAAACCTTACAAGTTAATAGTATAATAAAAAAGAATATTTATGTCAAAAAATCATTGTGCATTTACTTATTCAAATAAAATTTTTTATTAATACCATTTTATTTTTTTATTATTAATCATATTTGATTTTAAAAGTCTAAATACATTCAAAAAGACTAATAGCAAATGGTTAAACACTTTAATAAATAAATGAAGCGCATGTTTATACTTTTTTTAAATGTATATTTAACAAAATTCATATGGTAGTTTGCGAGAAATCATAAATTTTGCTCGTTTTGGATCATGTGATGATCTACATTTTTTAGTCTAAAATTATATATATGTTGTGACATAGATACACTCTACCCTTAAAATTTATTCTCACGTAAAATATAAAAAATTTGCTGTTAAAAAATTTTATGTTACAAAATATTTGTGTATTTATTCCTTCAAAGTTTATTGAATAGAAGAGTAAAATACATTATTCAAAACTAAAACTTAAGTTTATTGTATTTAAAGCTAAACTTTTATCTTTAATCTAACTAGTGATAATGATGTGAAACCAAATAATAATGACAAAATGTGAAAAGTAATGAACAAAAACAAAATAAACAGAAAAGAAAACAAGACCAAAAGGGAGCGAAATAACAATATGTTTGATGAAAGGAAAAAAAATGAAGGGAAGGGGAACGAAGAAACAAAAGAGAACAAAATTAAAACAAAGGAAAGGAGAACAGAAATGGAAGGGAAAATGAAAGGGTAAAGAGAAAAAAATTAACATAAAGGAAAAATGAAGAGGGAAGGATCAAAAATTAAAATAAAAGAAAAAACAAGAGGGAGGTAACAAAAAAGAAGAAAATAAAGGAAACAAAGAGGAAAACAAAATGAAAATAAAAATAAAATAAAAGAAAGGTGGAAGAAAACAAAATCAAAAATGAAATGAAAAGAAAAGATAAAAGTAAAAATTTTGTTAGTAATGAAGATAAAAGGATACAGTAAAAAAAAAAAGAATAAAACAGAATACCCACCTATTTTGAAAAAATCCAGAAAACCTAAAAAAATGTATCACAAAATAATAAAATCACCATTATAATTTTGTAATATAAAATAATGACAAAAAGGAAGACGAAAGGTAAAGAAGATAAAAACAGAAGATGAAAGGAAAGAAAAGGTAAACGGATGGAAAAAATGGAAGGAAAAAAGAAAACAAAAAGGAAAAATAAAAGAAATAAAGGGTGGGACGAAAATGAAAACAGGAGAAAGAAACGAAAATGAAAATAAAATAGAAAGAAAAAGGAAAGAGAATAAAAAAGGAAAAATGAAAGGGAAAATAAAAGAGTGAAGGGAACAAAATCAAAAATAAAATGAATACGAAAAGACAGAAGAAAAAATTTTTTAGTAATGAAGATAAAGAGATACAGTAAAAAAAAGGGAATACAAGTGGAATACCCACCCTATTTTTAAAAAGTTCTAGAAAACTTAAAAAACATGTCGCAAAAAGGAAGACAAAAGATAAAGAGAACAAAAAAGAAGGCGAAAGGAAAAGGGAAGGAAAACGGATAGAAAAATGGAAGGAAAAAGTGAAGAAAAAGAAAACAAAATGAAAAAAACAAAAGAAACAGATAGGAGGAGAAACGAAAATAAAAATGAGGAGAAAAAATGAAAGGAAAAGAAAATAAGGAAGTGAAAAACAAAAGGGAAAGGAAATAAAAATGAAAGAGCATCGAAATCAAAAATGAAATGAAGATGAAAAAAGAAAAAAAAAATAAAAGATTGTTGTTAGTAACAGTAATAAACACAAGAATAAGAAAATACAATAAAAAAAAATAAAGTCGAATACCCACCTTCTCTCTCAAAGAGTTTTGGCAAACCTAAAAAAAAGAAAAAGCCAGAAGCAGTCGAAATCTAAAAAAAAGAAGCCAAAACCTATAAAAATAAAAGAGAAGAAGGAATTAAAGCTCCGCATGAGCTGAGCCAGCTTGCAAACTGGCTTAAGCTTTTCAAGCTGAGCCAAGCCAAGCCATGATTAAATTGGCTTAGTGGTTCACAAACCAGCTTGAAAAAGCTTGAGTCAGGTATTAGGCTTGGCTTGATAAACTCAAGCTGGCAGTGGGCTTGGCTTGAAAAGCTCAAGCCGGCTCATGAGCCAGATCAAGCTCAGCAATTTTTTATAAAAAACGCTAGTACCAATAGTTCTGGCATTTTTTTTTTGCAAATTTATATATAAAAAATGCAGGAACTATTTGTTCTGGCACTTTTTGCAATTTTATGAATAAAAAACATCAGTACCAATAGTTCTGGCGTTTTTTTATGATTTTATAATACAAAATGCCATTAACGCTATAACGAATTATTCGGTATAAAGGCAGGGTCATGTGACTTGCCGATCTAATCAGATAATCTGAATATCTGATCTTTTTTTTAATCATTTATCAGTTTATTTTTGTGGTGTTGCCAGACGAAAAGCATGATTGGATTTTTGGAATTAAGGTAAGGGGGGTTGGGAGAGGTGTTTCGTTGTTTTTTTTTTAATTAAATAAGTATTAACTTTTTTTTTATTTTTTTGTAGTATTGCCAGATGAAAGACACGACCGGACTTTTGGAATTAAGGTGAGGGAGAGTGGGGGAAGTGTTTTTCGGTAATGTTTTTTAACTAATTAATTAATTATTTTTTTTTTATTTTTTTTGTAGTGTTGCCAGACGAAAAGCATGACCGGACTTTTGGAATTAAGGTAAGGGAGGGTTGGGGGAGGTGTTTCGTTGCTTTTTTTTAATTAATTAAGTATTAACTTTTTTTTTACTTTTTGTAGTGTTGCCAGATAAAAAGCACGACTGGACTTTTGGAATTAAGGTAAGGGAGGGTGGGGGAAGTGTTTTTCGGTAATTTTTTTTAACTAATTATTATTTATTTTTTTTTTTTATTTTTTGTAGTGTTGCCAGACGAAAAGCATGACCAGACTTTTGGAATTAAGGTAAGGAAGGGTGGGTGAAGTGTCTTTCATTGTTCTTTTTTTTAACTAATTAATTATTTTTTTTTTTACTTTTTGTAGTATTGCCAGACAAAAAGCACGACTGGACTTTTGGAATTAAGGTAAGGGAGGGTGGGTGAGGTGTCTTTCGTTATTTTTTTTTTAACTAATTAATTATTTTTTTTTTACTTTTTGTAGTGTTGCCAGACGAAAAGCATGACCGGACTTTTGGAATTAAGGTAAGGAAAGGTGGGTGAGGTGTCTTTCGTTATTCTTTTTTTTAACTAATTAATTATTTTTTTTTTACTTTTTGTAGTGTTGCCGGACGAAAAGCACGACCGGACTTTTGGAATTAAGGTAAGGAAGGGTGGGTGAGGTGTTTTTCATTGTTCTTTTTTTAACTAATTAATTATTTTTTTTTATTTTTTGTAGTGTTGCCAGGCAAAAAACACGACCGGACTTTTGGAATTA
The DNA here is from genome assembly GCA_015698045.1 of Rhizophagus clarus. Classification (NCBI taxonomy): domain Eukaryota; kingdom Fungi; phylum Glomeromycota; class Glomeromycetes; order Glomerales; family Glomeraceae; genus Rhizophagus; species Rhizophagus clarus. The sequence goes on along the minus strand of BLAL01000229.1, from coordinate 317,928 downwards.
GAGTATTAAAAACTGAAAAAGAATAATAAAAATAAATAAATTTGGTATAAAATACTGAAATAAAGTGAAAAAATAAATAAAATAAAATAAATTTTGGTAAATACTGAGTAATTTAATTTACCAAAATTAGTATTTTTTAAAAATAAATCCACGTATATCTATTATAAACTTTACGCAAACATAATATATGAGTTACTCCCAAATTGACCGATCTACGCAAACTCAATTTGTAGGTTTAAAAAGTAATTTCATATAAACTCTACGCAAACCCGTATGTGAGTTATATTAGTATTATTTGGGATCCTGCCAGGATTATTAGTTCTGGTATTTTTTTTTTTTGTAACTTTACATATAAAAACGCCTAGTTTTAGCTTTTTTTTTTTTTGATAATAAAGCTTGAGCCAGCTTGAGCCAGCTCAAGCTCAACTTGGCTTGAGCCAGAATTTTTCATGGCTCAGCTTGGCTTGAATGAGTTGAGCCAAGATTTTTTGTGGCTTGACTCATTTTGACTCAAGCCAGAATTTTTTTTTCAAGCCAAGCCAAGCCAGACTGTAGCTTGATTTGAGCCGGCTCATGCGGAGCTTTAGAAGGAATAAAATAAAGTTAGAAAACAAAACAAAAAAAATTAGAAACGAAAAAAATAATGTATCTTTAACGCAAAACCAGAAAAACTTAATAAAGGCCTAAGAAGAAAAAGAGAAATAAATTAGAAAGCAAAAAAAAGAAGCAAAAACGAGAAAAACAGAAATATCAAACCTTTAACGTGAAGCCAAAAGCTAACCAAAAAAGAAAAACAGATGTAATCAAATAACTGATCGATATAATGTAATTGTAAAATTACATTAGCCAATCAAAATGTTTACACATGATAGGGGTGAGAAATCACCCAGGTGAGAAATAAATTTTCTCTAAAGATTATATGTAATAAGTAAATAAAAATAAAAAAATAATATACTTGATTATTAAAAAATTTTCTCAGTCTATTCATAGATTAATTATTAATTTTATTAATCTATCAATTGAGACAGGTATTATGTCTAAGCAATGATATCACTTTGCTATATATCTAATCCTTAAACTGAAAGGATTCAATTGACTAATCGCTCTTTTGGGTAACCTAAAAAAGTATGCTACTAACTGAAGCTGATAAACAACTATTTAGACAGGATCATCAAAGAAAATAACATATTAAAAGGAATGATTTTTTGTAATCTTAAAGGTGATGATACTTCAGTCTTGCTAAAAGTCCTTTCAAACATCATAGAAGATGCTAAATTATCCAGTCATTCACTATATATTATCATACAGGATCTAAAAAAAGTGTATAATTTGATAATTTATAAAAAACTTTATAATAAATTGACATATCAGTCAATATTGTTAATTAAATCAGGAATAGGCTGTTGAAAGAATCTGTATCCTGGCCAATGGTTATAGCTTATATGGGTGACATCATTTTTATTGATAGTAACATAATAACCCTTTAAGAATCTATTGATCTAGCAAACAAATTTTATAAAATTAACAATATCATGATTAATAGTAAGAAATCAGAATTTGCAGTCATTAATACTAACATTCCCTAAGAGGAAATTGCTATTCAAATAGGATCTAATAGGACATTATTATACTTGCATTGAAGGAAATCTAATACCTAGATTATTACTTTATCATGAATAACATCTGTAAATTGCTAATTAAATAACTACAAGTTATGATTAATGATTTTCTTATACTGAATTCTTATATCTAAATTGGTATATGTAAGACAGCTTGCTATGCTTTCTGAAAATATCTGGATTCATCTCTTTATATTTATACTATGATATAGATGCCATCCAAATTCAAATAATTTGGGATTATGGCAACGCAAATATACAAATTCAAATTAATTTACAAATTACATATATAAATTTTACAATTTATACATTTAGGATTTGGAAATTATAGCTGTTAAAATATACAAATTAATTTGGAATTTACTTAAAATAATTTGGATGGCATTTATATGCTATAACTAGTTAAACAGAAATGTGATTTTACTCAATCTTTTTCTACATCAGTATTATTATATAGTGTCATTATTAGGCTGGATAATTCTTAAAAACTCCTCTATAGTATTTAAATGACTAATCTGGCTAAATTTATCAATAGTCTCATAGTTATAGTAATTACATCTATAATTAGATTAAGGTCTGTTCAGTTGGCAATGACATTACCTATCAGTATACTTACTATAATCTTGATATTATTTTGATGAACAATTATTTGGGATCTAATAATTTAAGCTTACATGTACTTTGCAGAAACCCATGATTTGCTACCATACAGTTAAGTGATTGCTATCAAATTACAATGATCTAGTATCAGACACATGATGATTATAATATCAGACTATCTTGTGAAACCATCAATGACACGCTTATACGAAGTCTTTCAAAGTTGTAACATAGTCTTAAACAGATAATAAATATAATTATTTATTAAATAAAGTTATAAAGTTATGTAATTTGTAATTTTTGATTTTTTGTAACCTTTTCTATCTTTCTTCAGAAATAAAAGCATTTCTTTTGACTAAAAAAAAAAAAAAAAAAAAATAAAGTTATGTAATAAATTTCAATAAATTTCATTAATAAAAGCCGATTATAAACTAGCTAATTATACTATAATTTAAAAAAAATATAATAATAGAATAATACTACAATATAATTAATATACGCCTAATGACCGTTAGCAATTCAACAAACTACTTTAAAATGTATAACAATAAATTTTGTAACAGATAGATATTTAACATTTATTGTAAAATGATTTGTACAATACATGCATTTAAATAAGATAAATTGATATAGTTTGAGAATCATAAACTTTGTAGCCACGCTTAATTAAGGCAATGTATTACTAGACCTATGCTAAAGATGACTTTAGGAAGGCTTTCTTTGTGAATTAAAGAAACTTCATACACTTTGCCAGCTGGTAAGAAAGCTTATAATTTTGCCATCACACATTTTTATATTTTTGTAATTAAATTATAGAATTATTAAATTTAAAGTTACAATTGCAATCTACTGGGAATGTTTTTGCCGCTTTTTGATGGAATCGCGATAAGTCATTATTACGAATCCTATCAATATTTGTATAAGATCCAGTCTCATCTGTCTCATCCAATATCATCTGTATTTTGTGCAAGAGATTTACATTCGATATTTGCATTATTTTTATTAAACAGAATTTCATTTAAAGAATTGAAGATGTGAGAAAGGAGAAAACAAAGTTTAAATGAGGTTATGTTGTGAAAATTCAAATAGCGTTATGTCAAAGCAAGTATAATAAAAAATTAGTACCTTCTGAAAATCATCATCATCATTGCTTAGTTCTAGAAATTTATTAATTGGAGTCAGTTTAGCAATAGCAGCAGCAGCTATTTCTTGAATGTCAACGCCTTCATTTAAAACTTCAAGCCGATGCCACATTTTACACTTAGCAGTATTTGGTGATACAGTTTGTTAATCAGACTCGTTTGTATCTTTACTTCTTTGACCTCTCTTTTTACCTTGAGACTTTTGAGTTAGAGCTGTTTCCAGTTGTTTATTTTCTTTGGAATTAGAAAGAAAGTTAAGAATCCTGTCATATTTTTTTTTTTGCAATAACAGTTAAAGATGAAAAGTTACCTGAAAGATCATTATTTTGTTTTTTCTTTTGAGCTTAGGTAGTCTTTTTAGGAGGCGTAGTAAGAAAAAATATAATAGAAAGTTATAAATAAAAAAAAGATAGTGAAGACTTTTAATATTATAAGAAAAAAAATTATTTGAAAAAAAGATGAGAAAAAAAAGAATATAGGAAAAATCATTTTTTTAAATAGTATAAGCTTATTGTATTTCAATAATGAACACTGATTCAATAATTAGATTTTATAAATAGATTAAACTTTTATAGACTCTAATATTGAATACTTATCAATATGTAACAAAAACAATAATTTTCTTAACACGTAATAATTACAATAATTTTACTTAACATGATTGGCATAATAATTACTATAGATGGGGTCGTCTAATTCGCCATTAAGAAATTGCTAATGTGACAAATAATGGTGTGTCAAATAGTATTTTATTAACCAAAAAATTTGTACTTAATGAAAATGAAAAGCCAGAGGGGTGTGACACATATGACAAATATTTTTACTATAATTACGTGATTTCCTTCCATAGATGGTATAGATGGTCAGCAATAGTTATTAAATTTTTTTTTAATTGAACATTTAATTTTATAGTGTAATTCTAATCAAAAGTGTAAATTCTAATTGAAAATTTAATTATATAGTATAAATTTTAAACAGAAAGTTTAATTTACAGTATAAATTTTGAATAGTAAGTTTAATTTACAATGTAAATTTTGAATAGAAAGTTTAATTTACAGTGTAAATTTTGAACAGAAAGTTTAATTTACAGTATAAATTTTGAACAGAAAGTTTAATTTACAATGTAAATTTTAAACAGAAAGTTTAATTTACAATGTAAATTTTGAACAGAAAGTTTAATTTACAGTGTAAATTTTGAACAGAAAGTTTAATTTACAGTGTAAATTTTGAATAGAAAGTTTAATTTTAAACTATGCTTTTAGCGTAAATACTTAAATTTTGTTATACTTTTAGTGTAAATTTTAGTAGACAATAGGTTTAATTTTAGATTTATTTTGATAACTTTTATCGAAAGTTAAATTCTTTTCAAAACTAATTTTTGATAATTTTTCTTACATTTCACTTTAAATAATGGTTCGAAGTCATTATGTTTCTAACATAGGTTAATGCAGTTATATTAGACAATGATACAGCATGTGAGGACAAAGAAATAACACCAACTAATACAGAAAATGAAGAAATAAGTGAAAATGATAGATATAGAGCACAAAGATGGTAATATTATTTTTGAAATTTTATTTTTTAAATAATAGCTAACTTATTTTTAATAGACGGTTCTTGGTGTAGGAACGACATGAAACTTTCTTTAAAAAAACATTAAACGTCTATTGCAGGAATTCGATTTTTGATTCTGTGACAGGGTGAGTAATTAAATTTTCGCAAAAAAAGACATTAAAAGACAGCGTTATACTAACAATTTTTATATTTTATAGGAAATTAACTCCTGAGTTGGATACTATATCTCCAATAGGTATGTTTTTGAAAATTTAAAAACTTTTTAAAAAACGTTTTTATAAAATTTTTCTTCTTTTTTAGTATAGAGAAATTACTAGCTTCGATTTGGATACCAAAATCTTGAAGATAAGCTTCAAAAATTTTTTTGAAGTTATTAAAAAGCTTTTTTTTAATTTCTTATTTTTTATTGTAGAGAAATCAGCTTTGAAATAGACACTAACTAAGTAAGTTTTGAGTTTTTTTAAAACTTTTCTTCGATACTTAAAAAAATTTAACATTTTCTTCTTTTCTTGTAGTGAAATCAGTTCCAATTTAGATATAAAAATCAGAAAGTTTCAAATTTTTTGAAACTTCAAAAAAAAAATTCTCTATTTTTCTTTTTTGTAAGGAAATCGTTTTCAGCTCAGATATGATAAAATCGGGTAAGTTTTCAAAAATAGTTTAAAGACTTTGAAAAAATAGTTGTATTAACTTTTATAGGGTCCCAGTTAGTTCTCCAAAAAACAATTACTAATTTCTTTTTTCTTTCCTTTTTTTAAACTGGCTTTTTTAACTCGAATTTTGGTAAGTAATTTTTCTCTTCTTTTTTTTTATTGTTTTACAAGCGTATTTACTAATGATGTCTCATTTTTCTTTTTTTTAGACAGCTTAGTTCTCTGGGATGTGTATACATGTAGGAATTTAGTAGTTTCTTCAAAACATTGAAACATCGCTATCATTGAATATTCAGATTGAGTCTATCTTATGAAGATTTTGGAAATAATAACATGATACTTGATATAACATCATGTTTAATTTGAAGAAGTAAGTCGAAATAAGCTGGGTTGTCCAGTATAGAGATTATAAATGACAAACATTACTAATCAGCCAAGAGTTTTTTCTATTAGTTTAATGAATGCGATTAATGTTGTGTATTTCGTTCATAGTTGCAAAGATGAAAAATGTATTGAAGACGATCATAGTACTGAAGATGATTTATGTATGCGAAACTTATATTTTTTCAAAGCCGTTTACTGCATATTAATTGTTTATTAACTACTGTTCATAGAAAAATTTTCATTTTATTTACAATTTAGAACACTCGATTTGCATATATTTGGATTTAGAATAGAACATTTCATTTTTCTTAAAGTTTGTAAAACATGTTACAATTTATTTGCGACATTAAAAATACAAATTATCTTTAATTTTAATATACGTTTAATATAACTTTAATATATATTGGATACAATATTATGATACAGTAAATATAACTTTTACATATATTAAATACAACTTTACTATTCATTAAATATAACTTTAATCAGTGTTATATATTTCTGATGTTTGCGACTTTTTTTGGCTATCCCAGACATGTTCGCGCACTGTCTGTACTCTTTTGTAATTTGAAAAACTCTACAAAAATTATATATATTTATGTGTAATAGATATTAAAATATTTTTGTTGAGTAACGAAATAGGTTATCATAATAAAATTTTGAGGGATTATCATTTCTTTTTTGTATAACCTGTCCTGAACATTGTTCTGTGACAACACTGATTTTAATATATTATTACCGCATGTTAAATATAACATTAATATGCATTAAATATAATGTTAATATGAATTGAATATACCGTTAATATGCATTAAATATAGCGTTAATATAAATTAAATATACTATTAATAAGAATGGTGCCGCAAATAGGTAATTGCGGAATAATTGCGATTTGCGATATTGCGGAACATTGCAGATTTCAAAGTCTAAATTTCTGCAATTCCGCAACCCGCAATTGTTCACAATTCTGAAAATATTTTGCAATACCACAAAGAGTCGCTAATACCGCAATTCAATTGTGGAAACATTGCAGAATTGCGTAATTGCAGATTTTTTTTAAAAAAAGACATTTTTTTTAAGCGTTTAATTAAAAAACGCTAAAAACATTTTTTTTAAAACGTTTTTTCATATACAATTTAGTTAAAAAAAACGTAAAAAAAATGTTATTTTTAAACGTTTAATTAAAAAAAGGCTTAAAAACGTTATTTTAAACGTTTAATTAAAAAAAACTTTTTTAAGCGTTTAATTAAAAAAAACTTTTTTAAGCGTTTAATTAAAAAAAACTTTTTTAAGCGTTTAATTAAAAAAACGCTAAAGAACATTATTTTTTTTAAAAAAAGACATTTTTTTTAAGCGTTTAATTAAAAAAATGCCAAAAACGTTTTTTTTAAAACATTTAATTAAAAAAACGCTTCGCAGCGTTTTTATCTAATGAAAAATGTTGCAAAACGTTTTTTCATATACAATTTAGTTAAAAAAAACATTTCGCAACATTTTTTTTAATAGATTAATGAAAGAACGTTGCGAAATGTTTTTTTATATACAATTTAGTTAAAAAAATATGTTTCGCAACATTTTTTTAATAGATTAATGAAAAATGTTGCGAAAAGTTTTTTCATATAAGATTTAATAAAAAAAATGTTTCGCAACATTTTTTTAAATAGATTAATAAAAAAACGTTGCAAAATGTTTTTTCATATACAATTTAGTTAAAAAAAACATTTCACAACATTTTATAATAGATTAATGAATATTATGAAACATTTTTTCATATACAATTTAGTTAAAAAAACGTTTTGCAACGTTTTTTTAATAGATTAATGAAAAATGTTGCAAAATGTTTTTTCATATACAATTTAGTTAAAAAAAACATTTCACAACGTTTTTTAATAGATTAATGAAAGAACGATGCGAAACGTTTTTTCATATACAATTTAATAAAAAAAACGTTTCTTTGATTATTCAACATCAGTAGCCATTTATGACTAAATAATATAATTATATTATTTAGTCATAAACGGCTTAGACTAGGTTATTTAGTAATAAAATAATCTAACTATAACTAAATAATCTAAGTATGACTATAAATAATCTAAATATAACTAAATAATCTAACTATATCTAAATAATTTAAATATATCTAAATAATCTAAAGTTAATAACCTAAATGTGATTAAATAATCTAACTAAATAACCTGTTTGTGACAATTTTGTATTCCTAGTTATTTTTCTTACTATATTCCTTCCCTTTGAATTTGCTTTTCTTTAGCTTTTTCCCATTTATTATTTGTGATCATGTGATTAAATAACCTAAATATTACTATTACTAAATAATTGAAATGTACCTATTTTTATTTAGTTCTGTGCACCAATAATCGTTTTCTAATATAATTTATCATATTTGGGTTCTACGGTTGATTGGTTGTTGAATTCTATGTTGGAGGTCCGACCTGTCTGCAATTATTTGGATTCTAAGTTTTATGACAAAATTTCTGCCATTCTGTATCTTTTTGGTTACCTGTTAAGGATTCGGGGGTGTTTTCCTTTTTTACCTATTTTGTTGCCTGCCAGAATGCCAAAATATGATAAAAAAATATCACGTCGGGTGGCACAGTAAATCTGCGATTAATTTCGGCCGGCACTATACCATAATTTCGGCTGATCTTTTGGGCATGTAATTTGAGGTTCCAACTTGGCGCCATGGTAGTGACCTGATGGTGTCATGGAACTATCGTGGAACTGTCGTGGAACTGGCAGGGAGCTAGAAAGGTTCTATTATTTTGCCAGTTTTATGCCAGCTTGGGTGCCGAATTATTATGTCCAAAGTTCTGGCCGGAATTGTAGAATAGTATTGGCCAAAATTAAGCAAAAATAGACTGCGCCTTACTGCGCTATGGTCACGTGATACTGTTCCGGGCCAGAACACCCTCTGCCATATAGTATTACTAATTTTGGCCGATATTATGATAAAGCTAACCTGGCCGATTTTTTGGATATACGATTTTAGGATCCAACTTGGCACCATGATAGTGTCCTGGTAGTATCCTGTAACTGGCATGTAGTTTTATTAGTTCACCAGTTCCATATGCCAGTTTGGATGCCGAGTTATTATGTTCAAAAATCTGGCCGAATTTATGGAATAGTACTGGTACTGGCCGACATTATTGTTATTATTCTGCACCTTCAGTTCTGGGCACTTCCGAGGTCCGATCATGGTTTAAACTGGATCGGAGATAATGTGTATGCTATTTTGAGTGTCCCTAGTGTCCTTAGTAAAAGTAAAGTTATAGGAAAAAAAAATTGAATCCATCTTATATGTATGCCGTTACCAAGAAAATTTGTTAGTGACGCTCTTAGTGACGCTTTTAGTGACACCCTTGTATGCCTTTTTCGGTGTTTATTAATAAAATAAAAAAGGTACAAATAAATGAAATACAACAAAACAAAAATTACTAAAGTAGAAATCAAATAGAAGGGAATTGAAGCAATAAAACGCTAATTTGTAAAAAGGGCAGACTACATCGAAATTATCAGTTTCAATCTGTTACAATAATTTAAAGAGGAGGTTGCCAGCCTCGATAATGTATATCAAAAGATAAACAGCCTACTTCACTAGAACCAAATTCCACATGGTAACAATTAGTATATACTGAAACCCAAATATCAAACCAGGTATTAGAAGGTGTTTGAGAAGCATCAAATGACCTGGTTTCCGTGTATGGATTAACCTCATTACCATCTATATCACAATGATGACCTTGAACAAACTGAGGATTCTTTAAAAATCTCCATTCAACACCACTATCAGCGTGGAAAGTATAGTGGCCGAGTGCTTGTGTTGGTGTACGTCCTTCCCAAGTTTGAATTGTAATTGTGAGTTCTCCACTTGTAAAAGAGGCATTGGTAATTTCAGGATAGTGGGGTGCGCCTTCATCGCCTTCTCCACTAGGATGACACCCGAGAGATTTTTCAACATTTGTAAGGAAAAAAAATACAAGCAAAGTGAATGAAATAATAAAGTACTTTTGATTCATGATGGATACGGTTTATATGTTTCCAGTATGCTTATTTATATATTCTGTAAAAAAATTATCTGTTTTAATCTTCCTTTTTTTTTCATAAAGTCTCATTTTATTCATGAAAGTACTATAAAAGTCTTATTTTTAATTGAATTAAAAATGGAATTCTTATTTTATTTCATTTACAGTATAAGAAATCTTTATTAATGTGAATTTCACATGGTATCTGGTGACATTTCGCTGAAAATCCATTTCCCGAAGTAGTTGCAATTTGAGGATCATCTGTCAACTGTCATGCAGATCCGATCTGCCGGTTTGGATTTCGAGTTATTTTGTCCAAAGATCTAGCCGAAATTATGGAATAGTGCTGGCCGAAATGATTGTTAATTTACTGCGCCTTCAGTTCTGGGCACTTCCCTGTCACTTTCTCGCAACCTTCTCTCAACCCAATATATATGCATTACTCATTTTTTGTATGCGGTACCTATGGTACCCCCGGTTGCCTCCCTTTTCTATTTGCGGGATGTTGTAAGCACTTTCGAGGTCCAATCATGGTTTAAATCGGGTTGAGGCAATGTGTATGCTATTTTTTTTTTTGAGCGTCCCTATGAAAATTCTCCGTCCCTATAAGAAAAATTCATAGGGACGCTTATAGGGACAATCTCGATATCATTTTTGGGCTTCTTAGCTTGATTTATTGAGTTCTTTATTACTTGTCCCTATGTCCCTATGAGTCCCTATGAAATATAAAAGTTCTAGGAAAAAAATTCGACTTTCCTATGGTATTCTTATAGGTAAATATAGTCATGTATATGGTTGATATAATTGATATAATTGATATATGATCGATGTATGGTATAAAAATAAAAAAAAAAGGTAAAGAGTTCGAAAATTCATAGGGACTCATAGGGACATAGGGACGGGTAGTAAAAATCCCTTTCCAGAGTTCCAATATCGTCAAAAAAGATACTTCTAGCGTCCTTGTTAAGTTTTTTTGCCGCCCCTATAAATTTTTCATGGGGCCAAATTTTTGATAAGTCATTAGGGCCAACCTATAGCATTAGGCATTTTCATTCTATCGAGAGCCTCTCCTAATGCCTCTGAAGTCTGCCAGTCCTGAAACATCTTATCCAATTTCTTCCGGTGATAACGTGCTTTTGAATGGCACTTATTTACATGCAAATTACAAAATCCATATTTCGATGCTGTCGGTCTTATACACCCATCTTGTTTGCATAGAGCTCGCTGGCGCCTTTTCCAGTGAATACTACATCCTTCTGGTCGCGTACTTCCACCTCCACAGACAATCCCTTCATCGGAGAGATAATGGCAAATGTATTTACTTCCTATTTGATATTATTCTCGGTTAATCTTTTGATGTCTATAATATTATTTATTTTTATTTTAAACTTTTTTGTTGGGGTATTATACCGAAAGGGTATACTAGACAACATATCTGAAATTTTTACTATGACCGAACAATCCTCGCTTTCAGAGTTCCTCGACGCCCCCGCCCCCTACTATTGTGGGTTCAAAGCCTCCAATATAGGTGCATCTCTATATAAAATTCGTGATGATAGTGTTAAACCAAGACATTTCCTTGGCGCAGACAATGCGGATAAAATAGAAGCCATACTCTCAGACCGTGAAGGCCATTCCTTACACGAATTCATTGATGGAGATGAGCCACTCCGGCCTATTATAGATTTTGATCTACCACGAAAGGTATATGATTCCATCAAACCTAAGCTTACAGGTAAAGAGGTACTAGATTCACTTATTCTTGCGTTTAGAAAAACATGTTTGGAGGTATTCCCGAAATGGGATCCTAAAACTATGACCATTGCTAGCAGTAGTGATGCGAAAAAAATGTCTTACCATATCTCGACTTTTGGTAAGAGACTTCCAAATATTGCTCAGGTTGCAGTATTTACTGAGCTTGTTCGTAAGAAACTTCCGGTAGCTCTACAGGCAAATAGTATTATTGATAACATTGCAAACAAACGATCATTTTCCTTGCGAATACTTGGATCGCCCAAATTCATTGAAGAGACTGGAGAACACATTCGTGTGAAAAAAGCTATTTGTCCAAAAGATGGATCTATCTTCGACTTCATGATCCGCCCACCTAACGATGAATCAGAAATCATCGAGAACAGTCCTTTCTTAGTCGTTCCGAAGTCAGAAAGTATAAATCATAGTAGTATGGGCGTTGATGCAACAGAAGTCGAATTAGAATTGGTTGAGAAATTGCTCAAAGAGGCTAGCATTGAAGGATTTAACCTCTCATATCCATCAGAAAGTACTCCTGATATTTTTCCTCTCAAACGTATGAGCCCATCATATTGTTCATTATGTGACCGGGAACATACAAATGAAAATGCATATATTATTCGAAATAAAAAATCTTACAGTTTTCACTGCTATCGTGCAGACCAGGAAAAGCCAGCAGGATCAAGAAAGCCTTCAATAAAACTTGCTCCTAGTGAGACAGCTTTGAGCCGAGAAAAAAACCTTCCAGCTCCAGTAAGATTAGAGCAATCTAGTATTTCAAACCCGAATGATCGTTTTGTATGGTGGAATTTAATACGTATGTGTACTTCGGGTAAGAAATTCTCTCGTGCTGAAGTTTATGAAGCTATCCAGGCAACGGTTGCCCATATTCCAAAAGATAAACCAATATGGCTATTAAAACATAAAGATTCGAAAAATGGGCTTTATTTTGGTATGGGATCTGAGCTAAAGATTGCTAAGTTTGAGATTAAAATAATCGAATATGGAGGCGAAGCGGTAAAGTTAAAATCATTAATAGACCAGGCAGTTATTAAAGGTCTAATAGTTTACGAAGATTTTGATTTCCTTCCATATCCCATAAACGTTCATCAACCGGCTACGGATTTCTTTAACCTTTTCTTAGGATTTTTGGCTAAGCCAGCGCCAGAAATTAATAAAGAAATTATGGATCCGATTCTTTGGCATGTAAAGAATGTAATCTGTAGTGGGGATGAAAGGCTTAACGAATATATCTGGAACTGGTGGGCATATTTAGTGCAGAAGCCAGAGAAGAAGCCCCGGACTATCTTAGTTCTTAAATCAACATTTCAACAGTGCGGGAAAAATATCATTACTGATTTTATTGGTGACAAAGTCTTGGGGTCACACCTCCATTTCGCAACGTCAGATTTGGAAAAAATTCTCGGACGATTTAATAGTGCCATTCAAGCTCGAAAGCTTATTGTTATGAATGAGACTGGGATGTCTAGTGGGGAATGGCATAGATTTAACGGACATCTCAAATCACTTATAACAGAACGAATGGTAGCTATAGAACGCAAAGGCCTCGAAACTATACGAATAAATGATTATGCTGGGTATATGGTTACAAGCAATCAGGATGCACCACTCAAAATAGACATAGGTGATTCTCGTATAGTCTGTTTTGATGTCTCTGCATGCTGTAGAGGTAATATACCATATTTCGACCGGCTAGGGGATATTTTAGACCATCCTGATGCACCGGGAGTAGTCATGTCATACCTTCTTAGTCGTGATTTATCAAATTGGAGTCCAGGTAAAATTCCTGCAACTAAGATGAAGATAGAAACAATGCGAGAGCAACTTCCCAATCCCATTCGATTTATAATTGATTATATTACAACTTTGCCTGAAAACCAGATTAGCAGGTTTGGCTGTGAAAAAGTATACCAGGATTATCTCGAGTGGTGCGGATGTAATGGGGAAAAGCCATTAACTAGTAAGGTCGCTGGAAAGAAATTTTCACTAATTAGTATTGATCGGACACGTTCACGAGATAATGGAGTAAGAGTATATCAGTATATACTTGACCGCTCCAAGATCGTAGCCAAGCTCCGTGAATCTGGCCTAGGTGATATGGAAGAATTTTCCGATATACCTCAAGACGACTTGCCCGAAAATGAGACTACAGACATACCCATATTCAATGTGCCAGAAACGGTCCTAGAGGGACCAACTATTCCACAGAAAATAATCCCGCCTCAGCCAGAGCGCCATAACAGAGTAGCCGATAGAAAGAATAAGCCTTCACCTAATACCAGTAAAGATAAGAAGGCCAGTAATCAGGACGATTCGACTCAGGCACTTTTCGACTATGTGACAGAAGATACACGTGCTCCGGTCGCCTCAACATCTGGCACATCTGAGACTTCCAAAACGCCTGAGTCACTAATCAATAAGCCCGAAGTCAGTAAGTCTCCCGAATCTAACGAGACTATCAATGAAGTGGTGAATTTGCCTCCTAAAGAGACCCCAACCGATTCTTCTAAGCCTATCAATGAAGTACCGTCTGCCATACTTCTATCCAGAGTTCAGCGAGAAGAGCGTCTCAGAAAAAGGGCAGTCGAGCTCGGTGAAGATCCTGATAAGTTCGTGACTATCACCGAAAAAGACCGACTCGATACACTCACATTCCGCGATAGAATGGAAATGGATTCACGAATGTGTGGTTGGGCTATAGAGACAGAAGACGATCCCAAAGAACATATGGACATGACAGTACGGGAAAGATTAATAGGAGAAGAAATAATCCGTCGTTCTCTTGAAGATGACGGAGTCACATCCTCGTGGCTCGATACTGATGAGAAATGGAAAAAAACAATAAGCATACTCCAGGAGAATGGTCACTTATGGTAGGTTCGATATCGAGCTGAGAGGCGCATGGTATAAGGAATTATTATTTTTTGCCTATCAGCATAATTATTTATTTTTTTCGAATTGAACTTTCCCGTATAGTATATACCAAACAACCTAGGTATAACCAAATATCTTACATATTACCAAATAATAACAACATGGCTGGTATTGCTACTAGATATGTAACAGAAAACGAGCTCAATACCGAGATGAGTATCGAAGAGCTAAGTAAGCACGCACCGGCATTGGATATTCTTTTAACGGACAAAGTTAAGAGGGATCAGGCACGACGACGTCTCAAAAAAGGATACAACTTTAGCGAAGAACAGGTATTTGCATTAATTCCTAAGCTAACAGCTGGTCGAAAAAAAGGAGGAGCCTTACACAATGCTCCTGATACTCCCGATATCACCCAAGAAGCAGAACCGGACATAGTGAATACATGTCAAATTTCACCGAAAGAGACTATTAGGGATTTGGTCCAGCGTATCATTCGGGATAATCTTAGTGAAGTAGAAGTTAAAGCCATAGCAAAAACCTTAGCTGAATCTGCCTCCAATGCTAGCGCTGGTTTATCACGAATCTCTAGGCTTCGAAGAGAGTTGCGAAACCTCAAAGCCTCAGAAAAAATTATCTCGGCTACATTGATTCCAGACATAACCCGCTCAGCTAATAAAATCCAAAAGGAGCATAGTAAACAATGTGAAGATGAAGGGATCCATTATCCGGACCACTTCTCGTTAGAATCGGTTAAGGAGAGATTGGATGTGTATGATGTATCCAAAGCTCCTGACTTACAAGCCCTCGCGGATGTAATGATAATGCTCTGCATCCGCCCTGCTGAAATTAAAACCTTGCGTATATCTAATGGGGTGTAACTGGGTATGCAAAAAACCGGGGACAACAAGATATTCCCCGGGTATTCAGATCACTAGAGAAGAATGAGGAACGGGCGAAGCAATTGCTTGTATGGATTCAGGAAGCAATTTCTTCCGGGCAGTTAAGAGACCCAGGAAAGCCAGGTGCATTATGGTTTAATATATTTCTGAAAAAAGATGAGTTCCTTCCTGAAATTGGCAAACCACTACTTCCTAGTTCTTTACGCAAATTAGGGGCAGTGTTTACAGTCGTATCGCATGGTGCAAAGAATTTATCAGAGGCCATGACTATTGCAAGTGAAGCACTTCGCCACTCTCTCGAGAACCATGCCTCCCCAGCAAAAAACTATACTATAGTAAATTATCGGTTAAGGGGGGAACCTTATGATCAGGCAGATGCATTCAAACTCTTCGATGAAAACTAATCACATAGATGGACTAGATATTAATTATTAATTTTATTTTTTCGTTCGCCTAAGATATATCATATATAAAATATCACGAAAATGGTAGCTGATCAAAATCATTCATCAGATATATCTAGCAAGCAGGGAGTTACCCCAAGTACAGAAAAAATAGCCCAGTTAAATGCAGAAATGCGTAATAGAGTTTTCAGTATAGGGGAGGAATTAAAGAAACAATTGGAAGATTATCATCCTCAATATAATACTTTGGAAAAGAGGGTAAGAAAACTGGAAAGAGATGTCCATTCCTTTAAAGTCGAATTGAGGGATCTGGATGAAAGTGTGGATAGGGAAACTGTGGTCGACTTAATATATAAAATAGTTCCCATACTGATTAATGAAAAAAGTAAGGGTTCCGCCTATTCGTCTGAGTCTTCCGAAGATTCTGACTCAGTTGAGATAATTGAGGTAAGAGAAAAAAAGGCTGTCCCTCATAAGCAACGAAGAAGGGCGCGACCAAAGAAGGTTAAGCGGTTGGTAGTTTGAAATGGGCCGAGGCAGGTACTTTGCATATTTTTGGTCAAAGATATTAAGTTTAGCATATAAATAATCAAAATGGAAAGTGATCAAAAGCATCTAACAGACTTAACCAATATCCCGTCTAAGTCTAATTCATCTGAGTTCAGTTCATCTGATTCTGATATTGATGAAATAGTAAAGATGATTAAGCATCAAAGGATTCAGAAGCACCTAACCCGGAGAAAAGATCAGGAGAAAAATGCATATAACAAAAAATCTTGCTCTGCTATGCTAACAATAGATAATCCCCTTGAAGCAGGAGATACACTTAATTGGTCAGATCAAACGCCCCCTCCAACTTCACCGACATTGGAACCTGAAAAGGGTAAAGATAACCCAGTACCAGTTCAAGAAAACCAATTACTGAATGAATTTTTTGAGGAATATAAGGAATATAAGGCACATACTTCATTATCAGGTCCGGACTTGCGTAGAGAAGTAATGAAAAAAGTTTTTTTCAGAAGCCTTAATCAAGAGGCAAAGATCCAGTTAGCCCCTGAGGAACATTCGGATCCTTTTCAAAGGTTATCTGAAATTTTAGTTAAATTGGATGTTCCATCTAATCTGAGATTGCAGATACTGTTAGGCTAATTTATTTTTATTTTTTGTTTAAAGATACAACATATAAAATAGAATATTTATGACGTATTCAACCGTCTTTTATTTACCAGAACTATTAGAACAGATTTTACATTTTTTATTGATAGATAAATCTCTCTACCCCGCTCTATTTGTTTCCCGATTGTGGTACAGATGTGGTGGTCCCATTCTATGGAGGCGCATCGAGCTAAAGGGGGGCAAAGAAGAGGATAAAATTCGATTGGAAAGATTTTTAAAAATAGTACCCAGAGGAGGAAGAAAACCAGTTTATAGCTCGAAATTAACTCATCTTAAAATATTACACTACCGACTTTCTAATAAAAAAATCAAAGGCATTGTGCATACTTTCCAAAATATAATTTCATTTAGATTTTGAAGAAAGTATGAAATCCGTATCTATTGGTAAAGTTCTAAAGTTAATAGCAGAGTCATATCCAAATTTGAAGTATCTCAATATATCTGCTTCAGGAGGATTTAAAAATGATGGCCTATATGCAATCGCAAATTCATGCCAAAAACTAGAATATCTAAATATCTCTAATCGTACAGAGTTTTCTGAAACATCAATTTGCAATGTCATTCGTTCTTGCCCAAGGCTTCAGCAACTCGACCTTAGTTTTTGTCAAATTACCGATATAACTATTGAAGAAATTGCTAGATCATGTCCCAATTTAAAATATCTTGATCTGAAGGGGTGTTATAAAATTAGCAAAGGAGCCGTAAATAAGCTAAATCCAAATATCCATGTTGAGAATTACCGGAATCCGATGGATTTTCGAGCTGAGATAGAACAAGTGGTAGAACAAATAACAAGATGGCCTCAAGTTGCTAATATTAGAACTCGGTTTCACCAGGCATACAGACAAATACCGACTCAAGATATTATTTACGACTTGATATCAATAGCTGGCGATAGATTACTCGACAATCAAGCAGAATGGTGGAACTCTACCGATCTAACTAATCCGGAGCAGTGATCTTTAGCTCGGAAGAAATATAGATTAACTAACATATACTAGACATGGACATTGGTCTGTGCTAGCCGAATTTTTTACGAAAATTTCATGCAATTGTTTGGGAGTAAAATTTGGAAATAGAGGAAGTCCATCTCCAGTGAACAGAATTTTCTTTACCCCCATTTCACCATATTTCGGTAATATCCCGCCTGGATCATCTTCTAAAGGACCGTGAAATTCCTCAAGCTTTCGGAGTTGTGCTCTTACATTCTTATCGACTTCTTCCGCCCTTTCTTGATTAGAATAACCAATAATATCGAGTTCGTCCTGAATTGCTATTATATCCTCTTCCAAATACATAAGCAAATTAAATATTTCGCCAAATGAAATATCTGTAGAAGCTTCATTGCTTTGATATTCCACTTCTAGAACAGGATTACCATCAATGTTGAGATTCTCCTGTATCGCTATTAAATCCCCTACCAATTCTAACAACAATTCGTACGAATCAGCAAGTGTTTTCCCCATAAGCTCGGAATCTGGATGCACTGCTAGTTGATTTACATTGCCGCCAATACCGAGTTTCTCCTGAATAGCTATTATATCCTTCTTCTTATATAAAAGCACTCCATAAAACTGGGCAAGTGTTTTGGTACTAATGATCGCCATGATTACTATAATAAAATAATATATTTAATGCGAGAAGCGCCTTAAGGGCCGAGTCCGAAATACTGATCATCAACCCGGAGTGGTGATCATCTTCCCAAAGATTTTTTCGATCAAAAGATATTCTAACCATATAAAAAATGCATATAGTTACTTTGCTAGAACGACTTCCGCCAGAATTAATACCATTTATTGTAAAGAATCTTTCAAACCAGGATCTAAAAAATTTTCGCAGTATAAATGATACATGGGCAAAGGAGATAGATCTTGAATGGTTCAAAAGAAAGACTCTTTTCGATTTTAGTACTATGTCATTGGTTCAAGGTGAAAATACAGTCAAGGATTTTTATTCGAAGCTGGAGGAGTGTAACAAGAGTTTCGGCCATAGTGAAGAATTCCTTAAATGTGCATTATTAAAAGGATTATCAACTGAGAATGCGTTTAAAGTTCGTTTGGATGGTTTAGAAGAGCTTGCGTTAGATGAGATAGTGGAAAGGCTTAGTCCGGAGCGGTGATCACCAGCTCGGAAGAATTTGCTGGGTCACTCCTGTACGACAAAAATATGCGGATCACACGGTCAGTTTGTGCGACATATTAATTTTCGCATATATATTCGAAAAACATATTAACCTTTATTTTTTTCATGAGAAAACGTGAAAGAATGTCTAGAAGCAACACAGGACCAACTCTAAAAGTAAATATTAACGTCAAAAGCATATGTTATGAAGGGCTGAGGGACTCGCAATTTCGAGATCTACAAGAACTAACTACCTTAGCATCTCTCCGGTAGATCTACATGTGAAAAGGTTTGAAAATTCCATTTGCATGTGCTTTCAAGGGACTCTTGGCATCAGACGACAATACTAATTACGCCTCATACCTCCTTAACTTTTTCTTTCCCCTGGCAAGATATAAAGCATGTAGGAGTATGTGGAAGTTCAGCCAACTTTCCTGCGAAAATTTTTTAAGGTATGTATATGTCAGAAGTTATGTATGTATGGGAACGAGCGCCAATCCAAAAGAAAATTCTCACTATGAGCCTTGACATTAGGAATCGAAAAAAATGGCCAATATTATTGACTTCAGGTTTAAAGTCCATAATAAATCGGATGATGACATCTTCACAATCAAAATAGCCTGGCAAACATTGGTCAGAAATGCCATACCCACTATCAGAGAAGAAATGGCAAGACGAAATATCGAGGTTCCTAATAACATTAAGCTTCGTGTGGAAGATCCAAGAGGGCCGGAGAAAGTGTTGGAACTAGATGATAGGATTTCTAAGTATTTTAATATCGATCACATTTCATCCTCATATATCCCCAGTAGTTAGATTTTTTTTTATCTATATTTCATTATCATGTAGCGATATAGTCGTGCGAAGCGCCTTAACGGCCAATTTTTATGTATTGTAGGCCGTGTTCCGGCAACGTTTTATTTCATATTTAAAGTATTAATATTGTACTGTACATGAGAAATGGATCACGTGTAATGATGCAATGCCTGTGCTACATAAAAACCTATATTAATGCAGCATAGCGGTCATTCTTATATCACCTTGCCGATCATTGCCGATCATATAGTAAATTTGGTGATATCGGACTTTAAAGCTTCGGGCGAAGCCACAGAAGTTCGGGCGAAGCTTGAAACTTTTATGGGCTATAATTTAACTTCTTAAAGTTAATGGCCGAAGTAACCAAATGTAATTTTAGGTAACCAAGAAGTTATGGCTAAAATTGCATTTGCAATTATATTATTATAATCTGTATAATAAATATAAACTTTCAAAACGTCATTTCTCAATCAATTTTTCACAAATATTTATGAAATTACTACCAAAACGTTTGTCTTGATAAGACGAATCCAACAAGCTATAAAACATCAAATTCTGATCACTGGTTGTCGCAAAATTATCAAATTATTACTAATTATTAAAATTCAGCCAATTTTCGGGTTTTAGTCAATTTCTGGATTTGAAAACATTAATGTTCGGGCATTTGTATTAATTTGATAACAAATACTAATTGCTTTCAATTTTTTTTTATAAATAGTCTAAAAATTGTAAGAAAATTCTTTATTTTTGAAAAATAAATTATTTAACATACAATTCTAATAAAATTTAATATAATTGTGGTAAATTTAAACTATTATTAAACTGCTTATAAGTTTTGAGTATATATAATTGTTCAATTAAAACTAATTAATTTAATTATAGCGACGTGATAAAATTGAATAAATGATTAATAAATGATCGACAAATGATCGGCAAAATTGTGATAAAATAGGGATGTCCGCTATGCTTATTAATGCCCAGTATTCTCTTTCCCGAACAGAAATAAATTTTTATCTTACTCCGGAACGTAA
This sequence comes from Rhizophagus clarus, assembly GCA_015698045.1. Lineage (NCBI taxonomy): Eukaryota > Fungi > Glomeromycota > Glomeromycetes > Glomerales > Glomeraceae > Rhizophagus > Rhizophagus clarus. Next base: position 296,818 of record BLAL01000229.1, on the reverse strand, counting down.
CACTATTTTTTATCCGAGCCTATTTCCACTATAAAAACGTAACACTATGTCTGAAACTAGTACACCTTATACTCCAGCTTCCACCTCCACTACTGTTGCTGGAAATGAGACGGTCTCTTTGGCGGACGAAATTAAAAAATACAAGACAGAACCTCTTATCGAATATTTACGGAAGGAAGAGGACTTAGGTCTTGACGACGATGACTTGGAGATATTTCGCAAGCAAAAAATAATGGGTCGTGACTTCCTCAAGACTACAAAAGAGGAATTTCTTAGTTATGGAATGCCAGGTGGTCCTGCGAAAAGACTTGCGGACTTTGCCAAGGAATGTAAAGAGAAGAAATTAAGAGTCTTTTCGACATACCGCAGTTTGAAGGAGGTGTTGGCGAAATATGGTATCGGCTCCGATGGTACGGAAACCATCCCACTATTTTCGCCACAAACCCACGAAGTTCAAGACTCCAACAAGCACTTCGAGCATTGTATAGAGAATATTTTGTTCAGGATGAAAAATTACGGGTCATTGGTTCTGGATAGTTTGGAGTCTATGCGTAATGAGTATGTTTCAACCATACTTCATTCAGCTCTTCACATTGCAGGAGACGTAGTGAGTAAGGAATTCAGCATGAGGCCTGAATACGAAATAATTGGTGATGAAAGCTGTGGACGGGTCGATCACGCAATCAAGGAAGCCGAAAATCTAATTTGCGTCACAGAGGACAAGGTTCAGCGTAGCGTGCTTGAAGGCTTTGCTCAGAATATCAAACAGCTCGAGAATTCGTACGAAACGAATAAGAGGAAACGAAAAAGGGCGGACGACGATTTCGACTATCTATATGGTATTGTAACCTCTGCCAGGGATTGGCATTTTCTTCTTTATAGTCCTGGTGAAATTTCCCAGGCGAGTGAACTTCCATTCGCTATCGAATTTAACAAGAAGGCCTTAGATAAGGATTCAGAGGAATATGTCACTTTGCGTAAGGGAGTGTTGAAGGTTTTGGGCATCATTGTAGGTTTGTTAAAAGATAGGGCATGTGCTGAGGAAGAACCTGAAAGGAAGAGGGTTAGGATAGAGGGGTATCGATCGAAAAAATAATCATGTATATTAGCCTAGACGTCATGTATCACGGGCAAAGTCCCGAACATTTGTATTTATTTTCGCATGTATTAATAAAAATTTTTCTTGGCAAATTTCAGCGACGGGCCATCGCCCAAAAACATGTGATATATTTTTTATTTTGAATGCTTATATACAGGTATTAGTTTTATATAGATCATGTCGTCCGAGCTTGAAGTATTGAAACAGCGTATCATTGAACTTGAGGCAGAGAATGCCGAGATTCCTGAACTTAGAAAGAAACTTGCCGAGATTCCTGAACTTAGAAAGAAGCTTGCTGAGGTTGAAGCCAGGAATGTCGAGATTGAGGCCAGAAATGCGGAGCTTTTGAAGCAGATGATAGAAGAGAATAACCGACGTGATGCTAGAATTGAGAAATTGGAAGAAAAACAGTTGCAAAATGATAATACTCCTAACAACAACTTTACTTTAGCGCCTTCGGCCAATTCAGGTGCAGAACATCATGAAAAATCACAGGAGGATAAGGAGGTGGTGGCTTTCTTGGTCGACGTAAATAAGAAAAGCATTGGTGGAGATATTAGGCGACACAATAAGGAGAAGAAACTCCAGCGTGAATCAACTGTCACCTCTGATACTGTATACGCATCAGAAACTGTTAGCAATGATGAGGAGTCGGACGAGCCAGAGATTAATAATATTACCAATTGTATTCACTCAGAATCATCTCATGGAATAGAGCTGGTCGCTCCGCAATCGGTCAATGTAGATGTCTCTCAGGATATAAAAGTCGTTTCTGAAAATTCTGAATTATCACGTGATTCAAAAATCGTGAACACGGTTCACTGTTTTTCTGAAAATTCGAATTTGTCACAAGATTCTTCTGATAGATTACTAGGTCTCGAAGGGGGCGCATCAACCATGGATGCCGTAAATGGCCAGACTTACTCCACTGGGGATCCTTCCTCGAAGATAGTTACTGAATTCGTGCAAGGTTTGTTAGAAGAGCTGTTGTCTTCCGACATCCGACTTCTGGAACATATAAAATTTTCTCCCCCCAAAACCATAGTTCCCGGATCGATAAGTATTAAGAGACTTGCCAATTCATTCTGCCAAGCAAATGGTGCAAGAAATAAATCGATCATGGCGAAGCAATCAGAGATTTCATTGTGGTGGTGCTATTCTGAAAAATTCGAAGACAAGGTTGTGGAGCTTAGGTCTGGAAATAAAAAACTTACGGATAAGACTACAAGATCACAAATTTACGCTGAAATGAAACCATACCTTATGGGTATTTCCGATGGATATTTACGGAAGATAACAAGCAAAGCAAGAAAAATCAATAAGCTATTTGGTTATGAATATGATCCTGTAACTCTGCAAAAGATAAAAGGTATAGGCGGACATATGATTCAGCGGGTCACTTATAGTGCTGATAGTATTTCAAGACTCACTAATTCTCAAATCGAATACATCATAGAACAAGTCAAATCGAAGACAATCACTAGTTCTGTGAACGAAATCTCCGAGCCTGTGGCTACTACTTCGGCTCATTACTCTAACTCGGGTGATAATTTTAGAGACACATCAGATGATACAGATTATTTTAAGTCAGACAATGAATCCGACTCCGATGCCAATAATTCTGATTCAGATGTATATTTCAAATCCGATGACTCTGACACCGATGATGAGTATGATCACGAACTTCATGAAAGGCTCCAGCATGAAGAGATGGTTCGATTAGCGAAGTTAGAGGAAAAAACACCAACTAAGCCTGTCGATGAAGAGGATGATTTTGATAAAATCCTCTCGGAAGCTATCGAGGAAGAATTGGCAAATTTTGATGATCCTGTACGTTTACTTAGTAAACCTCCTACCATCTCTCCACTGAGTGCCTAAGATACTCGCTTGGACTGAATTATGTGAATTCGTATATTTCTTTTTTCGAATCACGTGAGGGTGACGTCTCTTAATTCCCAATAATGCTCATGTGAATACGCAGTATATTCTATACGCAGTAATACGTCACCGAAGCATCCGCAGTCGTCATTTTTGCCGAAGGCGCTAAGGCAGAGGATCAGTCTATTAATAAATCCAATATTTTTGTGTTCCTATGGTGATAAACTTTCCCCAATGTTCCGGTATGTTCTATCTCACTCATTACGGTAGATCCATTAGGATTTACAGATTCTCGGATAACCTATTTCTGTTGGCGCATTCAAGTGTATAGGTTAATCGCACATTAATCCGCTTTTGAATAGGAATTAGTAATTACGTGTGTAGGCCTGCTTTGCAGATCCATTTATGTACAACCCATATCTGGAGACATAATGAACAAATATTCCTTTTATTGTTATAACAATTGAGCACTATTGTTAAATTCAGGAATAGACATTTGTTATTATTAGACGGAATCCAGACCGTTATAATTGTTTTAGGTGGAAAAAAAAGATAATTGTGAAAAAGAAAAATATAATTATGACGAATACACATAATAAAGCAACATAAATTTATTAAATAGGGTTAAATTCTCTTTTCACGTGTAGTAGGCATACAGTATAAAATAAACCTTTTTCCCAGCGCATTTACGCAAGAGATTGCATATTAAATAAGTCAATAAAAATTCTGTCTAATCTCCTCCCGCAGTTCGATAGAACAAGGGGGAAAACTTAATCCACCAATAAAATCTCTTAATAAAATTATTACGCATCAATTTACCTAATCATGTCCAGTTTAACATTGTTCGACTCTTCAGGACCCATGCGATTTTTTGCATTGACCCCTGTTTTTTTGTTCATCGGTTCAGTGTTATTTATAGGGATCGCTACGATGTGGTCAAATCTCAAACAAAAAATTTCCGATGAACTTTCTGCACGTGTCGCTAGAATCGTCAATGATCTTGATGCAAAAAAAATACACCAGAAATCGAAAACATCTTCAGTAAACTTACCGCAGAAATCAATACTAAAATCGCCAACGAACTTTCCGCACGTATTTCCGAAATTAATTCTACTTTCACTGCGGAGCTCGGCAAAAATAATAATAGACTTACCGCAGAAATCAAAAAGATCAATACACGTGATGCTGGATATGTCTCTGAGGCGCAGAAAATTTTATCGATGGTCAATAATGCGACCACAAGACTTGATAATATCGAAGAAGCCTGCCGTAATGATTTTGGCAACATTTCATCTGAATTCACTTCGATCAAGACCTCCATTGAAGCTCTCCGAAATGAAATGATCCAACGTTATGCAATTGCTCAAAGGCTTCAGTTCGATTTTGATCAACTGAGTGTGGCCAACCATTCCTCTAGTAGCGAAAGTTCTTCTAGTCGATTATCTGATTCATCTCTTGAAGAAAATAGGAACCGTTTTAAGCGAGTTTTTGTTGCGAATAAGGAAGAAGGGGAAACTTTAGATTATGCGTTTGAAACAGTTAGACGTGAAATTCGTCAACTTACTGGGGAAAAGATTGGGAAAGAAACTGTAAAAAATTTTTATTATGGCGAAGGAGATCCAAAGTTTAGGATAGTAATGTCAATTATGAGATGGGTAGATAGTAAAGAATTTAGTGGTACTATAAATAATAATGCGGAGTAGTGAGAAGGAACCGCCATATTTGGCTTAGGGACCGGCGTGATTCCTCCCTTTAAACGAGATCTACTCCAATATCTTAGCCGACCGGCCCTTTCTCATGTATAATTTTACAAAATTATAATAAAGATTTTACTTTGAGTTTTTAAACGTGTTATGTGTTTTACAAGAGATATCAATATTCATTAATTACATTTGTTTTCATATTCTACTAACATAACTGGATATTTACAGAATAAAATATTTCATTTGCTTTGTAATCTATTGCTTCGCGTTTACAGTCATGAAAAATATAAAATTTGCTAAAACATTATAGAAACGCTAAAAAACTTATTCATGTTTCTCATCTATTCCTCCGCCATAATTAATAGTAACGTTGATCACATTCGCATTTTGAGAAAAAGAAGGGATGGTTGGAGTTACTGATCTGGAGATGGGAGGTGTTTCGATAGTTGATGGTGTTACTGGTCTTGATGTAACAGGAGAAACATCAGAGGAACATGTGACGGATTTTCTCTCTGAAGAGGAACTTGGGTGTGTACTAGCTGATGAACTCGCACTACTCAACCTCCTAACACTTTCATTGTGAGCTTGATCAAAAGATGATACTAGTTATATTAAATAGATTCGTTATTAAATAAATAAGTCAAACTATTTATTTCAGTAAATTTCTACCGAAGGAGCTGTGCATATAAAATACCTGGCTTTAGCCAGAACTTCGTTGAAAATTCCTTATATATCTTCTCCCCAATCAAACTTTTCTTATCTCCTTTTCCTTCTCTATATTTTTTTGCCGTCTAATAAATAATAAAAATAATAATTAGTATATTGACCAGCCAGATTCCCAAACAAATACTAACTTACATAAAAAGCTTTCGTGAGGCCTAAAAACTTCTTATGACAGTCATCCCCTCTGAAATAGTTTGTATTTTCTCGTTCGTTCAACTTATTAGCGATATCTTCCCAGAAATCTCGTTTCTTCTTATTTGAGGTGGCATGGTATTCGGTATTTCTTTGCTTTCGTTCGTTAATAAGAAGGCGAAGTTGAGCTTCAGACCACTCGATAGAAGACATTTTTATACATAGTGGGAAGATTCTCTAAGGAGTGACTGTTTTATAAAAAAATATCGAGTGATGTGTCGAGACAAATTAATTGATCAATGTAATGATTTAACGGTGGCTTGGCTATCATGTCTATAGATCAAGGGAGGTGAAATCTGATTGGCCGATCATCTCGTGATTTATAGCAACTCGCCGAAGGCGCCTGGAACATTCCTAGAACTATCGAGGAACTGGCAGGGAACTGGGGAGGAATAAAAATGAATATGGTTTTATTATAGTGTATAATATTTAGCCAAACATACTTTATTTTTTTGCGAAATGAATAGCTATATAATTTACATACATGATCGCCTAGTAAAATTGTAAAATGCTTTATATATACTATTGCATAATCTGCCTATTCTGGTGACCAATGATCACGCGATCAGAGTCTAACCCCATTACCAGATATGACGCAATCCGCGATATAAGCGCGTAAAAAATAGGACCTATCAGCTATAGATGAATTTTGCATGCAAACTTTTTTTTTTTGTGCAAATTATATCTAATAAAATGTTCCATTCTAACTATAAATGTATTATTGATAGACTACCTGAAAGTCTTGTCAAAAGAGCGTCTGAGAGACTCTTACGACATTCTAAAGATCCTGTTCCATTAGAAGCTATTTCTGAGAAATCTGAATGAATTGAATCTTATTTGAGGCATACATTAGAGGTTTATGAGAATTCATTAAATAGGAAGAAACGTAAAACTATGTCTCAGGAAAAAGTATTGCGTCCTCGAAGCTGGCCAGAATGTAATGTATTCCCAGCTTTTCCAGTCATATTTGTTACTGACATTGGAGTTCAAATGAACAACACCTGGCTGGACCAGAGGGGTTCTTCAAAACAGGCACTAAAGTATGATAATGAAGAAGAAAATGATCACTGGGTTATGAATGAGCTTAAAGTACTATCCCAGCACCTACTCGATTATAATAGACGAACTTTTGAGAAATTTATGCTAGATATAGAAAATGAATATAGGGAGCGGAATAATGCGAATAAGAAATTGTGAGGTGAAATTGAGGACCTAAAGTTGCAGGTGCAGGAGGCAGAAAAAGAGCTTGCTTTAGCGACTTCTGAACTTTTCTTCGATGTGAGTGGAACCGAAGCCTTATATCGATAAGTGCAGTCTATTATATTAAATACCACTTTATAGGTCTTACCTTTGTAGTAATTGTGAGTAAGAAACATTATATCGCACTGGTGAACACAATTTGATTGTGTTATTTTCCCATAACTGACTCTAGGAATATGTTTTGGTGGGGCATATAGATTTGGTGTGATTGCTGATTTTCCAAAAATTCTTTGCATTCATTCAGGCGGAATCGATGCTCCTTCTTTTTACACGCATCTCTCAATGATTTAGGGTTAGAGTAATAGCCAGGGGGACGATAATATATTTCACACAATATGATATTTTTTTTGATTCTTTGAGCCTCATCAGGGTCTATTAAAATTTGGGGTTGGCTCATTCCAATTCTCTTTTATAATCACAAAAAAGAATGGCATTTTAGAGGCCTCATCCAAGACAGAGAAGAACATGTGAAGAATATAAAGCTGAACTGGAGGAGGAAAACTACCATCTTCGTAGTGTATTGCAAACAGAGATAGATCTTAACCGTCAGAATGAAAGTCGAATTAACCAACTGGAGCGAGATTATCCCCAGTGTGAACAGGAAATCCAAGTTCTCAATAGGGAAATAGAGCGTCCTGAGAACGCTTTGAAAGAAGAGATAGTAGAGTTGAAGTCTGAAATCTCCAGCCTAAAAAGTCGGCTATATCAAGCTAAGAAGGATGTACGAGATAAGGAAAACTATATCTCTGTTTTAGAAAAGCGGTTAGTAGAATCTGAAGAGTAGGTTGATAGACTACAATGCCAGATTAGAGTCATCACATCACGAAAAAATACACCTGAACGGGAAAATTCTTCAGACTTGTATAATCCTAATATTAACTTAGAAATAGCTAACATCACAGAGCTAGCAAATGCTATAGATGGTTATGTGAAAAATAGGACAACGACCAGGAATATTTTAATAGATCAAATAAAAAGGGCGACAAGGCAGGTACGTCGAAAAGAGAATATTTTGTATCAGGATTTAATCTGTAAACAGAGAAGGCGCTATGATGTAAAAGCTGAGCAGGATCTTGCTATTACACGAAGTGATCTTGCTGAAGCGGCAATGGGTAGGGTTGTTGGTGATCTTCAGCAGTTGCAGGCTAATACCCAAAGTCAAGTAAATAGAATGATAAATAATACAACAAGAAAGTAGGCTCATATAAGTGCATTGGTACAAGAAAACTTTGCCTTATGACTGCTATATTAGCGAAATGCCCACCATCTACAACGAAGTAGAGGAGATGTAGGTTTATTGGAGTTTAATTAGGACAGGCTTTATGAATGTTATGAGAAATAGAAAAATAAGACCCATGCCGAACGCCAAAATATTTTAAATTTGCAAGGACAAATATTTGTATTACAAAATAACCCACCAAACATATAACAAATAGGAATGGTAGGATACAGACCCCCAATATTTTATGGACGTCCTGGTGAAAATCCAAAGAACTTTCTCAAAGACTTTCAAAGATATGTAGTAGCTAATCAAATAAATGTAACTCCTGGAGCAGGTCAGGCTGCCAGAAGAGCAGAGACTTTAGGTTTATTAATATCTTGTCTTGAAGGACCTGCTAAGCAATGATATGAAACTTGCATCAAAAGCAAGAATTGGAAATGTAGTAATATCTCAGATAATTTAGGTGTAGCTAATTTAACTGCTGTTAGAACTTTGGCTGCTGGAAATGGAGGTGGTCAGGTTGGTGGTTTGAATACTGCGGGACAATTCCAAGGTAAGGTGACCGCTGAAATTGGTAGAATTGGAGCAGGTACCGCAACTGGTGCTGATATCATTTCTGATGGAATGTGGGATGAAAACTGGTCTATTGCTGGTAGCGAGCCTACAAATAATGCATCAGTAGCATCTAATGCTGGTGGTGGATTTCCTGCTGTCACAATTGCTCCTAATATCACACTTGGTCAGCTTATATACTTACTCAAAACTGCCTATATGACTGTCGAACACTTAAAATAGACGGTAGTTTTTGGCCAACTTATGCAAGGGGATATGGGTATTGAAGAGTTTTTCGCTCGAATCAAAAAGATTGGTAAATTAGCCGAAATGACTCCTGAGCAACAAAAAGAGCAATTAATTCGTGGCTTAAGTCTTATGAACCAGTATAATCTTCGAATGATTGCTAAATTTCATGATACACATGATAATATTGTAGATGTCTTAGCTGAAGCAGAAAAATTTACATTATCCCAAAAGATTCTATTCCAATTTTTCCGGCGGCCAACCCTTATATAGCCAACCCTTATGTAGAAACTAGCAAATCAGGGATGACTAAAAATGAAATCAAGGATTTGATAAAAACTTCAATGGCATCTGTTCAACCTCAGCCAACTCAACAAAACAGCAATTTACTATCTGCTATTAAATCATTGCAGGAGACTATGTCTCGAGCGTCTAAAACTCTGGATAATAGTAAAAAATTAGTCGATAAGAAAGCAGAAGATCATACTATTATACATTTTTTGAAAGATATAGCAAGAGTGAGAGCCAATGAAGGTCTTGACGAAGATTATGATTATGATCCTGTAGATGATATTACAGATATTATGGCCAATATGACACTAAATAATGTTACAATAAATGCTATCAAATCTGCTGTTAGAAGTGCTGTTAAGAAATGTACCAAGTGCGGTAAATTTGAACACACTTCCTGTAAGTGTCCTCGAAAGAAGAAAAAGAAAAGCAAGAAGTCAAAGAAAGGTAAAATCAATCTCGCTATAGAACCAGATTCTTCTTCAGACAATACTTCTTCTAGCGATAGTTCCAATTCTGATACAAATTCTTCTGATTCTTCTGATTCTGATGGTGGTCTTAATGTTCATATAGCTAAGTCAAAAAAAAAGTGAAGAAGGTGGGTGAATCGATCCCAAAGGGATCATCTATAGAATCGTCCTCTAAAGTGATGTTTAAAGTACCACTAGAGGAAACTATTCGTAAAGTCCTTCATAGTGAACTTAGATTAATTTTTCCTCTACATTTTTTCTAAGATTCCAGTCTCATTACGTCCAAACAGATAGTGGTGGAAAAGATAGTATCTCAAAATGATACACTGGCATCTTCCAAAGATTCAGATAAGTCCAGCATAGAGGAGGAGTCTTTAGATGGTCCTATGGAGATTGATTTTGTTCAGAAGAAGGAGCTGAAAACCAGTATTGCGACTGTGGAGTGTAAAATCAAGCGCTTAAAGATTCCTGCCATGACTTTTGATTCTGAGGCAGAGCCTCCAATTATAACAAAGAACATTGTTGTTCGTCTTAAAGCTAAAATAGATGAATCTGAAAAACATGACCTTAGTGAATCTATTGGTGTTGCCTGCAATTTGCCAATTACTTTAGCTCCTGAACTCACTATTCATGAAGATTTTATAGTTGTAGATTATCATAAGCCAATGCTAATATTTTCTAACCAACTCCTAAAGAAATATGGGTGCGCAGTGGACTGGAATACAAATGAGCTAAAGATTCCTTTTAATAGAAAAGATTATATTATCCTGGTCACCATGCATAAGGTTAAAAACAAGCTTGAGGTGAATTGCGCGAATATTACCCCTGATTGTGGTGATTTACCAGATCTAGATAAAGTTTCTCAGGATTCGCAGGACTTAAGTGAGGATGGCACATTAAAAAAAAAGTGAGTTATGAGGAGCTTGAAAAAATATTGTATACAGTTCACCCTTCCTATAGTGAATTTTTATATAGTGAATAATTTGCTATAGTAAAGAAAAGTCCAGGTACGGTTTTTTTTATAAATAATAACTCTTGATATAGTGAATTTTTATAATAAATTCTCTGTAACTCGTAATTCGAATTTATTTTCTGGAACCAGTATTAATAAAATGATTCTCGATATAATGAAGATTTTCACTATAATGAATTTTTAAAATGTTACACAATTAATTAGTGAATTTTTGATCATATGAATTTATTTGAATATTCAATTTGCCTTTAGAAGCTAGAAAAATTTCGTGATTTAAACTAAAAAGGGAAAATATCATATTTATCTTTGATTGTAATAAAAATAACAGTTAATTATTTTTTTCACACGTTAACGCTACTATGCCTAAAACTCAAAATATAAAAATTTTGCGTACTCAAATAGCCATAGGCAAAGGTAAAATATCCCAAGAAAAAATTTTGTCCAAAAGAGCTTCCTTGTTTCTTGCCCAAAAACACGAAATATAACTTAAAAAAGCTACTGAACCTTCTATAAAAAATAAAGAACTAGCAAAATTATTTGATGTTAGTGAAGGATGTATTAGTAATACGTTAAAAAATTCACAAAAGTGGTTTGAAATTAATCCTCAAGCACCTGAAGCTAAAGGCAAAAGATAAGTTAAGGCGATTTTTCCAGAAATTGAAGAAGCACTTACATTATGGGTATTAAAAGCTTTGGAAAATGGTGTTGATATTAGTGATCAAGTATTACATGAAAAAGCCATGATGTTTGCATCTCTATATAGGATCGAAAATTTTAAAGGAAGTAATAGTTGGATTGGCAGATTTAAAAAAAGACATAATCTTTCTTGTTATTTAAAGCAAGGAGAAGCTGCAAGTGCACCACTTGAAAAACTTGATGAATTTAGGGAGGAGCTTCAAGACTTGATTCGTGAATATAGTCTTAATGATGTTTTCAATTGTGATGAAACTGGACTGTATTGGAAAATAGAACCTAAAAGAACAATTTCTAATAAACCTGTATCTGGAAGAAAACAATCAAAAGATTGGGTGACAATTCTTCTTTGTTCTAATGCAACTGGTACAGAAAAGCTTAAACCAGCATTCATTCATAAATATAAAAACCCCCGTCCCTTAAAAAACTTACCAAAGTTATCCTTATCAGTAGAATATTACTGGAATGTAAAAGCCTGGATGCAAGTTTCGATTTGGAATGACTGGATTCGTCAGCTTGATGCAACAATGAGATTAAAAGAAAGAAAAATTCTTCTTCTTGTAGATAATGCCCCTGTTCATGCTTTATATGAAGGTGTGAAATTAACTAATATAGAAATTAAGTTTTTACCTCCTAATACAACCGCGCACCTACAACCATGTGATAAAGGTATTATCAATAGTTTTAAGGTAAATAACTCTAAAAATTTTAATGCAATTATTTAATTATTACAAAGTTAACTTACTACTGTATATTTGTATATTCATAGGCACACTATCGAAAATTGCTCCTTCAAAACCGTATCAAAGCCTTTGATTTTTAACAAGAAACAGGCAATAGTAAGCCACCAATTAATATCAAAAAAGCTATTAAGTACATCAGGAAATTTTATAGGGCGAAAAATTGCGTAAATTTACGATTTTGTAAGTTTACGAAAGTTTATGGCATAATATTTCGAAAAATTTCGAAATATTACATAAGTTTACAATTTTGTAAGATTTATGTGATATTACGGTCAAAATATTACGCAAGTTTTCAATATCGTAAGATTTATGCAATATTACGGTCAAAATATTTCGAAAATTTACGAGACTGTAAATCTGCGTAATATTACGGTTGAAATATTTTGAAAATTTACGAAACTGTAAACCTGCGTAATATTACGGTTGAAATATTTCGAAAATTTACGAGACTGTAAACCTGCGTAATATTATGGTTAAAATATTTCGAAAATTTAATATTACTATTCGATCGTTAAAGCTGCGTATGCAGTAGAACGTATACAAGGGGCATGTGATACTATTGAATAATCAAAAATAATATAAACACCTTTTCTTTTATATAAACACCTTTTTTTTTAAGTTTGGGAAAACAAATTTATTTTTATTTACGAATTTTTTATCATTTACAATTTTTATGTTAAAATTAAAGTAAATTCTAATTTTTATTATAACTTAATAAAAAAATACACATTTGATACTTGTTCGCTACTATTTTATAAAATAGTACCCAGGCTGTACGGCGTGAACGTCAGTATCAGTCACAGCCCAAAAAAATGTGAGTCTCCAGCAGATATTTGGTACGGACTAGGCCTAGCTACTCACTTAATAAATAAAAAAATAAAAATAATTATCTTCTACGATACGTAGGTAAGTTTCTCCTTCTCCTACGATCATCATGCGTGACTAAAATTGATCAAATTTATCAAATTTAAAACATGAACGTAAATATTAATTATAAATTTTATTATAGTATAATTACCCGGCCTCTCCCAAAATCTCGTTCTAAATTCGCAATAATATCTTTGGCCGGTATGCGTCCACAGCCACCGCCCAGGGTTACCATTACGATAAAGAACATAGTTCTAAATATCAAAATCAGTTTGAATATTCGATAAATACATTTAATTTATATGAATGTAATTTTATTTATTTACTTACATGGTAATCCCTGATGAGGTTCCTCCACTTTTGGCTGCACTGTTGCCCAGAAACTCTCATCCGAAATATTCTATTTATTCTGATTCAATTAAATGGATTGGTTAATTTGAATTTAAATTCTCCCTCTCCTGTCGTTCTCCTGCTGGGTTCTCACTACCGGTATTATACTGATGGTTCTCTTATAAACCTAGGAACACCTGCTGTCTCAATGGGTTGGTCCTGGGTTCAGATTATCCCTGATGCTGGATTCCTCAACTCTGTTGCTACTTATGCACATGGCACTATTCGCAATTGGCCATCCTCTACTAGAGCTGAAACCGCTGCGATTTATGCTGCTCTAAGCGTTACTCCTGATGATTCTGTTGTTTCTATCTACACAGATTCTCAAGCTGCTATAGATGGTTTGCGTCTTTGCGCTTCTTCTACTTATACTAACAGTCGATTCTATTACAAAACCACCAACTTTGAACTGTGGGCTTCTATAGAATGTTGCGTTCGCGAGAAACGGCTGTCTGTTTTTCCCGTTAAAGTCAAAGGTCACGATGGCAATTATTGGAATGATTTTGCCGACTCTCTTGCTAACTCTGCTCATCAGTCAGATGATGCTTTTCCCCTTCCTGATGCCATCTTCACTTCTTCACACAGTATCCGCTTGGTTTACGACGACATTGTTTGTGAATCCAATCCTAGGCGCCTCTTTAAAGCTTACTATCAGGCTACCTACATGAGGGACCTATTATCACTTAGCCGTTTTCAGTTCACTTTTTGTTTGACTGATCGAGATGATTATATCGTTGACTGGGATCTTACCTGGTTCACCCTTAATTTTTCTCCATCTCATGACGCTTCCTTTCAAGCTCACCACGCTTCACGACATTACACCTTCAAATTCAAGCTTTTCCTCGATGACTTGCCTCTCCTGGAGAAGTTGAAAATTACACGTCCAGATCTCTACATTAATCTCTTAACATGCCGCTCCTGCTGCCTTCGCAACGAAGATCTGATGCACCTTATTCTCTGCTCCAAACGACGTACCGCTATGCACCAGATTTTACAATCTTACCAGAATCATTTATTCTCCAAGCTTCGCGAAGCTGGTGAATTGGCTGATGTGGATCCCACGCCGGTGATCAGGAAGCTTTCTTCTCTCTCTTACTGGTCTATCTCCTCTTCTAATTGGTCCTCGTATGCTCTCATTCGGGGTTGCCTGCTCAAACTCTTCATTGATTTGTTTGTAGAATTATCTATTCCTAGACAATCGGCTATGAAGGTTGTAGCTGCGATTCATAACAACTTTGTTCATAAACTTCGAAGATGCATCTGGAACCTGCGTACCTATGACAAAAGTAGATGGGAAGATGCGATGCATATTACTCTCAAATTGAAAACTACTCCCCGGCCTTCTAATTTGCCTGCAACTACGTATGTGCCTTTCTCTTCTTTACCTCCTCTGACCTATCTCGTGAATCCACATGACTCCGGAATTGATTGGATTAAGAACTCGATGATTCAAGGATTACCATAGTATAATCATGTCGGGTTTTATGGGTCGTCTAACGGTGCTACTTAATAACAGCTTCTGCAGGATGGGATGTCGATTTTTATAGTGGGCGTGTTATCCGTTATTATGTTAGCATAATTGCTTCTACTTTGGTTGGAATATATCAAGGGGGAAGATCTAGGGAAATTTAGTGTAATGCGATTATTCTTTTAGATTAATTTTTATTACTTTATTTTTACTTAGGAGACTATATAGCTTTATTTTTAGTTAGTTTTTATTTTATTTTTGTTTTCTTTTTATTTGTTATAAATTGTATCGAGTAAATAATAATTAATAAAGATATTGGCTACTTTGACGCGTTTGCCTTGAATTTAAATTCTTTTTTAAAGAAATTATAGATATTAGTCATATGAACCTATTGGCAACAGAGTCCCAAAAATCATAGCGGCTTCTACCATTAATATTGTGGTAGGCGCGGTTTCTGTCTCGGCGTATGTCAACAAGTTCGTCCATCATAGCCCAGTTCTAATGGACATTATAGTGGGAACAACGTGAACGTGTGTGGCGAGGCATTATTAGTTTAGATTTGATTTTTATAATTTGATTTTGGGATGAGTAAAAATTTGAAAGAAAGTCGTAAAATGTCACTTTAAATAAAATTTAAACAATACCTCTTTGGTTTGATTTTATTTCTCGTTTCAATTAAAATTTAATTTATTACACTTTTCATCATTAAACATATTAATTAAATCATGTACATGTTTAATTGTTTTAAATATAAATATCAATATATCATATTTAAAAATAAAACAATTTATTATTAGCACATTCTATTGAATTTTAAATATTTCGCATACATTTCTTAAAAAAATTAATTTTTTTTAATCAATTTAATTAAAAATAATTATATTCTGATTAAATATTTTGCGTACATTTCTTAAAAAAATCATAAAAAAAATCTTGTACATCGTACATGCAATTACTAAATATCATCCCCTTGTGATAAATAAAAAATTACGCAACACAAATTCAACACAAATTCAACACAAATTTAATAAATTTAACAAAATTTGGCCAAAATTAATAATTTTTTACCAGAATTATCAACACAAATTGAACACTAATTGAACATAAGTTTCAGTCACGATTTATTTATGTCACGCCCGCGTTGTTGATAATGATATGATTGTGCATACAGTATCGTATTTTCTGGCTAATCAAAATTAGGCTGATCCTTGCATGTGATTTAATCTGCACGCGTTTTTTGTCCTATTTATTTTTTGTCTCTTTATTTCTTTATTTTTTTGTTCAATATTTTTCTCTTCTTTTTATTATTTCTTTATCCTTTTATTCAATATTTTTTAATTATATACAGAATATTTACATATATTTCATAATTTATTGCTTTGCAGGTATAGAAATATTTGTTTATTAATACTAATTATTTTCATTTTCTTTTTACCTCTGTTACTTTGTGTCGTAATACTAACAATAATATCCATATTTCCTTTATTCCTTTTTACTTTTACTTCAATACTAACGATACTAATAATACTAATTATGTTTTTTTTACTCCTTTTACTTAATACCAACAACATGTTTATTTTTCCTCTTTCTTTTATTTTTAGTTTATTCTTTGCAGGTATAGAAATATTTGTTTATTAATACTAATTGTTTTAATACTAACGCGTTTTTTACCCTAATTGTTACTTTATATCGTAATACTAATAATACTATCTACGTTTCCTTTTTTTCTTTTACTTGTACTTTAATACTAACGATAATATCCATGTTTCTACTGTTTCTTTAACTCTTTTTACTCTAATATTAACAACACTAACAATACTAACAATATTTCTTTTATCTTTATATCTAATACCAACGTTACTATAGCTGTTTCTCTTCTTTTTACATCTAATTGTATCGTTACTCTTTCTTTTTTTACTTTTATATATTCTGTATATAGTAATAAATACTTGTAATTTTTTATAATTTAATTCATATTATATCTAATAAAATATACATTATATAAACTTATAGTACAAAAATGAATTTTGAAACATTACAAAATATTTATGTAAAATTACGAATCATCAAAATATTTTAAAAAGTTGCGAAATATTACGCAATAAAATTACACAATATTACAAACCGTAAAATTACGCATATCGTAATATTTCGAAATATTTTAAAAAGTTACAAAATATTACGCTTACGCAAACTTGCGGCAGGTCTGGAAACTTACGAAATATTATGTAAAATTACGAAATATTACGAATGCGTAAAATTACAGAATATTACGAACCGTAAAATTATGAAACTTTGCATATCATAATATTTCAAAATATTTTAAAAAATTACAAAATATTACTCTTCCGCAAACTTGCGGTGGGTCTGGAAACTTATGAAATATTACGATGCGTAATCTTGCGCAACTTTTCGTACTATAAAATTTCCTGATGTATGTGGTATCAGCTTGGAATAAAGTTCTTCCCAAAACTATATTTAACTGCTGGAAAGATGCAGGAATTTTACCATTAGATGATACAGATTCTCAAGATGGAATAGAAGAAAATGAATATGAAGAGATGGAAGAGAATGAACATAGTAAAATTCAAGGTTTAATTGATAAACTTGAATATACATACCCTCTTACTGCTGAAGAATACATTAGAATAGATCAAGAGAATGAAATTGATGGTGAGACGCCAACTGAAGAGCAGATTATTGCCATACTTAAAGAAAATAATTCCATTTCTGATGACGAAAGTGATAGGGAAATTACTTTGATATCTAGCTCTAAAGTTTTAGCCGCATTTGATAAAATTTTTATCTATTTAGAACAAAATAATAATCAAAATATTATTGATAAAAGTGCGTTTAAAGCTATGAAAAAAGCTAGGAGGGAGGTTTATAGAAATAATTTTTTTTTAAAAAAGCAAATGAGTTTGGACCTGTTTGTTAAATCTAACAACAGTATTGATGGTATTGGGAGAAGGTGTTAAAGATAATATTATAGACGTTGATAATATTAATTTTGAAACTTCATATTTTAATGAAAGGGACATTTATAATCACGAAGAAGAATATGAAGGTTTTATTGAGTACCAGATCGATCAGGATAGTCTTTATAAGTGATTGTATTACAGATTTACAATAATTGCATTTATCATACTTAATAAAGCAATAATCTTTGAATATCACAAATATAAAAAGTATTTATGCGCAAGTTTACAAAAAATACAAAGAAAATTTAGGTATTTCATTGCATGTGTTTTTTTTAAAATATAAATTATTGCTTAAGTCGTTGTAATTATCGACATCACGTGATTATGACTTTTTGATATAGCGAATATCTTATCTTTATTCGCTATTCGTGATTAGTGAATTCCTTCACTATAGTGAATCTCGATCTTCAGCCTGAGAGATTCACTATAGCGAGGGTGAACTGTAATGCTCTTAAATCTAAAGAGGAGCTTAATTAATTGTGTGAGAAATTGTTAGTATACTATGACAAACTAAATGGAAAATATTTTTTATGAGACTAGTATACATTTATTTATTTCTGCTTTATTTTTTTTATCTCGAGTAGCTTTCTTTTCATAAAATGCATTCAGATCCTCTTTGCTAATATTCAAACTCTCTGAGCTTATAGGCGTTAACTGATTCTGGGTAATAGATGGTTTAGAAATGCCAACAGATTTAGACTTAGGTTTCTTCCTTCCAGCCTTTTTCGCTTTATTACCTAAAATAACATTTTCTTCCACAGGTCGAAAGATGTCAAATCAGATATCAATCAGTCATCAATCAGGTACCTGATTAATAATTGATTGGTATCTGATTTGTTCAATTTGATACCAATTGGCCTGTCTGATTGATGGCCGATTTCTGCCAAAATCTGACACCAATCGGCTACCAATCAACTAGCCTGATTGATGGTTGATTGATGGTTGATTGATGATTGATTGATGGTTGATTGATGGTTGATTGATGGTTGATTGATGGTCAATTGATGGTCAATTAATAGTTAATAGATGGTCATTTTATGGTTAATTAATGGTCAATTGAGGCCAATTTGATGGGCATTTATGGTCAATTTAATGGTCAATCGATGGTCATTTTATAGGTCAATTTGATGGTCATTTGATAGTCATTTTATGGTCAATTTAATGATCAATCGATAGTCAGTCAATGGTCATTTTATGGTCAATTTGATGGTCATTTGATGGGCATTTATGGTCAATTTAATGGTTAATTGATGGTCATTTTATAGGTCAATTTAATGGTCATTTGATGGTCATTTGATGGTCAATTTGATGATCAATCGATGGTCAATCAATGGTCATTTTATGGTCAATTTGATGGTCAATTTTATGATCAATCGATGGTCAATCAATAGTCATTTTATGGTCAATTTGATGGTTACATTTTATGGTTATTTTATGGTTAATTTGATGGTCATTTAATAAAAGGTTAGTAATATGAATATATATATAAAAAAAAGAAAAATACGTGATAATAATATTAGTAAAATATAAATATAAAAGAACATTAGTAAATATAAAAGAAATAATATTAGTAAATACTAAATATAAAAGAAATAACATTAGTAAATATAAAAGAAATAATATTAGTAAATATAAAAGAAATAACATTAATAAATATTAAAAAAAAAAAGAAGTATAGTATTCTTTACAGAAACCTTGAAAATATGAGCGATGTTGAATTGATACGGGTACGATATAAATTTCATGTCATAATGGTATCAATTTCTGTGATGATATTGTTATAATGTTGATTTGATATCGTTACTTCATCACCATAATTTATCGCGAAAATATCGTGACGATATCTATTCAAAAGAATATCAAATCGGCACAGCCTTGATATCATTACGATGTTGGTAATTTCAAAAAAAAAGGATGATATATTTGCGATATTGATTTGATATCGTCACTTCATCCCACAATTTATCGCCGAGATATCGTGACAACATTTATTTAAAAAAATATCTGATCGGTATAGTCTTGATATCGTTACGATATTGGTAATTTCAGGGATAAAAAAAGATGTATTTACGATATTGATTTGATATCGTCACTTCATTGCCGCAACTCATTTGTGGTATCGCAACTCATCTGCAATACCGCAAATATTAAACTTTTTTTTTTTTTTACAACTTTTATATGTATAACGTGCTGCCATATTATTAAAATAAAATTCTGATATTTTTATACGATTAAGCAAGATTACATAAAAATATACTATGGACTTTGACTACTTCCGTATGTCGCCGCCACAGAGGTTGTTGAGATTGCGGTTGCAAAGGCTTCCAAATTTTAATAAGAGAATTCTTTTTACGAATTTCTTGTTCTTGTATAGGTTTATTACGATATTGAGAAGACATTTTTAAAACTTGTTTGATGATGATTCTACAGGTTAAAATGTGAGTCAAAAATTTTTTTTCTTCTCATTTTTTTTTATTATTATAAATCAATTCTTTCATTCCTTATTTTTGCATTGATCTTACCACATCATGATCGAGTATGATTAATATGGTGGTCAATTTCGAAAGAAAAAATATATTTTTTTTGATATACTTTGATGTATTTTCCATATGATTTTAGATATTGAGAATTTGGTAAGAGAAGAGTTTTTTTAATTACTACTTTAACGAAATGTACTAACACTTGTTCTTTTTTTTAGACAGGTTCAAAGCATGGGATTTCAACTGGAGATCAGGGGTGTAGATTTCGGTGGGTATTTTATAACATTTTTTTTTTTAAATCTTTTTTTTTTAATGTACTATTACTAACAGTTCGTTTCTTTGGAATTTTTCTATTTTGTAAATTATACTAGTAGTTTATGTATTATTATTTAGCCGTATAATAAAATAATTTATTGGCATTTTAAAATATATTAATCATGTTCTGTCAATCTTTACAAAATTGTGAAAATTATCATAAAATGGTTTTAAATACATTGTCAGGATGACATATTTTATGATGTTCTGGTAAGCATCGGAAATGGGTTCTAATGTGGTTTTCAAAATGATTTTTTATTATGTAAAATGTCTTTACAACCATATTAAAATTCGAATTTTAAGTACATTTATGATATCATAAAAGTATCATACGATATCTTGAAAAAATTGCCTTGTCCAGTAAAAGTAGTCTCATTTTATTTACGAATGTATATTTTAATATACAGTATTTGAAATGTATTAGAGACATTATTCTATTCAATACATTTACTAAATTTTATCGACATGGTTAATAAATTTTTAAAATCGGAACGACTTTAATAATAATTCGTGACGATTTATCGGTAAATTGATCCACGATCGGTAGACGATTATTTGCATGATATGTTTACTATTCGGACACAATTCAATACATTTCAGCAAAGAATAAATTATATATATATTAAGCAAAATTATTGATATGAACTTTATTTATGATTAAAAGTGTTAATAATAAAAGTATTAATAATGTAAATGTTAAGTATAATTACTAAATTATAGCTCTTCTATGCTAAATATTTACTATAAACTATTGATCGAATAAAAAAATCAAAGCGCTATAACATTATAAGACCATCAAGTTTCCACGAATATTTATTTTCTATCCCTTTTGTTCTTAGAGTATTAAAAATCTTCCAGAACCTTAAAGTATTATCGTCACCACCAGCTCCAGCTACAATGTCCTCTCCATTTGGAGAAATATAAAAATAAAGGACGTGATAAAAATGTAAAATGATACATAATAAAAATATATTATATAAAATTTATAATAACGCTTCTCACTAGCCTCCTTAATTTTCAATCTTCTTAGTTACTTTTTTTTATGCTTTCTTTGCTCTCTTTCATCATTATCATTCTTTTCGTCATTATCTTCGGGAAATGACCTTGCAGCACTTATGTAATAATGAGACAGCTCCATTGATCTTGTAACATCTATTTTATCAGTACAAGCAAAGTCCAAATTTATTGTGTATAAATCTGTATTTGCCATAAAAAAGTTGCGACGAGCTGTCTTGTCATCATCCACCTCCTCACTTAAACATCTAATCCCGTAAATAATAACATTTTGGAGCGCTCTTTCCATTTCTTCTGATAGTTCATTTGAAACACATGTCAACCACTGACGAAATATAGTTGAAACTGAAACTTTAGATTTTAACTGGGAAATATTATCGTTAGTGCAACTATTCTGATATGCGAAACCTATATTCGACCATAATTCGCTCCTCCATCCATCAAAAACTTTTCGAAAACGTTTGCCCATAAAATTAATTTTTTGTTTGTTTTCTTTCTTCTTAGAAAAATGCGGAAATAATTTACTAATTATATCTTCTATCATTGAATTTCTAGAAGAATGATCAAGGTGTCGAGTACGAAGGAATAGTGCTCTTAATTCAACGTAAATGATATCTAAGATCCATTTTGGGAGAGAACTATAATTATTTTCTAATATTTCACTCATCTGTTTTTGACTATATTCGCGACTGGTTTTAGGTTCCGTATATTTATCTGGAACATTCGCGTTGGGTCTTGGGAAAGGACTTCTGGGGTAGTGACGTTCTCTAGTAAAATATTGAGACGGCAACTCCAAATTGTTATTTATGAGTTGTCGTTCAAAATTATCCCTATAATAAAAATAAATGGGCTCAGAACATATGAATTATAAATATTACAGATTTACTATATATATTTACATTGGAGTGCGGCTCTTCAAAGGCGGAGAACGCAGCAGGAAATGTGGTGACGTCGCCGGAGAGGATTCCAGTGATGTTATTGTTGATATGGGACTTTGACTTTTCCTGTATTTCTCGGTCATAAAATTGATATAATCGGGTAAAATTAGGCCGAATTCATCCGCTATTTTCTTCTTAGTTTTATAGGGATCCGGAGATATATTTATTATTTCCTCAATTCTCAAGAACTCCTCTTTTAGCATTTTGTCTACAATTATTAAATATCAAGGTAAGTGAACTATTCATATCACAAAAAGAAAGAATAATGAATTTCAATTATAGGTCACCTATTTTTTCTTCATCATCAATTTGTTGAGGAGGTTGAGGTGGTAATTGAGGTAAGTATTGTTGAGGTTGTTGAGAAGGTGATTGCGACCATTGGTATTCATGATGTGGCCATTGACGTTGCTGATTTTGTTGAGGTTGTTGAGGTTGTTGAGGCCATTGAGGTAGAGGTGGTTGCGGCCATTGAGGTTGAGATTGTTGAGGTTGTTGAGGCCATTGAGATTGAGGTGGTTGCGGCCATTGAAATTGAGATTGTTGAGGTTGTTGAGGCCATTGAGATTGAGGTGGTTGCGACCATTGAAATTGATGAGGTTGAGATTGTTGAGGTTGTTGAGGCCATTGAGATTGAGGTGGTTGCGGCCATTGAAATTGAAATTGTTGAGGTTGTCGTGGCCACTGAAGTAGAGTTTGGGGTTGAGATTGTTGCGGTTGTTGAGATTGAGGTTGTTGCGGTTGATGAGATTGAGGTTGTTGCGGTTGTTGAGATTGGGGTTGTTGCAGCTGTTGAGGTTGTTGCGGCCATTGAGACTGAGGTTGTTGATATTGCGGTTGCGATGGCTGCCAATGTTTAATAAGAGAACCTTTTTTACGAATTCCTTGTTCTTTATCAAGATCTTGAGAAGACATTTTAATGATATCTCAATATAAAAAAAAAAGAAATAATTGAATAAAAAAAAAAAAAAAATTTTTTTTATCCTCTTTTTTTTTGCGTTGATCTTACCACATCATGATCGAAAAAAATTAATCTTTTTCTTGCATCGTAATTATATCTATGATTAATATGGTTAATTACGAAAAGAAAAAAAATTCTTTTTGCCATTGATCTTATTACATCATATGATACAGATTTTTTTAAGGAAAAAAAATATGATTAATATAATGATGGATATTGTGATTAAACCATGGCCAAGTAAAATTAATATTTTTCTCACATTGTTACGATTAATTTCGAAAATAAGTTTCTTTTTTACCATTGATCTCAATAGATTTTCTAAGGAAAAAAATTTGATTAATATAATGACGGACATTGTGATTATCGAGTAAAAATTAATCTTTTTTTCAATTTTTTTCTTTTTTTTAAAAATTCTATATCGTGGTTATACCTATTACCAAAAAAAACTTTTTCTGCAAAAAAAGTTGTTTGCATTGATATCATAACACTACGAGTTATCTTTTCCTTGAACCTTCTCAAACATCTTAAGTCGTATAATTAATAATTAACCTCTCCTATAAACAGAGAGCAACTTACTTTAATATAAACACGAATACAAAATACGTTAGTAATGAGAACGAAAAATAAATTCTTTAGGAAAAAGAGATTATTTAAAGCACTGAACTGAAAGGAATGATTCCTAGGATAGCGAGTGATTTGAACTAAGCCAAAGTTAGAAACAAGATAGTTTCGGTATCTTCAGGCGGTATGGATGAAGACAATTCACGTATTAGCCCTTGTTCTACAATTGATTTTTATCAAACTCGCTCTACATTGATTATTTCAGTTCTGTCTCAACCGATCTCCGGGGAAGAAGCAAAGTAGAAATCAAAGAATGGGAATCATGTATGGAAAAGGAACATCTTAAAAAGAAAGAGGCAACGGTTCTGCGAGTTAGAAATATCTGAGTAGATGATTCATGCTGAAGCTTCTCTTCTCTCATTTCATCACTGATGCTTTTTCTTATGCGCCTTATCCAAGAAAGCATCCATTTCCCTTTCCTTCGATGACTTGGTATTCTTGAACTGGTCTTATGCGCATATACTGTATAAAACTTCTGGTCAAATGATCGTAGCATTGCTTTAAATTCCTAATTAGCTAATTACACATGTGCATATTGCATATTTTACCAAATTCTGTAGACCAATAAAAATCACAGTTTTGCACTGAGATTATCATTTAATCTCATTTGGATAAATTGTTTGTACTTGGCGTGAAGAACAGGTTATACTGTACTAATTAAACTGGCTGGTACTTACAAAAAAGAGATCTTTTTTTCTGTTTTTTTTCTAATTATTATGCTTTTTTATTTCTATCTAAGGCTGTGTTTTATTGTGCCATTGATTTACTTATTATATGGCTATATTTATTTCACCATCAATCATCGCTTTGTGTAAAGCTATAGTTTGTGGTTATGCAAATTTCCCACTGGCGCTTTCCCGGGTGTTTAATAGAATAATTGGTCGGCAAGTCATGTATAATGTATATTGATATAAAAGAATTTATTTTTTAGTTGTCTTTCCGGCGCAGATTACTAATGTATATTAATTTAATTGATGGTGTGTGACTAAACAAATATTGACGACAACTTCAAATAAAAAGGTATCCGTAATTAGACAACTAAACAGGAACATCTCAGTGCTAGGATAAGCCTTGTTTAGAATAAGCCCAGCAATTCCGTACTGAGATTTTCGAATGATGTTTCCCATTTAGGATAGGCCCAACACTTCGCTAGTTGTATATAAATACCCCTAATTTTTCAAGAAAAATAACGATTTCCCTTAATAACTTATTTTCACGTTCCTATTTTTTTTTTTAAAAAAAAAAAGAAATAAAAATTTTAGAAAAAATCTTATTCCCACGTCCTTTTTTTTTTAAATAAATATGATTAAAAAAAAAAAATTTTCTCCTCCTACCCGAAAGAACTTCGTTTTATCAAAAAAAAAAAAAAGAATTTTCTCCTCCTACCTTTAAGTTTTATCAAAAAAAAAGTTCATACTCTTCCTTTTTAAAATAACGTGTCTTAATTTTAATATGCCCGATAACATTGATAACACTACTATTATCGACAATAATAATGAAGTTAGCGATGATTTTTATATAATTGATAACCCAAACGCGATTAAAGATATATTAAGTATATCTGTTAATCATTCTATAACAATAAAGAATAATTCTAGTACAATTCAAATGTTAATTACAATACTCCAAGGTAAGTTAACACTATGTTTTTTTGGGTGCATTGATGCTGTATATGGCTCTATCAGGTTACTGATACTGTATGTTTTGATACTGACTAACAATATAAGAACGACTTACTTCTGCTTCATCTACTATCTCTCCTCCTATTGTCTCTACTTCTCCTCTTAATGTCTCTGCTATTGCCTCTCCTTCTCCTCCGGTCTCAACATACGGATCCTTGTCGGATTCAATTTCATCTTTAAGCTCTTCGCTACCCTTAGACTCTTCAGTAACCTCATCATCAATAACTCCCTTAACGACTTTAATTTCGTCGATCTCACCAATTTCCTCGATCTTCCCAATTTCCTCGAACCCGCCAATTTCTTCGAACCTGGCTCCCGGTTCAAATTTAAATTTTATATGCACGTCGGAGGGGGTCGCTTTATCTAGCAGGACAAATTGGATTGCGCCTATCGGCTCATATAAAGATCCGTGTTACTTATGTGAATATTACGGGCATGGTTTTAATACCTGCCCGAATATTCAGCAAAATTACCGGGGAAGATGCTGCAGGTGTTGGGTCAGTCCGCACGAGTCAAAAGATTGCCATTTACGAAAAGGTGAAAAGGTACCTATTCCATTTAAAAAGAATTTTTTAAAGCCGGCCGATTTAATCAAATTTTTTGGAAGAATTGAGGAATAGGTTTTTTTTTTAATTCATTTCTGGTCGCCTTGGTGGCGAATTTTTTATTCTATGTAGTTTGTTTGGTCCGCCTGGTGGCGGGTTTTTTTCCTGGTTCGTCTGGTGACGAGTTTTTTTTCTGGTTCGCCTTGTGGCGTAAAGGTTTCTGGTTCGCCTGGTGGCGTGTTCTTTTTTTGTTTTGATATTTTTTTATAATAATAATAAATAATAATGCATTTTATCAATCACACTGGCACTAAATAAAATTTATTAAGACATTTTTTGAATATTATCTTGAATGCCAAATTGATATGATGATAATGTTAAATTCATATTGCAGAAAATATAAAAAAAAATTGTTCAATATGGAAGTCAGTAATTTGATGGCTGTTTAAAAATCTAAGGTTTCTGTTAAGATTGTTTGTTTCTTTACTATAAAAATGCTGATCAATAACTTTTAGTTCAGTAAAATTATTAATTTGTATAATAAATTCCTTTTATTCAGCAATAAATTTTGAAGTTCAAATAATTTTGACATTTAATTTTAATTTATAAATATCCAGATGTTCAAAGCACGCCTTAGCAAAATTTTTGCCAATTGTCATACAACTGAAATTTAACGCGTCTACTGGATTTTCTACAGATTCTACCCAATCACGATGTTGTCGTAAAAAATTTTTAATATAAAAAAATGCTTGCTCGATCTGTAAGCAATAAATTTTTAAATAATGGAAGATTAAATTCTTACGGGATTATAATCGGGAGAATAAGATGGCAAAAACTCAAGTCGTATTCCTTTCTCCTCACAAATATTCCGCAAACGCTGACTTTTATGTATAGATACATTATCTAAGATTAAAACGCTATACTAGTTATTTAACTAAATAAAATATTAAATAAAAATATTTATTATAGTCTATGTGGTTTTATATTTCGCTTCGAATATACTTCTCCGCGAATTAGATTCTTAGAATGCCGAAATATACGGCAGCAGAGCCGAATCCGAATTGACGTAACCGTAATTATTTTGACAGACGTAATACATTTTGACAGACGTAATACATTTTGACAGACGAAATACATTTTGACAGACGAAATACATTTTGACAGACAAAATATATTTTGACAGACGTAAATACATTTTGACAGACCTAATACAGTAATATATTTTGACAGACTTTAATTCGCATTTGATTCACCATTAATAAAAGCTCTGAGCCGGCTTGTTTACACAGTTCACATATTAAGTAAAAATAAAAAAAAAAAGATATCGATTCCGTCGTCACAGCGATTTCGGCATCGATCATATGACCTATCGATCCGATTTACCAGGATCCCATATATACAGACTCAAAAATTTTAATAGAACTTTTATGTATCTAATTTTACTATAAAATCAGCATACAAGTTCAAATTTTACTATAAAATATACAATTTCGAATCTAAGTTTATATAAAATCAAGTCCAATTTTTATTTATTAATTTGAGACAAATAAAATTATTATATTTCTTCAAAAAACTTCCACAAGAACTCATCCTCACACATTTATCCGTATCCTATAGACACCAGAAAGCTGAAACTTACAAAAAAATAAGAAAAGAAACGGTTAGTACGTTTCCTTAAAGTAAATTCCAAAAGGACTTGTCCCTACACACTTACCATTAGACACCAGAAAACCCGAAACCTACAAAAAATAAGAAAAGAAACGGTTAATACGTTTCCTCAAAGTAAATTACAAAAAAACTCGTCCCCCATACAAGTACCCGTATCCCATAGACTCCAGAAAACCGAAACCTACAAAAAATAAGAAAAGAAACGGTCAGTACGTTTCTTCAGCGTAAATTCCAAAAAAACTCGTACTTACCCATATCCTATAGACTCCAGAAAACCGAAACTTAAGATAAAAAACGTTTAGCACGTTTCTTCAAAGTAAATTCCAAAAAACTTTGTTTTCCATATACTTACAGATTCTAGTAGACATTCTTAACGGCTAACGAAAAAAATAATTTTTTTTATAAAAATGATCGGTAAATAAAATCATATGACTGATACCGAAATCGTGATTTTTAACCTTTTTAAAAAAAATATTACAAATAAAAATCCGACTTTTGAAAAAATACCGATTGGCTTATTTTTTTAATAAAAAATTTAAGCCGAATAGTTAAAAGAAAAAAAATTATTTATGTCGGTTTTTAAGCCGAAATATTTTTAAAAAAATTATTTTTTCATTTTCGGTCTGAAACACTAAAACGGTAAGTACAGGGGGAAGGGTTCGTGATTTTTTTTTTTATTTTTGGAACATTACTAACGTTCCTTCTTCTCTTTTTTGACTTAGGGACGATTTATGGACTTGAATTTCAGTCTAGAACTTCGGTAATGTACTGTAAGTTGAATTTTGGTGTTATTTTTTTATTATGGGAACGCTATTAACCTTTTATTTCTTTAGGAACGGCTCCTGGACTTGAATTTCGGCTTAGAGATTCGGTAATGTAAGTTGAGAGGGACTTTAGTGTTGCTTTTTACTATGAACGTTACTAACGTTCCCTTTCTTTTGTAGGACCCTTCTGGGCACTTCGGAATGGCCCTTGGAAGGTAATATAGAATGGGAATTATCCTATTATTATAGGATCGTTAATAAACATTACTGACATTCCTTTTTTTGGTTTTTTTTTGTAGGGACCTTCCCGGGTTACTATGGAATGACCCTAGAAGGTAATTGTGGGTGAGAAAAGAAATTAGGAATGATAATAAATTTTATATTTCAATAAGAATCTTCGGCTCATGCGAGCACTATCTTTAATTCACTTTGAGAGTTGAACAGTTATTTTATGTTAAATACAAAAATCATATAGTGACACAAATAGACAATATTCAGTTTTATTGTTTATTTTTGAATACTGGTAATTGTTCTTCACGTAAAAAAATAAATTGAATTTCAAATATTAACTACCTAATATTTTATCAACGGTAGCCTCAATGTCAAATACATTTGAACCATGATTAATAATAGGTAATGGATGTGGTTCAATGACTACATTTACTTCTATATTAAGTAATCTTTTTAGTTCTGGATCATTTATGTCAACCCATCTTTCGATTTCTGTATCTCTCTGACTAGGAATGTTTGAATCGTGATTATCCTCTTCGTTATCGTCATCATCAAAAAATTCATCCTCATCCTCATCTAAATCGTCACTCGCGTTAGCTTCTGACAGTGCTTTTTGTATGGAAAATTGAAAATCGTCTTCTGATACACCTGCATAAGCATATTTTAATTCTTTTTGGGCATTTGTAATATAGTGTGTATGAAGTTTGGCCATAGCTTCCAATTTTTCAACTTTCAATCTATTTTATATAATTATAAAATATTAAGTAAGCTGTAAAAACGTATATTAAATATAAAGTTAAAACTTACTTAGTTCTTCTTTGATTTGCAAACCATCCCAATACTGAAAAAACCCTCTCACATCCGGCATTGTGAGGAGTTATTGCCAATACTTTCAACGCCAACTTTTGTATATGATTTTCGTTATTATGAACGGGATTACACAAAATCCACCAAGTAATAGCATCACCCTTACTTGTACTAAATGGAATGTTGTATTCTTCTTTTCTTAAATAAAAAGATTGGATTTGAGAAATTAAATCGGCGGAAGAAAATTCGCCACCACCCATATTAATCCATATTTTCATAGCCAAAATATACACATCACGTAATACAGTTGGTCGTAAGCCTTTTCCTAAATTAATATTAAAAAGAATTAAAAAAATTATTATAGTAACAATTCTAAGTTTTAATAAAATATTTACCTCTGTAGTGCGGATGAAGTAAGTATGCTAAAATGTAAAGTTGAATATCAAATTCTTGCCAACGTTTATTAAACAGCTCAACACATTGATGCTTAAAATCATAATTGGAAACAGGCGGAAGTGATTTGATTTTCCGTGAAAGGTTGATCAGTTCAATAAAGCAATCTGCAAGAGTTGTTGTTTTAAATTCTAGTGATTTAACAACTGATTTTACTGGTCCTAGGAGAGTATTTACAGCTTCAACATCGGTAAAAAAAGATCGACTTCGAATAAGTTCTGAAATGTCAGTACTTAATTTTTCCGGAGTTTCATCTAATACCTTGATTAGTTAATTATTAATAAAAAATTAGTAAATGAATATATAATACAAATATATTTTTTCTTACATTTTTAAGTATTTGCTCAAGTCGTAAAATTGAATTTGTGCAGTCCCAAGCTGTAGTCCACCTAGTTACTACATATGTTTTTAGTCCTCCTCCTTTTATTTCATTTGTTATTTTTGAACGTAATTCTTCACCAGCTTGATGAGACTGTTTAAAGTATTTAACTATTTTTTGACATTTTGAAATTACATCCTTTGCAAATGTTGTTTTACAAATGTCGGTTGAAATAAGATTTACATGGTGGGCAATACATCTGATGGGTAATATCTGCTTATACCGTTCAGCAATTATTTTTTTAGCAGCTGCACAAGCGGATGCATGATCTGATACAACTGCAGCAAAATTTTCTGCACCAATTTCAGTAATTACTTCGTCTAACTGATCAGCAAGAAAATTTGCTGTATGGGAATTAGCAGAGAGATTTTTTATGCAATGTATAATCTCTCTTCGATCAGGTGTCATTATTACAAACGCATATAATGACTGTCCTAAAGGGCTTGTCCAGCCATCAAATCCTAATTAAATAATAATAATTAATAAATTTGTTTACAAATAAGAACAAATAAAAATTGTAATCTTTTTTTATTACCTAACGTTAAATTTTTTGTTCTTTTTAGTTCTAAATGCTGATCAACCACGATTTTTGCCAATTCTTCATATAAAAAATCTTGTGAAAGCGCATTTGCACTTGGAGGATCATACCCTAAACATAGACTTTTAACCATATCAATAAAAAAAGGATGTTCAACAAGACGGAAAGAAACACCACAGCAGATAAAAAATTTGGCCACTGTACGATCACAAATTTGCTTTTTAATTGGTTCAATTATTTTTGATTCACCGTATTTTGTAATTGACTGTTGATATCCAACTTTTCTTTTTTTGGATAATATTTCTAAAGTTTCAATTTCTCCACGTGTTTTAACCATAAGTAAAAATTTTTCTTTAACGTCATAAGGTGCTTTATGACAACTAAGTGCCAAATGTGCTTCCATATTATTTGGCTCACCACGTGTTTGACTCCATGGACAATATTTACATTTACAACCTTGGTGTCCTTCTTTTTTTTCTCCAATAGCTATAAAAAAATTCCAAACTTCTTTTGGTTTTCGACCTGGTTTGGCATTTGGCTTTTTTAGTACTGGATTTTCACTTTCACTCATTATAACTTGCTTTATTTTATTGAAAAAAGTAGCAGAACAAAGAAAATTTCAAAGTAGAAACAAAGAACATTTAAACAAATATGCAAAATTTTTAATGTAAATATATTGTGATACTATGATGTCATTGGCGTAAATCATTTTGACAATTCGGCAATTACGTCTGTATAAATTTAATACGGCTGTAAAAATACAATACGGCAATATGTCAAAAAAAAATAGCTATGCCGAAATTATTACGACATATTTTTACAGACGTAATGCCGAAACCGTAATTAATTCGCGGAAAAGTATAGCTTCGAAAAATGGTAAACAAGTTGGGAAGAAAAAGAGATGGTTAACGCGGCACAATAAAAATCAATAAAATCTACGTACAACGCGAAATCAGGTCACATGAATTATTAGCAGAGTGGTGGCGCTATGATATATTGTAATCTTTATTATCATAAAGGAATAAAAAACATATCAATGTTATCACGGTCTTTTATGTGATATGTACTGTATTTATGAAAAAAGATGGAGTTTTAAAGAGCTAGCAATGTTTCTTCCGCTACGGGAAGGAATTTCTAGATCTTCTGTAATAACATCTAACTCCTTAACCTTTTCTTTGATATTTGCGCTTTCAGTTTCAACCCAGACTATTTTGAAGCATTTTCTGGAGAATTCTATTAATTTATCTAGTGAAGTTTCCGATAATTTTGTAAAATCGATGGCTGAAACGTATCGGCTTAAGATTCTCTTTAAAACCACCTCACGTGATATGAAATTGTTTACTTCCTCGTCGGTAGGATCTGAACTTTCCGTATATCCACTTTAATAGAAAAAAAATTTAAATCATTAAATCATTGTAATAAAACAACAACATAACGATATGAACGTATCGATCACCTTTCTACAATTTGTCGAAATTCTTTTACTAATGTTGAAAGTACATTTTTCAATTGATATCGATAGTCGGAAAATGATTTACGATATCGTTCGTTAATTGACTTCGCCACGCTTTGATAAGCATCATGCCCAAAAATTTTTTGTGTTATTTTATCAAACGCATGATCGGGCGGATTTTTAGTTCGCAAAAAAAGGCATTTCATTTCTTCGTCAATAAGACGATAATTATCCTAAACAGTAATAATATCAATAATACATAATACATCAGTAATTCTGTGTAATAACGATTGTTCTTAATTGGTAAGAATGTAACAACCAAAATAAGAAATGGATTTTACGTTGTCAGATGGTGACGAAGTCGAGGTGGTTAGTGGCAAATTTGTTGATGGCTGCTTCGTCGAGGCATCAAGCATTTTGTTTGCCAGATGTAGTACACTTGGATGTAAGACCAACCAATTGCAAATTTGCAATTGATTGGTCATTGCGCCAAATTGAACCGGAATTTCTTCTTCACTCTCTAGAAGTAATATTAAATGAGAATAAAATTATATTCATTAATTATGTTCAGATTTTATGTTTTTACCGCTTTCATCATTTTCATTTTCTTCTTGTTCTTTATCTTTCTCTCTCCTATCCCTCTCTCTTCTCTCTTTCTCTCTTCTCTCTTTCTCTCTTCTCTCTTTCTCTCTTCTTTCTTTCTCTCTTCTCTCTTTATCTCTCCTCTCCATCTCTTTCTTCTCATTTTCTCTTCTTTCTTTTTCAATATTTCTTTCTTCTTGCTCTGGAAGCATATCTTCATTATAACGAAGTAAATTTAGTTTTAAATAAATTTGCAGAAATATCATTTCAATTGAATAATAAAACAATTATTATAACGTATTTACCCAAAATAATTCTTTCAATATCATCATCTTGTCTATTATTACCTTCTCCAATATCTACATCTTGTCCATGTAAATTATCTTGTTCATGTTCACTTCCTTCCTCTCTCCTTTCATCTCTTTCCTTATTATAATCACGTGAAGAGTTGGCAACATATGTACAAATAGTTTTTGTAGTCTTTGCAGCTTTTGTTGCCTTGTCTTTTAGGTATCATTATAATAGTATTAGGCGCAATTACTATATAAATTTTAAATCAAAAATATAGTATTATTACCTTTTTCTGTTACTCCTCTGCGTTTAGTCATGATAAACAAACAAGATGGTACTTATCGGTATTGTGCTAGTAGCAACGTAAAGAAATAGGTGATTCGTCACGTAAAGAAATAGGTGATTCCTGACGAAACGAATACAGCATCATCTTTATTTATTTATAGAGATTTCTCCTAATATTAAGAAAAAATTACATCGTGACCGCAGCACATAAAAGGAAATTGGGTTAGCATTCTCGAAAAAAACGTTCATGGTTACATTAAATCTTGGATAGTTGATCGGAAGAATTTGTTAATGGTTACATCGATTCTTTATGACGAAAATTTTGGGAAAATTTGACGTCTTAACGGTTACATGTAAAGAAATTATATATGAGTATCGTAACTGTAGGACATAAACGGAAATTTGGCCAACAAAATTTTCAAATTATTGGAATAATTGATCGGGAAAATCCTTAATGGGTATATTAGCTCTTTGTCCACAGAACATTAATGGTAATTTCGAGCAATATTAACGGTTACAAGTAAAGAAACTTTATATGAATATCGTGATCGCAGGACATAAACGGATTTTCGGGATAATTGATCAGGAGAAAAAATTTGTTAATGGTTACATAATCAGGGTTGAAGAATTATACTGTACGTACTATATTATGCTGTCCTAATACTTAAATAGAGTACATTTTTTTCATATGTTTAATATATTATATATTTATTTTAATAATTAGGATTGTTCTTTTAATCTAATCTAAATAGAAAAAATATTATATTAAATATTTAACAGTGCAATATTAATGCAATGTTTACAGTACATTGATGAAATTTTGGGCAATGGAAAAATTGCGGTTACATGTAAGGTGATCGCAGGACATAAATAGAAATTTAGATCAAAAAATTGGTCAGAAAAATTTTGTCAACAGTTCTGTTGATTCTTTATCTGCAAAAGATCTTTATTTGCAGCACATTGGTGGAATCTAGGGTAATGATCTGAAAAATTTGACATGAATATCGTGGTCGCAATAAATAAATAGAAATTTAGATCAATAATTGATCAGAAAAAATTATTAATGGTTACATTGATTTTTTATCTGCAGCGCATTGATAGAATTCAGGGGTAATCTGAAAAATTTGACATGAATATCGTGATCGCAAGACATAAACGGATTTTCGGGATAATTGATCAGGAGAAAAAATTTGTTAATGTTTACATAATCAGGGTTGAAGAATTATACTGTACGTACTATATTACTATGCTGTCCTAATACTTAAATAGAGTACATTTTTTCATATGTTTAATATATTATATATTTATTTTAATAATTAGGATTGATAATAAATTATTAACTATTCTTTTAATCTTAATAGAAAAAATATTATATTAAATATTTAACAGTACAATATTAGTGCAATGTATACAGTAAATTGATGAAATTTTGGGAAATGGAAAAATTGCGGTTACATGTAAGGTGATCGCAGGACATGAACAGAAATTTAGATCAACAAATTGATCAGAAAAAAATTTTGTCAACAGTTCTGTTGATTCTTTATCTGCAAAAGATCTTTATCTGCAGCACATTTGTGGAATCTAGGGTAATGATCTGAAAAATTTGGCATGAATATCGTGGTCGCAATAAATAAATAGAAATTTAGATCAATAATTGACCGGAAAAAAATTGTTAATGATTACATTGATTTTTTATCTGCAGCGCATTGATAGAATTCAGGGGTAATCTGAAAAATTTGACGTGAATATCGTGATCGCAGGACATAAACGGATTTTCGGGATAATTGATCAGGAGAAAAATTTGTTAATGGTTACATAATCAGGGTTGAAGAATTATACTGTACGTACTATATTATGCTGTCCTAATACTTAAATAGAGTACATTTTTCATAAGTTTAATATATTATATATTTATTTTAATAATTAGGATTGATAATAAATTATTAACTATTCTTTTAATCTTAATAGAAAAAATATTATATTAAATATTTAACAGTGCAATATTAGTGCAATGTAAAGTAAATTGATGAAATTTTGGGAAATGGAAAAATTGCGGTTACATGTAAGGTGATCGCAGGACATGAACAGAAATTTAGATCAAAAAATTGATCGGAAAAAAATTTTGTCAACAGTTCTGTTGATTCTTTATCTGCAAAAGATCTTTATCTGCAGCACATTGGTGGAATCTAGGGTAATGATCTGAAAAATTTGACATGAATATCGTGGTCACGATAAATAAATGGAAATTTAGATCAATAATTGATCAGGAAAAAAAATTGTTAATGGTTACATTGATTTTTATCTGCAGCGCATTGACAGAATTTGTTACATTAGTTCTCTATCTCGGAATTATGTAATGAAGTTTTAAAAAAAACTTTTCAAGTTGTTGACCCAAATTTCCTTTTATATAGTGCAGTCATGATATCACAGTCGTAATATTATAAAAAAATTTACTTTGTGCTTTTTTCCCAAAGAATTCAATTGATATTTTTTTAAAGTTTGACTGTCCATATCTTATCAGTTACATATAAAAATACCACATCTCAGATCAGAGTTTTTAGATTTCTAATAAAAAAAGATAGAAAGAAAATGTCCTCTCCCAAACCTAGTAGAGAAGAAACAGGTATAAAAAAAAATACCTGGTATATTAATTCATTAAATAACGTATGATAATATTCAAATAGTTTCTTTCATATATAGATAATATGATATTGATCTCGCTAGACGATCTAATAAAAGAACAAACCCGATCGAACGATCTTCTCCAGACCAACATTAAAAAGAAACGGAAACGTCCGTCTCGTAACAACCGAGCGAAGACCATGGGAGACTGGGCTCGGATGGTGAAAAAAGTATGATCATTTGATTCTTTAATATTTTGTGATAATTTGAAATATTTAACACTTTAAAATTATTTGTTAGAATTGATATTGCCATTATATGAAATTAATATCTCATTAATATTATATCCACCTTCTTTTCAATTTATTTCAATAAAAAAATAAATCTTATGTAATTTTATAATTGTATATATCCGTAAAGCTCACAACTAGTGATTTTATCATAATAATTGATTGTAATAATTTAAAATCATAAAAATCAAAATTTCATATAAACTGGAACACGAATTGCTAACAATTTTTTTCTGATCATTTGTCTTGTCTAAATGTGCTGCGATCACGATATTCTTAAAATGTAATGTCAATTTTTCAGAAAAGCTTTGTTAACCAATTTCCGTTATGTCCAGCAGCCTATATAAATTTCTTTACATGTAATCGTCAAAACATCAATCCTAAATTCAAGAGCTTTGTTAACCCAAATTTCTATAGTTACGATGTTGTTCATTATATAATTCATTAGTTAATGTAACTAACTATTAACGAATTTTTTTTCCGATCAATTATCCCAAAATTCGATGATCTAAATTTCCGCTTATGTCCTGCGGTCACAATATTCATATAAATTCCTTTACATATAACCGTTAAAGAAGTCAACTCTTCAGATCATTGCCTCAAAACTTCGTTAATGCATTGTAAGTAAAGAACCAATGTAGCCATTAAGAAAATTTCCGATCAATTCAAATTTCCGTTTATGTCCCGCGGTCACAATATTCATACAAAATTTCTTTGCATGTCGATTTTCCCAAAATTTAAGAAATTAGTAATCTAAATTTCCGTTTATGTTCTGCAGTCACGCACGATATTCATACAAAATTTCTTTGCATGTAACTGTTGTTAACACGTCAATTTTAGATCATTTTCCCCAAGATTTCCATTAATGTACTGTGATCCAAGAACTAATGTAACCATTGACAATTTTTTTTTCTCGAAATTTCAATATAAATTTCCATTTATAAATTTCCGTTTATGTCCTGCGGTCACGATTTCATACAAATTTCTTTACATGTAACCAGATCATTGCCCAAAATTTCCGTTAATGAGAAATTTGTTAACCCAAAATTTCCGTTTATGTGCTGCGGTCGCGATACTATGATTTCCAATTAAAAATATTATAAAAGCAGTTAATGAATTAAATACACAAACGCGCATGGACATTTTTTAAATTTACTCATTTTATTATTCCTTATTATAATTATTATCATAGCCATGTTACGAAATAAACCTCGAAAAGCGAATATTGCTACATTACCTTTTCGTATCCGTAATAATTTTAGAAGGTTGCCCAACAGATTTTTATTATCGGATAATGATGACAATGAAAAAATGGTACAAAAAGATTTTGAAGATGATAATATTAGCGGCGAAGAGTATAATGAATATGGCGACGGAGATGATGATTTAGAACAACGAAGCGATGATGATCATATAGAACAGCGAAGCGATAATGGTGATGATTTAGAACAACGAAGCGATGATGATCATATAGAACAGCGAAGCGATAATGGTGATGATTTAGAACAACGAAGCGATGATGATCATATAGAACAGCGAAGCGATAATGGTGATGATTTAGAACAACGAAGCAATGATGATCATTTAGAACAACGAAGCGATAATGATCATTTAGAACAACGAAACGATAATGATGATGATTTAGAACAACGAAGCAATAATGAAGAAGGTGATACCAACATGATTTCAACATCATCAGAGAATGAAACAGAAAGCGATTATATAATGTCCTTAGAAAGTGATGAAGAATATGAAACAATGTCGTCAGATAATGAAGAAAGACATGATTCTGATATCTCAGAAGAAAAGCTATTCATTGATGAAGCATTGGCTAAAGATAAGTTACCATCTTATGATGGTGATTTTGCTCCATATTTTCAAAATTTAACTACTGCTGCCTTATTTTGTTGGATTTATAAGCATAATATTTCAACAAATGCATATGAAGATCTTGTTGACATTATCATGAGACCAGAATTTAATAGAGATCATATTGTAAAGAATATTCGGAGATTTCGAGCATGGAGGGAGCGTCTTCCTCTTCCCTCAATATCAGCAAAATCTATCTCAATTTCATCAAAAAAAACACCATCAACTTTAAAGGATTCAAAGATGGCATATCAACTTTCAATAAGTGATATCATTTGGAATGTTCTTAACAACCCATCACTATTAAAGGAAATGTATTTTGGTGCTGGTGTCGATTCAAAAACAAAATCCGAGTACTGGCATGGTACCTTATGGGCAGAGTCACCTCTTTTCGGTCAAGAACAATTAATGATATCAGGGGGTAATTATTTATTAAATGCAAGCTGATGGTAGAGAGGCGAAGCAATAAAGTACAAGAGACTAACACTTTTTTCATATGTATATAATAGAGATATACCAATGCGGCGATTTTGTTTACTATTACGACAATGAGCGAAAACTTGGCAGATTGAGAGCGATATTATTAAATGAAGAGAACCAACAGTATCAGCTGAGAATCCAAAAAGTTCTAGATTATAGTGACTTGCCTGGAACTTTTAAGGGAGAATTAAGACAAAATCGCTCTCTTTCCGGAGAAGTTTGGTTACAAGATGAACCATTCTTGACAATAACAACATCACAAATTTCAGAAAAGGTTGCTGCAGATACACTACGAATTACCGAAATACTTTATAAACATCATACACACTGGCGCATTCGTGATGCAACGTTCTCTTATCAACATCCTTCGGAATATATTTCCATAAGGCAGCCACCATCTCCAACAATTCCGGTTTATAAGCTGTTTTTGGACATATACTACGATGATTTTGGAACATTTAGGAATGTTTATCATTCGTTAGGAGGTGTTTATGTGCAGTTTGGAAATATGCCTGCCCGTCAAAGAAAGTTGCTCAAAAATCACTTTGTTCTCGGGTTTGTTCCTTTCGGTGGTAATTTCAATGAATTCATGTTGCCATTTATTTCTGAAATGAAAGAATTCGAACAAGGAAAATTAATGGAAGTGAATGGCCAAGATGCTTGGGTGATAGCCGGTTTAGGTGTCGTAACTGCTGATTTACCACAAGGGAATGACATGTGTGGTGTATTACGACATAATGCCAATAAAGGTTGCCGCACTTGTACAGCCTCT
This sequence comes from Rhizophagus clarus, assembly GCA_015698045.1. NCBI lineage: Eukaryota > Fungi > Glomeromycota > Glomeromycetes > Glomerales > Glomeraceae > Rhizophagus > Rhizophagus clarus. The sequence continues at coordinate 257,030 of BLAL01000229.1, read as the reverse complement.
CGAGAATCACTTACCAACTTCTCTCAGGATGTACCAGCAACATCAAGATATCATCACATCACTGACGATCAATTTAAAGAGATATTTAACGAACCTGCTACCACAAGGCAAAGACGACTTTGTACTGAGTTTGGACTAAGAACAAGGCCTAGCATTTTGGATAGGCTGCTAAGAGAAAGGCATCTACAGACACCTCAAGATGTATATCATGCAACTGCTGGGAAGATTGGACGACTTCTTAAATTAACGTATGATCTTTGAATTTAATTAACTTTAGCTAGATATGTAACGAACAAAATCTTTTAATAAAGCTTTTTGATTTCCACAGGTGCGAATTATTTTCACAAAAAGGAGAGGACGAGTTTATCAAAGCCTGGAAGAACTTTGAGAAACCAAAAAAATGGTCTCGTTTGCCAAATCCAATTAGTCACAATGCTAGTTTCATGATGTCTGACTATCTTAGGCTCGCTATGATAATGCCTTTTATACTTAATAGTTTTTTAGAAACATCAAGCTTAAAGGAAAATGAATCCAGAAGCATTCTGCGACGAATTCAAGAATCACGCATTAACATGGCGAAAAATGTAATAATTGCTTGTTGGGTATATGTAGCAAAAACAATGAGGATGGTTTTTGAAAGCAAGTTTACATTAGATTCGTATGACGAATTACAAAAATGCCTTGAAGAAGAAATGAAAATTCTTCCAAAGGTACAATTATTCATAATTCTTATATAATTTTTTATTTTTTATTTATCAATATATAAAATATTATTTAATAATGTGGCTTTAGGTTTTCCCTGAATTTGCTAACTTACCAAACCTGCATATCAATATCCACTTGCTGGTGCATGCAAGGACTTATGGTACTCTTATAAACACTCAAGTTGGTATCAAAGAGATGGTGCATCGGATCTTTAAAGCAATGGTACCACGAACAAATTGCAAGAATGTCGAGCTAGACTTGTTAAAGCGGTATACTACGCTCTTTGCAATTCGTCATTTAGTAGATGGAGGCGCAGATCAAAGATTATCACAACCTTGTAGAGGTTTCGCTACTATGTCCTCAAATTTTAGAAATTTATTGACTAATTGGTATATTACTGAAGACAAGGTATCAAATGAACAAGAACCGGAAGAAAATGAAGAAGGTTTGTATTACAATTTTATAATAATAATATTTCCGCAATTATTAACGTAATTTTATTTATATAGCGATTTCATCTCCAGTGGATTTTATTACAAATATTATCTTAAAGAGGAGCTTGTCCCGTCAGGATCGTGAAAATATCATGAAAAATTTGCCAAATTTCAAATCTGAGCTGCTTCTTTCATTTATGGACATTGGACAAAAGTCAGCTCTTATATATTCTCAAATGGGCTGGTATGAATTGGCGACATACACTATGGAAGAAAGCGATGGCGTCTTTTCCAAAGTACATCTTCATATTGGTGACGTCGTAACAATACACGAGGAAGACAGTGGTGAATGTTATGCGATTATAAAAGGGATCTTCAAATACAAAGGCAATGATGATAAATATTATGCCTTTATTACAATTGATTGGTTTGACAATATTAACAGAATTCACAACGTATTGAAATGTCCTCTTTTTCGCATTCAGACAAGCCAAGACATTCGCTGGAGAAGAATCTTCCCGATATCAATAATTGACCACGTACAGAAAGTTCACTTTGTCTATGATACGAAAATTGATTTGTGGATAAAAAATAATTATTATTTTACGGCTATATAGCTTTATTAGTAATATTATGTTAATAAATTTACAATATAAATATAAGTTTATACTACGTTTACTCATTAAATTCATTATTGTTTTAACAATATCAAAATGATACAGTATCTTTTTTTATTAAATAAATGCAACAATATCGTTTTGATATCGTTATGGTATCGTGACCGGTCCATTACTTATCACGTGATAACGTGACTTTGTATTGATTATCCAATCAAAATCATTGTTTGTTTGTTAAAACATTCGCACGACGGTTATTTCTACTCCATTCTCTACATTTTACTGTAATAACTTACATTTTAATATTGTCAGTCTATTTAAAATATTTCTTAATAATATTAACAATCATATACGCGTCTATTTTTTATTCCGGCGTAATCTCAACATTGAAAAATAGTTTATTCGACACCTTGACAGGTACAAAACAAAAAGTTATTTATAATAATATTAATTGTTTTACAAATTTTAGCTCTCGCTGTGCAAATATTGTTTAGAAATATTTTTTAACAATATAACAGAAATTCGGGATGTATTTTTTTATTTATTTATCTATTTATTATTATTTTTTTTTAAAAAAGAAAAATTTTTTAATAGTAGTGTATAATAATATTTGCGACGAAATTCGGACGAAATTCGGAATGTGCGCAAAGAAAGTTTCGGTATAGTATTATTTCCCCTCTTTTTTATACTTGGGAATGCGATTGTTCTAGCGTCATAATGATATCGTCACGTTGTTTTATATTAGCATTCGGAAAGAGAGATGTCTAAGTAATTTACCAGGCACGACCGTATCTTTAATTTCGCAGAAACTTGCGTCGTAATCAGAAACTTATCAATTCAACATTTTAAACAAGTTTCAAGATAATATTAGTGTCATAACGATATTGTCACGTTGTTTTATGTTAACCATCCGGTGAGAGAGATGCGAAACTTAATATTTTTTTTTTTTTTTGTAAGAATATATGAATTTTCTTTTTTTCTTTTCTTTTTTTTTGTAAGGAACGTTATAATAACGTTTCTTCTGTTTCTTTTAGGTTCATCAATTCAACATTTTTAATAAGTTTCAATATAATATAGTGTCATAACGATATCGTCACGTTGTTTTATGTTAACCATCCGGTGAGAGAGATGCGAAACTTAATATTTTTTTTTTTTTTTTTTTTTTTTTTTTTGTAAGAAATGTTATATGAATTTTCTTTTTTTCTTTTCTTTTTCTTTTTTTTTTGTAAGGAACGTTATAATAACGTTTCTTCTGTTTCTTTTAGGTTCAAGTGTTTCGGCTTAATTTAATCAGGTACGATCGTAACTTTAATTTCGCAGAGCTTGCGCCATAATCCAGACACTCTAATTCAACATTTTTAACAAGTTTCAATATAATATTAGTGTTGAACCGATATCGTCACGTTATTTTATGTCATCCTATCCAGAGATAGGGATATTCTTCCTTTAATTACCGTAATTCGCAATATTTAACAATTAAATAACAATTAAAACATCATAATTGTCATAATTGCATTATAAAAAATATATATATATTAATTAATTAATAAACAAATTAATTTAAACCAATTAAAATTGATTTAATTTATTGAATGTATCTACTACGTTTCATTATCATCCTGATACAGTTTAAATGTCGTCACGATATTTCAATAAAATATTTAGCGATCTTAATGATACCATAACGACATAATTATAATATCCTAACGATACATTTTCAACAACTTCACGATAATATTAATTTTTAAATGATATCGTGACAATATATTAAATGATATCGTGACGATATATTTATGATAATCTTAACGATACATTTTCAACATCTTCACGATAACATCACAATTTCCATTTCAACATCATCACGACATCGAGACTATAAATCGATATAATATCAGAATGATATCAGAACGATATCAAATTTCAAATATCGCGAGGATATTGAAAAGGTATCGTTAAGATTATCATAAATATATCGTCACGATATCATTTAAAAAAATTGTGATGTTATCGTGAAGATGTTGAAAATGTATCGTTAAGATATTGTGGCGGATTTGAAGATTTCAGCAAAGTTAGTAATACTAAAGAGTAAAATAAAATATAGTTCGTATAATGCAAAAAACACAATAATCATAAAAATAAAATGTACTTGTAAAAAGAGTAAGGAGAAAGCAGAAAGAGAGTGAGTGTATTTGAAAAAATAAACAAAACACGTTTAATAATTTATGCATGTTAAGATCAGATCACGTGCATAAAGATCAGGCCAAATTTTGATTGGTCAATAATAGATAAATAGAGTCGTTTACTATAACAATATTTTAATTTGTAATTTTATTTAGAAGTTATCTAGGTGTCACCCCGAGTGGTATCAGTTTTTCTGCCACCCCTATCACGTGATTTAAAATAAATTTTAATTGCCCAATCTTAATCAGTTAATTTTTAACTTTAATTTTTTTCGTATAAAAAAAATTTTTTTCACAAAAATAATCTTTAATAAATGACAATTTAAACCAAAATTAAAAAGTATATTTATATCTGATATGATTTTAAAAAGAAACTTTAGTTATTGTATTCAGTACTTTTTTAGTTAATTATTTTATTAAATATATGTTACAAGTGAATTTAAATCTAAACGATTATTTATTTTTAACAGATCTAGTAATAAATGATATAAATAGGTAATCTAACAACAAACTACAATGATAAAAAAGAAATAATTAGTAAAAGCAAAAGGAGATCAAAGGGGAAGCAAAAGAAGATGGAAAATAAGGAAGAGAAGAACAAAAAAAAAAGGAGAGGTGGAAGAATAATGAGAAACGAAAAAAAAGGAAAGAGTTGATGTGAAATGAAAAAAAAAAGATATGAAACAAAAAAAAGAATGATGTAAAACGAAAAAAAAAGAATGATATGAGACGAAAAAAAAAAGGATATAAAATGAAAAAAAAGGATGTTGTGGAACGAAAAAAAGGATGATGTGGAATGAAAAAAAGGATGTTGCGAAATGAAAAAAAAGGATTATGCAAAATGAAAAAAAAGAATAATGCGAAATGAAAAAAAAAGAAGGAAGTGAAAAAAATGATGAGGAACGAAAAAAAGGAGAAAATGATGAGGAAATGATGTGAAAAGAAAAAAAGGGGAAGTGATGATGAAAGAAAAAAGAAAATGTTATGAGGAAAGAAAAAAAGAAGAGGTGATGATAGAAAACAAAAAAAAGGGAATAAGAAATGAAAAAAAGGATAAGAAAGGAAAAAGATGATAGAAACCAATAAGGGACGAATGGTAATAGAAAAATGATAAGAGACGAAGTGGAAAATTGAAATAAAGAAATAAAATTACAAAAAGAACCCCAATCAAACAAAAAGAAAAAAGAAAAAAAAAGTTAGTTACTAACGAAAATAAACTCCCAAAGACCCAAGATGTTCAAAAGTGTTTGAACTACTACTTATTAAAAGTTCTAATATCGAAGTCTAAGGTCACTAAAAGCCAAAAAGAATTACCTACAAAAAAATGAGAACAGCTTAAAAAGTGTTAATGCTAATTAACAAAAAAAACATGCACAATGTTAAACAAAAACTTATCAAAAGCCCAAAGTTAAGAAAAAAAGCACCTACAAAAAAGAGAAGTCAGTCAGTGCTGAAGTGCTGAACTGCTGATTAATAAAAACAATATAAGTAATATCAAAAACTTACCAAAATCAAAGCCATAAAAAAAAAAATCGCGTAATAAAAAACATTAAACAAATGATCGGCATGACGTAATTTTATAATTTAAATTTGAATCACATGATAAGGGGTGGCAAAAATCATGTTACCACCCGGGGTGGCATGAGGACTTTTTCTTTTATTTATTTAATATATTTAATAAATCTTATTTTATAAAAACTATGTTAAAATTTAAAAAAACAAAAATAATAAATCATTTAGTATTATATTTTTACCAGTCCAATATCCATAAGTAACTGAAGCCAGCACCTACAAAAGAAAGAAAAAAAAATTAATTAAAATTTTTAAAAAACGATTTAAAAAAATAGTTTTCAAAGCTTTTATTTTCGAAACTTACTGATCAGAGTGCAATCCACATACAAGGAATCTAAGCCAATACCTACAAAAAAAGAAAAAAAAAAAGTAACATTAAAAATGTTACTAAAAAGATTAAAAACAAATTCTTTCCTCTCCATTTACCTTTAGTTCAAAGTCCAGTTCATATGATTTGTTCGGCAATATCGATATCTACAAAAAAAAAGAAAGTAATGTTAAAAACGTTACTAAAAAAGTTTAAAAAAGCCCCTCTCATTTACCTTTCGCCCAAAGTCTGATTCATGATTCATCTGGCAATATCAATTTGATCTACAAAAAAAAGTAACGTTAAAAATGTTACTAAAAAAGATTAAAAAAAACCCTTCCCTTCCCATTTACCTTCTGCCCAAAGTCCAGTTCGTATGATTCGTTTGGCAATATCGATATCTACAAAAAAAGAAAGTAACGTTAAAAATATTACTAAAAAAAGTTTGAAAAAGCCCCCTCCCCATTTACCTTTTGCCTAAAGTCTGATTCATAATTTGTCTGACAATACCTACAAAAAAAAAATTAATTAAATTTAATAATAATAATAATAATAATAGACCCTTCCGGTCTTCCCTTACCTTAATTTCAAAAATCCGGTCATGTTTTTTGTCTGGCAATCCTATAGAAAAGAAAAAAAAAACAAACTAGTTAGATTTATTAATAAAAAATAACAAAGCTCTTTCCCTTGATTTCCTTACTTCAATTTCAAAAGTCCGGTCATGTTTTCCATCTGACAACCCTACAATAATGAAAAAAAAATAAACTAAGCTGTCTTCAATAAAAAAAAGAGAGAAAGAAATGTTAGTAACGTTTCTTTAATATTAAAAAAAATCACCTCTCCCTTTTCCAACTAACATTCCAAAGTCTGGGTTCGTCCAAAGAGTCTGACAACCTAATACAAATAAAGAAACATCAGTACGTTTCTTTAATATTTAAAAAAACTCCACTTTCCCCATTTCTTACATTCTAAGTTCAGGTTCGTCCAGGAGGCTGTTTTTATTTTATTTCAACAGAATTCATGTCCCAAAAGAATGACCCTAAAGTAAAGAAAAAGGACCGTTAGGTACGTTCCTACAATTAAAATTAAACAAGTTAAACAACACTTCCCCCTTTTCAACCTACCGTTTCACTGAATTCCAGATCTGGAAGGTGCTCTAAAGTAAAAAAAGAGAAAAGGAATGTTAGTGACATTCCTACAAAAAAAATAAATAAATTAAAAACCCAACCTTTCATGTTTAGGGCGGGTTTATTTTTTCCAACTATAAACAATAAAAACATTTTTTTTTAACCTTTTTTTTTAATAAAAAAAAGATTATCAGATCAGTAAATTAGTACGATCTGTAAGGATAGTGCCACAATTGATTAATCAAATCTGCAATATTGTGGATTTTGGAGTTGAATTGCGGCTAGTGACCCGCAATTTCGCAATTCACCTGATCAGTTTGGCAGTTTACCAAACCAATTTAATAAAAAAAACGTTTATGCAATATTTTTTTAATTAATTTAAAGAAAAAGCGTTGCGAAACGTTTTTTTTAATTAAATATACTTTGAAAAAATGTTTCGCAACGTTTTTTAATTAATTTTTTAATTAATTTAAAGAAAAAATGTTGTGAAATGTTTTTTCAAAGTATTTTAATTAATAAAAAATGTTACGCAACATTTTTTTAATTAATTTAAAGAAAAAATGGTGCGAAATGTTTTTTCAAAGTATATTTAATTAAAAAAACATTTCGCAATATTTTTTTAATTGATTTAAAGAAAAAATGTTGCGAAATGTTTTTTCAAAGTATATTTAATTAAAAAAAATGTTTCGTAATATTTTTTAATTAATTTAAAAAAAAATGTTGCGAAACATTTTTTCAATGTATTTTAATTAAAAAACGTTGCGAAACATTTTTTCAATGTATTTTAATTAAAAAAACATTTCACAACATTTTTTAATTAATTTAAAGAAAAAACGTTGCGAAATGTTTTTCAAAGTACATTTTAATTAAAAAAAACATTTCACAACATTTTTTGGATTGCTTTAATAAAAAATATTGCGAAATTGCAAATAATTCGCAATTCCGCAAATGTTCTGCAATTCTGCAATTATTCTGTGGTACTTTGCAGAATTGCGGACAATTGCTTATTTGCGGCATTATCCTTAATGATCAGTAAGTCATATGATGTACTGAAACTGATCAGAATAAAATCTGCAAACCGCAGATTATAGTGAATGCCGAAACTATATATATATCATATAATATACTATGCCAAAACGTCAAAATAGTTTCACAGGTTTCAGCAGTTTTGGCAGTTTCACATACACCATCTTGCCAAAACCTCCTAATTTTGGCAAGCAATTTTACAATCAATAAGGAACCGAAGCTGAAATAATTTTTTTAAGATTGCAATTACAGATTCTGGAGTTCTGGATTGAAATGATCATCAATCGGTCATAAATCAGCAATATACCTGATTACTAATCGATTGCTAACTGATTGCTGACCGATTGCTTACTAAATCTCATCTGACACCAATCAGTCATCAATCTGATATAGCCGATTGATAACCGATAGCTAAATTGACACTAATCTGCTATCAATCGGTCATCAATTAGTTATATAACTGATTGGTAACTGATCGAAATTAGTGCCTGATTGATGACTGATAGGTAACAGATTGAAAGAATCGGCAACCAATCGATTACCAATCAGTCACCAATCAGTCATATAACTGACTGATGGCCGATTTATTATATTTCGACCTGTGTTCTGAAGCCAGATTAGTAGATTTGCTAGGCTCTACCCCAGCATCGTATCCTATATTTTCCAATGCTAAAATAGTAGAATTGTATTTATTTTGTAAATATGTACCATTCTGTTTATCTATAACATTTGTACTAGAAAACGAAGCAGTCCCTTCAGGATCAACTATAGGCATGTAAATTGGTTGATCTCACGCAACCCTATTTTTTTCTTCACCTCTCCATATCTGATAAATGCGTTTTTGTGATGTGTTATATTTTTCTTTTAATTCATTTAAAACTTTAGACTTTGGCCTATAATCACGACGTTGCATAATAAAATCGTAATCAGTTAGTGAAAAAGAAGGGACATCACATCTCATGCGTAGTCTAAGCATGGTAGTAATATTTTTTTATATCTAATATAATATTCTATTAAATAGGATATACAGGATATACAAGAAAAATGTATTATACCGAATATACATGATATACAGGATATACAAGAAAAACGTATTATAACGAATATACATGATATACAGGATATACAAGAAAAACGTATTATACCAAATATACATGATATACAGGATATACAAGAAAAACGTATTATACCAAATATACGTGATATACAGGAAGGAAATATTTCAGATAAACAGGATAAATAGGATAAATAGGATATACAGGAAGGAAATATTTCAGATAAACAGGATAAATAGGATAAATAGAATATACAGGAAGGAAATATTTCAGATAAACAGGATAAATAGGATATATAGATAAAAATATTTCAGATAAATAAGATGTATGAGATATATAAGAAGCATGTATCATTCTGAATATATAGGATAAAAAATTCACTCATATTTTTTTAGTATACTAACAGTTAAGCCGAAAAAAGGCTATGACCAATATATATACCTTGAAAAATATCAATAATAAAGGTGATGGCTCATTTAGAGGAATCGGTCAACGACTTGGTGGTTCATATGAACAAGAGCTTAAAGAAAAATTATATTCCGCTCTTATATCTAAAGCTGAAATTAATGATCTCAGTGAGAAGTTGCTAGTTAAGTATTTAGAACGAGAGAAGGAATCTCAGCGAACTTATGCTGATATTGGAAATAAGATTAGTCAGTTAAATGCGTCCAGTATTAAAGTTAGATTCTAACTTATTTCTAAACAGGAGTCTTATCTGAGAATCAATGTAAGCTTGAAATCAAATATTCTGCCAAAGTCAAATCGCTCAAATCAAATATTAAATCTCTAAAGAGAGAGCTAACTTTGGCATAGAAAGCTTCGTCTGTCGACAAGATCCAAATTCTTTCTCTTGAAACTGAAATACGTGAATTGGAAGGTAAGTTGGAAGACTTGAAACTAAACCAGTCCTTCCATAATTCAAATAAAGTAAGAAGGAAGGAGCTGGCCCAAATAAGCTCATCTGATACTAAAGAGATCGATTCTCTCAGGCTTGAATTGGAATGAGTGAAGGGGGACCTTAATTCAAAAGAATATACAATAGAATGTATAGAAAAGGGGATAGAAGAGACACATGAGATAACTAGTTGGAAATTAGATGATTTGTTTTCAGCACGATTAAATTTAACGAAGGAAAATTCTCGTCTTCGTGAGATAATCACAAAAAAAGATAATAAAATAGCAGATCTTTCTAATCCTCCACTTCCGCCTATGAACGATTCATCGCAAAAGCTACCAGGTTGGGTTAGTGACAATTTAAGACCCCTCGTCTATAAACTCAGTCTTGAAAATAAAGTTATGGAACTTAATAAAAGATTTGTCAAAGAAAATATATTAGAGGCTTTGCAAGAGTTATTACCTCAGAATGAGATGATTTCGAAAAGTAGGGTTTCAACAGAGACCATCAGCCAGGTAGAATCCCTACCTAATCAATTTATTCATAGTTGACCAACTAATTCTGAAAAGTATATTTTGAAGGAAAAGAATGTGAAATAATTAGGTGGTGCAGAAGTGGGCTCCTTAATGTCATCATTGATAACGTATTCTTTTCTTACCCTACTACTTATTGCGATTATATGGTTCATTGTGAAAAAGATACAGAATTAGTGAAGCACTAAGTCAAAAGAAAAAGGCCGATATCCCACCTACAAAAAATATATAAATAGAGAAGAGATACCAGATAGGCCAGGAATAATATCTAATTATCTACCGTATGAGTACTGGCGCAAGCGGAACTTTTCTGAACCTTCTTTGGATGTGAACCAATAATTTTTCTGGTAAATCTTTGGGCGGATTAATTAAGATCTTTTCAGCATCAGTTACCATACATCCTAATAACCATTCAATATGAATCTGGACACCTTCCTTACCATTATGCCCATGCATGGTGTTGTAAAAATTGATAGTCTTCCATTACAATATCCGTTATTTTCTTCTGATCTGCTATTATTTTACGAAATACCCATCTATTATCTTCTGTGATCAGGAGATGGATTTCGTTAGGTTTGAAGCCTATGTACTGGAAAATTTGGTTGCGTAATTCAGCCATTATATCAATAAAACTTATCTTTAAAATATGTAGATTTTTTTGGCTGATCATTAACCAAGTTAACAGTTTTGCCAAATTATTATTATTATTATTTGCGAAAAATACTAATAATTATCTTCAGGCATATCTGAGGTTGTCTGTAGAATCAGAGGAATGATCTCTCATGATTGAAGGTTAGAAGAGGTCACCTCGTGATCAGATCAATTATACAAGTATTATTGTACGAAAAAATATATGCTACTATAAATATTATATGAGGTATCTTAGCAAGATGTGGTAATTTCAGCTAAGAGTACTTCATCGGAAAAGTTATATCAGTTCAGATCTGCGGCAATCTGCAAAAATTGCAGATTGCTACTTTTTTTTAACTATTTTTGATAAAAATCTGCGCAATATTACACACGTCATGCTTTTTATTTTTTTGAAGATTTTTTTATAAAAATTCTGTGATAATCTCCAAAATTGCAGATTTTAAAAACATTTTGCACAAAAATCTTTAGAGATCTTCAGCATTTTCTTTTTTTATTTGATAAACTTTATATAAACTTTTTTTTTTATTTTGATAAAGCTTTGCACTTCTGATTTGTTTTTTTTACAGCACTTTAAAAAAATAATTTATTTCAATGTTTTTTAAAGAAATAATTTTTAATTTAAACGAAATAATCTGTTAAAGCTATTAAAAAAAATTGAAAATTATTTTTTTCTTTTTTAAGCTTCGAAGCTTAAGAGTAATTTTTTTTTAAAAAATTAAGTTCATCTAACATTTGGTGTATAATCTGCAATATGCAAGATTTTTTTTTCATAGGGCTCTGGACTTCTTTTCTTTATAAGAAACACTTGTCAAACCCAGGCTTAAGTTCGTTAAAGAAACACCTTTACCTCACATTTTCATATGTGAACTGCGTCTTTGAACACCATTTCGAAGGTAAACTTTGAAATTCTTTTTTATATTTTGTTTGGAGAATGTTTCTTACTAACGTTCAACTATTATTATTTTTTATTTAAACATATTTTTTATATTTTTTATTTATTTAACGAACTTTAACTAAAGTTCGTTCCCATTTTATAGGTCTGGAATGCCAAAAGACAAGTTCTGGATTCCACTATCATTGACTTTTTTTTAATAAACATCGTTTTTATTCAGAACGCCTAGTTTCAAAGATCATTTGACCAGTGTAACCTTAGGAAAAAAACTTTTATTATTATTTAACGAGCGTTAGCTAACACTCGTTTTCCTTTTTTTTTGTAGGTCCAGAATACCGAAGATATGGGTTCCAGACTCAATTTCGAAAAAAAATTTTTTTTTATTAATTTGTATTGACTTTTCTTTCTTTTTTTAGGTCCGAAACTCCATTTTGAGGCAGACCACTAAGTAAAAAAAAACTTTTTTTTTTGTATTTTAGTGAAACATTAGTAATGTTTCGCTTTTCTCCCTTTCTTTAGATCCAGAACTCCACTTCGAGGCGGATCACTGTAAGTAAAAAAAAAAGATTTTTTTTTCGTATTTTAGCAAAACATTACCAACGTTTCGCTTTTCTTCTTTTTTTTTAAGATCTGGAACTCCATTTCGAGGCGGACTATTAAGTAAAGAAAAAAAACAATTTTTTTTTGTATTTTAGCAAAATGTTAGTAACGTTTCGCTTCTCTTCTTTTTTTAGGTCTGGAACTCCACTTCAGGGCAGACCACTAAGTAAAAAAAAAACATTTTTTTTTTGTATTTTAGCAAAACGTTAGTAACATTACGCTTCTCTTCTTTTTTTTAAGGTTCAGAATTCTATTTTGAGGTGGACTATTAAGTAAAGAAAAAAAAACAATTTTTTTTTTGTATTTTAGCGAAATGTTAGTAATGTTTCGCTTTGCTTCTTTTTTTTAGGTCTAGAACTCCACTTCGGGGTGGACCACTAAATAAAAAAAAAACATTTTTTTTTTTGTATTTTAGCGAAACATTAGTAATGTTTTGCTTTTCTCCTTTTTTTTAAGTCTGGAACTTTATTTCGAGGTGGACCATTAAGTAAAAAAAACAATTTTTTTTTACTTTAATTTCAACGAATGTTGGGTATCTTCACAAATTGCGTGATTGAGATTAAGATTGAGATTAAAGGTTAATCTGGTTTCATGAAAAATGTGATTGAGATTAAGGCTAATCTCAAGTTAATCATGATTGAAATTTCATATGTAATTTCAATCTTGATCACTGAGTAAGATTAGGAATGAAAAATTAATTATCATGAATTTTTCTAATGTAATATCTTAATTTCAGTTGAATTTATAATGGATAACTAAATTCTGGCCGATTTAATATTTTAATAAATTCAATCATGATTAATTTTGTGGAGTAAGATTGAACATTAATCTTAATCTCAAGCTAATCCTAATCTTAATTCTAATCTGATCCTAATTATGCAATTTGTGAAGATGCCTGTTATTAATGTTCATTTTTTTTTATATTTTTTAGGTCCAGAACTCTTTAGAGGCGGACTATGGTATTTCGAAGGTATAATATCTTCAAAAATTATTATTATTTTTTTTTGTTTTATTTAAACGAATGTTACTAATGTTCATTTTTTTTTATTTTTTAGGTCTGAAACTCCTTTAGAGGCGGACCGGTATTTCGAAGGTATAATACCTTCAAAAATTTTTATTTTTTTTTATTTTTATTTAAATAAACGTTACTAATGTTTATTTTTTTTTATTTTTTAGGTCTAGAAATCCTTTATAGGCGGACTACTGTAAGTAAAAAAAAATAATAATTTTTTTTTACTTTTATTTCAACGAACGTTAACTAACATTCGTTTTCTTTCTTTTTTAGGTCCAGAAGAAGTGGACCGAATTATTTCAAAGGTAAAGAAAACTTTGAAATAAATTATTTTTTATTTTATTTTTATCTTACGAAATGTTACTAATATTTCGTTTTGTTTTTTTTAGGCCCAGAACTCTAATTCAAAGTGGACTGAGGTATTTCGAAAGTAAAAAAAACTTCGAAATGATTTTTTTTTACTTCAACGAACGTTAATAATGAATGTTAACTAACGTTCATTTTCAATTTTTTTTAGGTCCAGATGAAGCCTAGACTATATTCGAAGGTAAAGCCTTCGATTTTTTTTTGTTTTTATTTAATGAACGTTGATTAATGTTTGTTTTATTCTTTTTTAGATAGATGAAGGACATTTTGAGGGTATGACCTTTGAAAAAAAACTTATTTAATTATTTTGTTTAACGAACATTGTTAACGTTCAATTTTTTTTCTTTCTTTTATTCAATGAACGTTTACTAATGTTCTTTATTTTTTTTTTAGTCTAAGAAACCAGGAGTATTATTGACACCAATTTCGAAGGTAAAACTTCGAATTTTTAATTTTTTTTTGCTTTTTTTTTATTCAATGAACGTTTACTAATGTTCTTTATTTTTCTTATTCTTTCTTTTTGTAGGTCCACGGTTGGATTCCTAAAAGAAATTTCGAAGATAGAACTTCAAAATACTTTTTTAACAAGACGGTTTGCTAACGCTTATTTTTATAGGTCTGCGGCTTCCTAGAATGTTACGAAACTTCGAAGGTATTTTACGAAGTTCCTTTTATTTTTTTTTGAAATTTCTTAATGAACATTTACTAACGTTTCATTTATTTTGTTTTTTGTAGATTTACGACTTCTGGACGAATTTCTGGACAAGATTTCGAAGGTAAAACTTTGAAGTTATTCAAAACGTTAAATTAAATGTTAATTAACACTTTGAATAGGCTTACAACACTGTCTGGACTTTCTTTTTTAACCGAAATGTTGACTCTTTTGTAGTTTTGCGGCTTCGAAGGTAAATAATATTTTTTTTATTTTTATTTCAACGAATGTTAACTCATGTTCGTTTTTATTTTTTTAGGTCCAGAATCTCTTTTAAGACAGACTAGTTATTTAAGGGTAATAAAAAAAATGAAATTTTTTTTTTGTCTTATTTTAGCAAAACGTTTACTAACATTTCGATTTTTTATTTTGTAGGCTCATGGCTTTCCGGATGCTAACAAAAGATGGGAAAGAATTAAAGTCAAAGGTAGTAAAAGAAAAGTGGAAAAACGACAAAGAGAAGAGCCTCTTAAACTAGATTTCGAAAGTACTTACTTTCGAAAATTAATTTTTTTTGCTTTGTTAATGAAACGTAAACTAATGTTTCGGTTCTTTTTTTTTAGGTTCACGGCTTTCCAGACGCCTTCTAATGGAATTTCGAAGTTAAACTTCGAAATTATTTCATTTTTTTTTTATTTAAACGATAATATTTCACTTTTCTTTAGTTAGATCAAAGAAGTTAAAGTTGTTTGTTGGAAGCGAACCAACTGAAACAATGTCCAAACCATTAACAACAACATAATTTGAACTTCTGTAAAGAAAAGAAAAGAAAAGGAGACTTTTAATTAGTGCATTTAGTTAGCAAATAGGATAGTTTGGTATATGTACTGTACTTTTAAATTTATAAATATCTTTATTAATAAATTGATATTAGTTAATGTTAAGTTAAAACATTGCCTAATTGTAAATTTGCATTAGTGTTTTTGAAAAATTTCGCAGGTTTTATTTGTAAAAATTTTCGCAGATTTTTTAGTGTTTGCAGATTTGCGCAGAAATCCATGAAATTTTTCAGCGCTATGCATCGGCATGTCCTCAGATCTGCGCAGAATTGGATTCTGCAGAATTGCACAGATCTGCAGACCAAAATTTTTCCCAATGTTACTATCCATATAAAAACTTTATTAAAGGCTCTTGATATATTTTTTAAGGCAGTTTTTTGTCTTTTTCTGAGAATATTCATCGATCTCCTTTTCCTTTATATCTGTCTGCATTATTTTATCTGATGGAGGCAGTTAAAAGCTATCATCTTTGTTGATAAAGCGTGTGCATATTGCAATCGTAGTACCTAAATAATAACTGATATCTATTTCCATATTTTGCTCTTTTGCGATATCCGTATATTCCATAAAATCACCAACCCTATGTGGCTCCTTTTTACTCTCTTTATTATAGAAAGGCAGGCCTTTTACAACAATATAGCTAAAGCGTTCACCAGGATCAGGAATCCTCTCATTTCTCTCTCTCATACGTTCCATAAAGCGATTATTACAGAGATTTTTTTCTTAGGTTTTCATGTACCCATTATGATAAATTCATTAAAATCCCATTCCTTGTTCTGAGCTTCTCTAAGAGTATCTTTAACAATTTCGTGAATTGAACGGGTATTATTCATATTCATAGCCTCTCACATAATCTTTTCTCCAATAAATCTAAAAAGCTTAGAATTCCCTTGCTTCACAGTATCAATTTCTCTCATAAAGAGATTGTCTGGCCTAAAATTGACTACCTCTTCATATGGTACACTTAAAGATGCATGTCGTAAATAAAGAATTTTAACATGTCGAAAATGTCGAAAAAAAATAAACAATTCGTCAATGCAAATCAAAATGGCAAAAAGCCGAAATAAATTCGTCAAGTCGAAATTGGCGAAATTGTCAAAATAATGATTGGCTGCAGATCATCATTTTTTTGTGATGTAATGATGTGATTGGCAAAATTAAATATAAATAAACACATCATAAAATCAAAAAAAAATATTTTTCTTCTTGATTTCACACGAAATATTATCAAGTATTTTTTTGTTTAAATATGTCGAAAACACCTTCCGCTATTCTCAATTCAAAGATTCGTGGAAAAAAAGCTTTTTTACCTGATGATGTTGAAAATTCAGTTTCAATAGCGCTTTCATATATTTGGACAGTAACAAATAAAAAAATTGATTCGTATATTTTCGAACAAGATAAAGTGAGAATAATATTTAAGAAAAATGAAGGCCATACGTATATTGATTTATAAGAGTTGTCATCAAGTTTTACGTTCATCAATAAGGTATAAGATTTTCTCATTTTTGGACAACTTTGTCCACTTTTTTCTTTTGGATAATTTTGTCTACTTTTTTTATCAGGTTTGGACAATTTTGTCCACTTTTTTATCGGGTTTGATCACTTTTTACAGGTTTGGCAAAAGAATTTGTTGATAAATGACGATATATTTTTTTTTTGGGCAATTTTTTCTTACTTTGTAGGCAATTTTTTTTGGACAATTTTGTCTAAATTTCATACTTTATAATTTTTTTAGGTATTTTTTTTTGGACAATTTTGTCCAAATTTCGTACTTTTATAATTTTTTAGCAATTTGTCTATTTTTTTTTTTACTTTTTTTTGGACAATTTTGTCCAAATTTTGTACTTTGTAATTTTTTTTTGGACAGTTTTGTTCAAACTTCGTACTTTTTAGATTTTTTTTTCACATTATTTTGTCCAATCTTTATAATTTTTTAGCGATTTGTCAATTTTTTTTTTACTTTTTTTTTGGACAATTTTGTCCAAATTTCGTACTTTTATAATTTTTTAGCAATTTATTTATTTTTTTTTTACTTTTTTTTGGACAATTTTGTCCACTTATGGATTATTTTGTTTATTTTTTTCACTAAATAAATAAAGAATTTTTGCTTTAAATAAAACATTAATTAATTATTTTTATTTAAATTTACATATTCATTTATTTACAATATCAATTTTGAATACATCAGTTTTTCATTTTGACAATTTTAACAATTCGACAATTCTAAAAATTTCGACATGTCGAAATTAATTTCGTACAGTTTGTACATTTCGACAATTTCGTCAATTCGACAATTCTAAAAATTTCGACATTTCGAAATTAATTTCGTACAGTTTGTACATTTCGACAATTTTGTCAATTCGACAATTCTAAAAATTTTGACATGTCAAAATTAATTTCGTACAGTTTGTACATTTCGACAATTTCGTTAATTCGACAATTCTAAAAATTTTGACATGTCAAAATTAATTTCGTACAGTTTGTACATTTTGACAATTTCATCAATTTGACATGTCAAAATTATTTTGACAATTCTGACTATTTCGACATTTCAATAATTTCTACATGTCAAAATTATTTTGGCATTTCGGCATTTTGACAGATTTTAATTTTGACATTTCGGCATTGACCTTTACCATTTCAGTTGGTAATTTTAGGTACACTGAAATATTTTTTCTTGCCGGCAAAGTAGATGGGAAATAATACCTCTTCATATGTCATCTTAAGACAAGATGTGCCACTTTTTATCCTAAAATAAGCATTTACTTGATCACGTAAGCTTTTCATTACATTCATAGTGATTTCAACCATTTCAGTCCAGTATGCTTCCTTAGAAAGTTCTTTTCTAGAGAAGACTCCATCACATTTTTCATAATACTTTTCTGGGCAGGTGAGATACAAAGAATCAGTATCACCATATTTTATTCCAAACCCTTTTTTTGTTACAAATTCTGCAACAAGACTAAAATTGTATTTTCCCGCTGAAGTAGTTCCTCCAGCTAATTCACGAAGAAAAATAAAAGATTTTGAGTTTCCAGCTTCCCCATAAAAAGTGTTCATATATACCTTCAGAGCTCTTTGCTTCTAATCAGTCAATGCATAATCGAAGCATATGGTTGAATATTCTGAAATTAAGCTCTCTGGAGTCCTTTTGCCTCTTTTTTTAGCTGAACTTATTATCTTCCCAAGTTGTAGTTTTTTCTTTCCTAGTGTGGCTAGACGCGCTTTAAGCTCTGCTTTTTTTTTGTATAAATCCTCTAATACAACAGGATATAAGCCCTTCTTTTCGAATTGATTATCATATCTTACACTCCAAGCTTGAATGGTTCAGTTATTAAATGGGAACTCAATCTTATGTAAAATATTTCCATTATTTTGTGCAATATCGGCCTCTCTCTTTGTTAGTATTATTTTATCTGGAGAGAGATTGTAAGCCATGATGAAACTGGGATATAATGGAGCAAAGTCCAATCCCGTTACAGGTCTTTTTGTTTCAATTTCTTTTTTAGGTAGATATACGTATGCGCTGGGATATTTTTCCTTTTCTATGTTTTTACATACTCTTATACTAAATAGCATATCCCGTTTAAAAGCATAAGCGTCCAGGAAGTTTCGTACCTTCATTCCATTTGCGTAATAGTGTGAATAGGGCTCTGATCAATTTCAGTAATTACCGAACCATACTGACCAGTTTCGGTATCAGAGCGGTTTCAGTTTTATGATTTATCGAACTGAAACTTTTGGTTTCGGTATCAGTTTTGCGATTTACTGAATCGATTTACTGATAATAAAAACATTTTTTTTTAAGAAAAACGTCTTTTTATTAAATAATGTAGTTAAAAAAAATGTTGCAAAACGTTTTTTATATAAACGTTTGATATAAAAAATAACATTTCGCAACGTTATTTTTGTGGAACTTGTAAAAAATGTTGCAAAACGTTTTTTACATAAACAATTTGATAAAAAATAACATTTCGCAACATTATTTTTGCGAACATTGTAAAAAATATTGCGAAACATTTTTTACATAAACGAATTTCAATACCAAAAAAAAAAAAATTAAAAATACATTTTATATTTAACTTTTTACATATATAAAAATTATTAGAAAAATTTTATTAGTATAATTTGTAAAAAAATAATATATAAATTGTATATTATTAGTTTTAATTTAACTTTATATAGATATTAAATTATTAAAAAATTAGGAAAATTTAAGTAAAATTTAGAATTATAAAATTATAAATATAAACAAATTTAGAATGATAATGAATTTACATTAATGATAAATTAAAAAGCTATATAAGAAAAAATAATTGGAAATTAAATAAAAGTAATTTTATATGTTAAATCTTATAAAAATAATTAAATCATATATGCATTATGATCGAAAATTTTATTAATAAAAGTCACTTTATTTTATAAAATTATATAATTTATTATTCTGTATATTTACCTTTAGATTAATTCTCATAAAATAATTTATATTAATAATTGAATTTATTTTTTAATTTAAATCACATTTAGGATAAAATTCATTTTTTTTATTTATTTATTTATTTTTTTTTTTGGCGTTGATAACGCAGAAATCTTTATTGAAAATTAATGGATTACAAAATAATCTATATAATTTAACCTAGAAACTACTCCTATCCAGAGGATGAACCCCTCGTGGACCATTCAATCATATCACCAACATTTTTTTTTTTTTTTTATTTATATTATTTTATATATATAATATATAATTAGAAAGCTTATATATAATTATTAAAAAGGAAAAAGAAAATAGTTAAATTTTATATTATACTTATATTAATTATATAATTTATAAATATTATAATTTAATTAATTATTAAATTTTCAGTGGAAGATTAAACCAGTTTTAGAACTAGGAGTCATCATAGCAAGTCAGTAGTGATTATAGTTGTAATCCTATCTTATTTAATAAATGATGGTACAGCTTCAACACCAAAAAAAAAAAAAAATTAATTATTAAATTTAATAAAAAAAAAAAAAAAATAAGAATTTATAATAAAATAGATATTATATAATATATATAATTCTTCTTAAAAAATATAATCAATTCTTTTTAAATGTATTTTTTATAAATATATACTATCTCTAAATGCACTTTCAAGCTTGATCTTAAACTTGGGATTTAATAGTTAAATATATTCTTTTTATTTATATTATATAGCAAATTTTCTGATCATTTTATATCAAAGCATATTTTCTAAATATAATCACATGATTTTAAATCTTATTTTATAATTAAAAATCAGGATAAAAATAATATAATATGATTTATTGTTATGCAATTCTTACTGCACATATATTTTTATACTATTAATTTATATAATCATATAAATAAAAATAAAGTAAAATTTATATAAATTATATAAGTACATAGTATATGTTTATGTCTAGTTCTAAGAGAAGTGTACTTAGAGAGAATTGACTGTATTTATTTTAAGTACTGTAATATATGAGAATACTTAATTTAGAAAGTATTTAATAATAAAAAAATATAGTAATATATAAGAGATAATTAATAAAAAAGAGAAAAATTAAAACTTTTTATTAATTTTAAATACTAAGTTAATTATATATATATGACTAAAATCAGTAAAATGGATTATTTAATTAAATTTTAACCAAAATTTGAATTTTTTTTTTTTCTATTAACTGTTTTTTATATTTATACTTAATATTGAATACTACAGTATATTATAGAGATCTGTAATTAAAGCTCAGAATTGGCCTAGCCTAATTTAGATCTGGATTTCAGATTAAGTTTGGACTGGTAAATTTTTATTAAAATAAGATTTAAGTTAAAAAGGCAATAAAAAAAAACCTTTTTTAGAAAATATTAAGAAAAAATAACATGGAATTGCATCAAAAAACTGAAGCAAAACTGAAAAATAAATTTATTAAATAAAATATGCATTAAGAAACTTAGTTTAAAAAATTGTAATATAATTTCATTTATATGGATTTTAAAAAATTTGTTGTCTGAATAAAGTCTTTTATAATTTTACTTAAAATATAATGATTATTATTTCATAAAATTGAAGCAATATTAGTTGAGATATAATTTGAATTTTAAAACAATTGTTAAAATATGTTAAATGGCTTATAAGATAAAAAAAAATATACGATTCTGCATATATTTCCACTATAAAAATAAGTTTTAAAAAAAATTATTATTTATAAATATTTCATAAAGTAGTCTCTAATAAGTGAATAAAAGTTAAAAAAAATGTTATTTGATGTTTTCTTACGATAAATTATATTTATATTAATACTATTATAATAATAATAATTATTAATGGACTAATGGTATATCTCAATACGTTTTCCTGGTTGCCAATCTATAGTAGCATTTCTTATATTGTACCAATATTGTAATTTCACTGTTGATTCTTTCGCCATACAAAAATCATTTGAACTAAAAGCTTGTGATAATTCTGCCAAAATATTATTAATTTTATCTGTAATATTTACAAGATAAAGAAATTAATCATGTAAGCCTATTAATTTAAATTCTTAGATATTTAATTACCTTCACTTTCATTTTTAATAACTTTTACATTATTTTCGTTTGTGGCTTCTTCTAATTGTTCCCTTACATCTAAAATTTCCATTAATAATTCTTGATCTTGTAATGATTCAGATTCACTTATTGATATATTATTCAACTTAAGCTGTTAAAAAAAAAAGTTCATTTAAATCATAAAACATATTTATTTAATTTTTTTTATATGTGATCCTAATAATTTCCAATACCATATACTTAGCTCTAGAGAGGGGATCGCGCAATACTTGATAAGCTTTATTAATTAAAGAAGATTGTTGTGATGCGTAATTATATTCTTGCTAAAATAATTTGTGCTTTAATAAGAAAAGTTGATTCATTTGTTTAATTTTGAGGGAGAGAAATTGACTTACTCGATCTTCTTTTGTACTGTAACTATCAGGATGTACACGTTGTTGAAGTAATAGAAAATTTTTTCTTAATTGATCAGAATCAATATCATATGTTGGTTGCAATCTAGGATCAAATTAAGAGATAAATAAATATTTTCCAGACAATAAAATAATAAATGGTAATTTTTATGAGTAAAATTAACTTACTGTCCATTAACTTTCTTTCCAACACCTAATATTTCAAAATAAGTAACATCATTAGGAAATACATTTTGTATAACACCACAATCCTTTCTATTGCAATGAATTGAAAGGTAATCTATCTCTGAATTACATTTCCAACAATTTCTATGAACTCTTGGTATATCATGGTTATATCTTGATAACAAATATTTATTCTTTGAACAAACATTATTTTGTCTTGTTCTTAATATTGTTTTGGAAAAAATATTTTGTATGTTATTATATTGGATATTGTACCCTATAAATAACGAACTAAATGAAGTAACTGTTCTTTTAGGAATAGGAATAATATTATTTCGTAACTTTTGAAATGCGAAAGATTTAATAATAAACCTAAACATTTGAAAAATAATTTTATACTAAGCGGTAAAACTGCTGCGGACAAACCTACAGTGGCATGCCACAAAAAACCTGATATAATACCCGTGGACACTTCATACCGGGTATTTTGAATGTAAACCAAGACACTAAACTTCGAGATTAAAATAAATGCCCCGACATAGTAAAAACAACACAGCGCTTTCATTCTTTACCTATGCAGAAGGCAAAGCGTTAGATTATGGGACAAAAAAGGTAAATCTCTATGGCTCATTCAGTTTTTTCACTCTTTATTAATACCAAACTTTTGGTTTTATTAGCAACGATTAGGACGAGATTCTATGAGAGAATGTGATGCTTGTTATTTATGTCTTCAAAGAGCTCGAGAACCAGTTTGTTGTACACAGGGTCATTTATATTGTAAAGAGTGTATTTTGGAAAATATTTTAGCACAAAAAAAAGAAATATTACGTCAACAAAAATTATTAGAAGCCAAAGCAAAAGATGAAGAAGAGGAAGCTAAAAGAAAAGTTGAATTAGCTAAAGAAGCTGTAATTCAAGAGTTTGAAAGACAACAAGTTAAAATTACACCCACTACAACGACAAATAGTAGCGAAAAAGGAGAGATAAAAGCGAATAATGGTACTAATGGATCCCCATCGACAAATGAAAGTAGTGGCCACTTAAAAAAGAAAGATGTTGAAAAGTCTCCTGAAAGTGTAAAAAGTGTTAAAGCTATAGAATGGACTGAATCATCATCATCTAATAGTATGTTATTAATTAAATAATAATTACAATCAATATTCATAGAATAAATCATTAATTAAGTTGATAACATTTAGACAAGAAGAGAAAATTTCAACTTGATGATGATGAACTCACAGCCATAGCAAAACGGGATCAAGAAGAAGCATTAAAAAAATTGGAAAAAGAAAGGGTAAATAGTAATTTTATTTTATTTTATTTTGTTTTTTTTTTTTTTTTAGAAAATTTATTTTATATTTTATTAAACTATTATTTTTTTCATAGATTCTCGCGTCAAAACCTAAATTACCTAATTTTTGGCTGGTATGTATATAGTACATGAAAGGTGCCTATGTCATTTAATTTTATAAAAAATCAGAAATGATGTCCAAATTGTCCCTCAGGATGAATTACATCCTCAAAAAAGGAACATTATTTTTTTAAAAATTCGTATTTATGTTATAATTTTTCAAATAGCCTTCACTCACTCCATCTGCAGATCCAGATAAAGTAAAACAGATAAAACAACAAACAATGTGTACCGCTTCTGATCCAGAACACCCAATTAGGTATGTAAATTTATAATAATATTTTTTCATTTATTATTTAATATCGTTGCTAAAATTTTTTTTTTTTGTAGCATGAAAACTTTGATACCTACAAAATTTACAGAAGATAAAGATCCTACTTCTAAAAAAACAAATTTAATTTGTCCTTCGTGTCGTAAAACTTTAACAAATTCTCTAAAAATTTGTTGTAAGTATTCAAAATCAAAAAAATGCTTATAATTAACATTTTACTAATCTTTCCGTAAATCTTTCAGTAATTAAACCGTGTGGACATGTTATTTGTAAAATATGTGTTGATAAATTTGTTAGAAAAACTAAACAATGTTTCGTATGTGATATTAAGTGTAGAGACAAAGATATTGTTGATATGTCAGGAGAAGGTAACGTACATTTTTTGTATTTAAATTTTGTGAAAAATTTACTAACTTTAATTTTTTTAGGTACCGGATTTGCAAGCGGTGGCGGTAAAGTAGTGGCAGAGAAGTTTGATGTCGCGTTTCAATAATAAAAAAAAAAAAAAATTCATCCAAAAATTTAATATTGTTTAAAGGAAAGAGTTTTACTAAAGTAACTAATTGTATGAATAAATTTTTTTATAACTAATTTTTATCTAACAATATCATTTAAAAATTTAAAATTTATTAATAAGGTTACATGATTATTATTAAAGATTTACATGTAATTTTCTTTATCATTTTTTAAGAAAAATTCTCACAAATATTCTAAAGAAAAAAAATTAATTGAAAGTAAATTAGGACAACATTATAATTCTTCTCTTTCTCTTCGTATTCCTATTTCTTCTTCAAATTCGTTGAAAGATTTATCAAGTTCATCATTTTCATCCTTCGTTGAAGAAGGTGAAGGCGGCAATTCTGAGGTGGTAGGTGTTGTAGATTCTTGAGTTGATGTATTATCTTGTGCTTCTGGTAAATCATCAGGCTTTGTTACTTTAATTTGACCACCTGAACCAATTTCAACATCTAAGTCAATGATTTCATCATTTCCATTATTTTCATTTTCATCATCTTCAAGATCGTCATCCTTATTTACTTTCTCGCTTTCTGATTTTGTCTTTTCGGTTTCTAGATCATCTAATTTTCTTTTGGCTTCTAATTCAGCATCACGATATTTCATAAAAGTTTCATTTGAAAATTTTTTTGCTTCTTCAATATCATCAGTAACTAAAATATTGTCAAATATTGTACCACTTTTAACTTGCCATAAATCGAAACCAATATATAATGTATTAAATACGTGAAGCGTTTTATCTTCTTTATAAGCAGGATTAGGTATTAATGGTGTATACCATGTCCCATTATAATTTGGATTTTCTATCATTTTTGGTTCCCATTCTCCTTTAAATTCTGGATTTGGTATATGTGGTGGTTCCCAAACTCCATCCGATTCGTCTAGAGTAATTAATATATTTGATAAATTTATGGAAGAATTATATCGAAAAAAGGATGGGAAAAATCGAATTCTTATTTACCATCCCAGTCATCTGGTTTTTCGGCTTTAGGATCAGGAATTGTTCGCGGTGCATCTACCCAATCATCTGGCTTTTTGTCATTAGGATCCGGGATTAGTGGTTCTTCGTCCCAATTATCGGGTTTTTTTGCATTTTCATCTATAAATTGAACAAAAATAAAAAACTGTTTCTTAGTACTTTAAACCAAAAAGGTAAAATATTGTAAAAAAGTGGACTAACCGTGAATTTCCCTTGGGGGAAGTAATTTAAAATCTTCTTCCAATTTTCCAGATGCTTCTTCTTTATTATCAACTAATACTGTATAAGTCTGAATAGCTTGATATTAATTATTGATACAAAAAAAAAGATATAAAAAGCTTTTATAAATTAAATACTCACTTGATCAGGTTTTATTATTAAGGTATATAAATGTGTTAATTGGTCAGAAGGCGCAATGATTTGTTTTGTGATTTTTTTATTCTCATTTTGATAGTTCACAATAACGTGTACTATTCTAGTTGTTCCACAAATATCGGGCTGTAAAAAAAAAAATTTTATTGTTAATAAATCACATGTTTGAAGTATGATATTGTCACATGATGAGTAATGTTGTACGAAAGAGAGGACATATCCATCCAATTAAATTTTTCCAAGTTTTTTTCCTTTATTTTGCAGACTACTTACTCCAAACATGATATTATACGGAGATTCTCCTTTGAAACTAAGAGCATCAAATTCAGGTGGTAAAAGCTAAATGTAATAAAAGATTAATAATCTCAATTTCGTTTATATAATAGTGAATCAAAAATCATACCTTAACATAACCGCCACCACAATCAATATTTTGCTCATGTTTAACCGAAAATTGAACGACTAAATTTTAAATAAGGAAAATAAATATTATTCGAAATTTGATCGTAGTCAAAGTAATCAAAAAATTTATATATATATTTACTAAGATCTTTATTAGTATTGTTGAATTCTTTATTTAATTTAGTTGAAATTGCATAAAATTTTGCATCTTGAGAAGTTTTTAATCCACGAGATTCTATTTCATCCGCGTAAAAATTCCCTGAAGATACCGTAAATTTTCCAAGATCATCTCGATGTTGAGATTGTATCCAGCGCTAAATAAGAATTTATTTTTTTTAAAAAAAAAAAAAAAATTATTTTTTAAATAATTTGCCCAGAAAAATATTACCTTTTCCCAATCTGCATCAGAAAACGTTTCTTTTAAATATATTTCAGCTGAAGCGATAATTGATAAAGTTAAAATACTCGCTGCGAAAAAAATACCACGTATTTTCATTTTTATCAATTATTATTATAATATTTAATTAAAAATAATAAAAAAAAAGAGGAAGAAAGAAAAGAATGAACTTATATTTAATAAAAAATTGGATATGAAAACGTGGCAAAATTTTAGCGTTCATTTATAATTTACACAAACAAATTTTTTAATTATGCCATTGTTTTGATATCAATCAATTACCACATACTAGTTTACTACTAAATATGGTATTACCATTGTACATATTGTAGTTATTGTGCGTACTATGCATTGTATAACCAAGTTCAGAAAATTACAAACAAGTATCTTTTCATTCTTTTGTTTAAAAAAAACCTGATCTGTTTACATTTTTACTTTACCTTTTCAGAATATAAAATGTCCGACGATCTTGACATTGATAAATACCTTGCGACAGAAGCAACACAATTACAAAAAGATCAAGAAGTTGAACGTATCCTCTCCGCGTTCAAGTTAAATCCTTTTGACATTTTAGATCTTTCTCCTGATTGCACAGAAAAAGATATTAAAAACTCTTATAGAAAAAAATCTTTACTTATTCATCCTGATAAAACAAAACATCCTAGAGCACAAGAAGCCTTTTCTTTATTGAAAAAGGTAGTTAACTTTTTTTTTAAAAAAATAAAAAACATTTAACGAGTTGTTATCATTTATTTATCATTTATTTGTAAATATTTATTTTGGTTTCTTTTAGGCGGAGACAGAATTATCAAATGAAAAATCACGTCAATTCTTGCTGGCAATTGTTGAAGAAGCGAAAATAACTTTAATTAACGAACAAAAGATAAAACCAGACCCCTTACAAATTAAACAAAAAACTAAAGAACTTTTAATAGAACAAGAATTACGTAGACGTAAATCATTAAAACGTGAATTAGAAGCTCAAGGATTAGCTGCTCAAAAAGCTGAACAAATTGAAAAAGAAAGGAAAAGAAAGGCTGAAGAAGACAAACTATGGGAAGAAACTAGAGAACAAAGGGTTAATAATTGGAGAGATTTCCAAACTAAAAAGAATTCAAATAGTTCTGCTAAAAAGAAGAAAAAGTTGGGTGGTGAATTTAAACCACCGAAAGTTTTAGCCGAAGATCCCACTAAACCATATATAAAACGGCCTACAAATACTTAATTATTTAATCGTTAATTATATGTGATATTAAATAATTTATTTTATTGCATTATGTTTTCAATCACACACTAAACCTTGTACAAACGCTTTGCAAATTCTTTAATTACTCATCGTTTATTATATGTCGCTAAATAATATAAAAGAAAAAAAATTATTTTATTGTATTATATTATCAATTCTCATATATATACACATACAAAGAAAAATTACTAAAATACAACCAATAAAATAATACGGAATAAAATTTCACCAAATCTTAATTCAATTGTTCGATTCCCAGAAGTATTAAGCTAAATTTGAAGTTTATGATTTTCTTTTTTATAATCCAAAATATTACTTACGCCTTATTTTTTAGGTCTTTTCGACTTCTTTGGCTTTTTTTCGATTTCCTCAACTTCTGGAATTGATTTTCGTTTTCTTGAAGAGGAAATATGCATTGGAGTATCAGTTAACTTTTCACTTTTCTTTTTCCGTTTCTTTGAAGGGACTGCTACTTCCGTTTCTATTAAGCTCTCCTCGATTGTAGCGATTAGCTGTTTAATAGCTTCTGGTTCAATATTGGATTCCTTACCCTCTTTTTTGTTCTTCGAAGAGTGTGACTTTTTGTGTTTGTGAGTTTTTGCTTTCGAATGACGATGACCTTCTTCAATCGTATTATCATTGGATAATGAATCCTCTGAATCTTCAATTTTGATTTCCTCTTCATACTCTAAAGGTGTAGAGAGATTTTTTGTAGGATTTGATAACTTTGAAAATTTGAGCTTCAATCTCGTAGAACCCGACATATCCTTCTTTGGAAATTCAGGTCTAATTAGACCCTGATCCGCACCATATAAAGTGTTTATATAATTCCTAATGGCAAGGTCAGTGTCCGATGTGCTGAGATTGTACAATAAATTTCCAACTTCAAAATCATCTTTGCAATAGCCAAGGGACCACAGAGCTTTTATAGAAACTTTTCTGACACCATAATAATTTCCTACCCTATATATATATATGTATATTTAATCTATAATAGCTATCAATTAACCGACTTATAAAAATGTTCGGGCTTACTTGGCATAATAAATAAAATCATGTTTGTTTTTATCGATCACTTGATTCATCATTAAAAACGATTTGGCCTATAAATGAAAGATGAAATAGTAACCACATTTATGTGAACAATATGAACAATAACAAATAATAAGTTGCATATAGATACCCATAAAATGCCCTCAAGGATAATGTCGTTGTAAGATCCTAGAGATCTATCTCTACGCAGAATTTCCTCAATTATATTTATAGTTTCGCTTTTATATTCTTGATCCTCTAGTGAAAGATAAAAGACTTCTCCGGATGTGGATGTGTCTTTATTATTTTTATTATTTTTATCATTATTATTAATATTCGCAAAAGAATTCGCCAAACTTCGAATAAGTACATTAATTAAGAAGTCATCTGAATACTTTGTCAGAGAGAAAGTAATGTAAGCAATTAAGAATTTTAAACCAAAATAAGATAGTTAAATTAAACATACATAGTTCTTTGAATTATCATTCCATTTCAATCTTTTGTACAAGAATTTCTTGACCTCAAGAGGAGCCAAATTATTTGAGTCTCGTAAACGAGAAATGGAAACTATCATTGACTGTAAAAAATAATATAGATTTATCATAAATGGTTATTTCAAGCTACCATTTTAAAAATAAATTTAGTCTTCTACCTTTTGTAAAAAATATTTTTCCCAGCTATCAAAATTGTTTGGTAATGGAATGTACTCATCATCATCATTTTTTTCGCAGTAAATGCTTTCATAGAGTTTCAGCAATTGGCGAGTGCCAATTCCTTCTACATCGTCCAATCCAAACTAAAAAAAATAAATTAGATAATATTATTATATTATTAACTGAAAATAGAACTTACATTTGACAATGCTTTTGATGCTTCTATACGTATATCATAAAAATATCTAAAATCATTGACAGTCCGCATGAGAGTCGTCGAAGCAGCTTTGCTGTTATACTTTGATAAAGCTTGGATGGCCTTAAAAATAATTAAAAATAAAATTTAAATGGATTGAATGCAAATTAAAAAATTAGATTTAGCAGAACAAACCTTGTAATGATCAATTACGTCAATTGACTCTTCCAATAAGTTTGCCCACATGTATGGAGCTAATGAGAACTCAAATTTTGCAAGCCAACTAAATTCCGGATCAATTCGAATATATTCCCATTGTTCACTATTATCAAGTACATATATAAATATTATGAATAAACAATAAACGAATATGCTAGTATAAATTATTACCTAGCATTACGAGCTGCTGGATCGTCGGCCCATTCGTGTATCATCCATTCGTTTTCAATATTATTCTCTGGATCCAGACCAAAAAACTCGGGAAGGTCCTCTTCCATATATTCAGCGATTATATCA
Source organism: Rhizophagus clarus (assembly GCA_015698045.1). Lineage (NCBI taxonomy): Eukaryota > Fungi > Glomeromycota > Glomeromycetes > Glomerales > Glomeraceae > Rhizophagus > Rhizophagus clarus. The sequence continues at coordinate 226,442 of BLAL01000229.1, read as the reverse complement.
CGCATATAAGCAACCTCCTCATTGTCATTAACGCCTTCTTTTCTCACCATACGAGGTTTAATAATAACCTTGGAACGCTTATATTTTGTGTGATAATTGATTGTCTCAATCTGCTGCGGCCTATGGATATCTAATGTATTAATATATTCAAAGCCGTCAGGTTCCTTTACTGACACTTCCAGTTTTCCCTATAATGAAAGATAAATATAAATAGGTTAAAGTCGAGCTCATTTTACAAAAAAATTTCGAATCATACCGTAAAATAAGCTGGAGTGGTTGATTTTGCTGGATTGTTTGACACAACTGAATTTGTATTCCTTTGCTCAATATCGAATTCAACAAGTAAGTTTTTCCGAGAGAATTTACAAGCAATTTTAAATATAGGACAACCGGAACCATAGATCCATTGATGCGAAAAAGAATTAATTTCATTATGAAGTTCTTGACGTATAACAAATTTACATAATAGCAAAAAATCTCGTGTATTGAGAAAACCTTGGAGTTTATTTTTCTCCAACGAGGATTTTGCATCGGATAAGATAAGATAAATCAAGCCGGCCATTTTACGAGAATAACCAAGTAATAATAAACGTCTATCTAACATCCAAATAACAAGGGATGCTTTAGATCGAATAAAATCAAAGCTTCCTACTGTCAGAGGAAAATTCCATCTATCTGAACATATTGCATATTGATTGACATCTCTTTGAACAACTGAATCAATTCTCTATAATTACATGCATATAAACAAAATAAACAAAAAATAATATTTATTTATATGATACTATTGAAGTATTATTTAAAAAATTTACTAATACCTTTTTACGATCTAATCTTATTTTATCTTCTGAAAAGATTGTTTCGCAATACATTTCAACCCAATAATACGAAAGACCAAAGACTAACCATAAATCACTCCTATAATATGAATGGAAAATGTTATACTAATTTAAGAAAAATTAACACCTTTCAAAATTAATTGCAGCTTACCATTTGTAAGGCGAAAGAAAAATACCAAACCATTGTTGGGCAATAGCATGCGCTATAAGTTGCATGGTTTCAAACCTTTGTTCAATGATACGATAATTATGCAGTAATTTTGATCTGTATATGCAAGTTATGTGGAGGTTAAAATATTTAAAAGGAAATGGCATATCACCAAATACATACTTGCAAATAATAAGACCGGCAGTAACAGAAATATCATGATATGAGCCTTCAACAAAGGCTATGTTTAGCGCTTTAAAAGGAAAATATAGATCTTTTAAGGCAGGATAAGATGAACTTGAATGATGAACATTATTATTAGGTATAGAAAAAGAAAATTTTTCTATAAACCAATTTATTATCTGAAATAACCATATTAATAATATTAATGAAATTATAATTATAAATAGAATATGCAAAACTCCTCACTCACATCAGATACCCAGTATTTGTTAATATTAGGACCTTCGTTGGGTAACATTGTCGGCTCAAGATATTCTGATAACCGTTCAGTAACAAAAACCTTAATCTCTGGTCTATCTTGAGGTGATATAACATCACCTTGATATAGTAAATTTCTGCTTTTGGTAAAAGGTCCACAAGCAAACCCAATAAATTGTGCTGGAACAGCAACATCTTGTTCATAATAAAATGTCCTTTGGTATGGGTTATCAAGAGAGCGATCCTATTATCAAAATGTTACTTCTATCGAATAACAAAAAAAAAAAAAAAATCCTTATAAGCATCAAAATCAGAATAATTATTTACCACTTTAACTAATTTTCCACTGGCAACTACACTCAATTCATCATATCCTTCAACATCTTTAATAGTAAAAATCAATTCCCACGTGCATTTATCATTGAATCGATTTAGGCATGGAAGCCAATATCTCGTTACACCGCCTACCGGATGGTTAACAGTAAAGATATATGGATCAAGCTACACATAATTGATATTAATAAACTAGCAACAAAAGTTGAATTCCGGCCTTGTATAAATAAAAAAGTAAAACTTACTATAGATTTATTTATTTCACGATTTGGATCAGGATATACAAAATGCACACCGGACTGAGGTTGTCTTAACTTGTATTCTACTCGAACTTTAAATGGTTTTATTAACCCTTGCTATAAACAAAGAAATGTTTTAATTACATTGATATAAATAAACGTGGCCAATAAAAAAAACCATTACTTCATCTGTTTGCATAATCTCAACTATTTCTTTAGGTACAGGAATCATAAGTTCGCCTTCATGTCCAATATTCGACTTTTTCTCATTTGAGTAATGTATAAAAGGAATATCAAAAGGCGCGTCAAAGTCATTTACCGTTATACGTTTAATTGCTTTTAAATATAAAATGAAGATGTTAATAATATTCAATTATACAAACAATAAATCAATCATGGTAATAATTGTAGTTAAGAAAAAAAAATAATAAATTTTATTAAATTTAAAAATGATAATGTTACAACACTATTTGTTAATTTCTAATATTTCGCTAATTCTTTTTCTTTTTCTTTTTTTTAGCTATCTTTTTTAAATTATTGGCATATGAAAATTTGAAATAGTTAAAAAGTATGACATCATATCTTATCCATGTAATAGTTACCGCATTGCCTGCAATGTAATTTTATTATACAGATATCTTCAGTAAGTGGGTACAGTAAAAGTTCGGTGAATCCCTAATAAGGGGAAAAATTATGAGTATTAATGGAAGAAACTAAGAGGCTAAGAGAATAATAAAAGTAAAACCAATACCTCTAATGATTCGTCAGAGAAATTTATAGTTAAATCAACAATTTGATGCTAACAGTATATCAAAAATAAATTAATCACGAATAACCGAATAAAAAAAATGAATAAATATTAAACTCACAGAAATGATATAACCACGTTCTTTTTGTATCGCGTCAAAATGGCGATTAACAAAGTTCATTTTTTATAGTGAAAATAAACGTCAAATGAAAAAGTCAAACAATGTATCAGTTAATATGTACATACAAAAGTCACGCGATTTATCGAACTATTTGCCGGGTTACACATAATATTATACATGTGACAAATAATGTGCGAGTGCGACAATTAGAGTTTTTACATTTTCTAAGTCCCCAGAATAATTATTAAACGTAAGTCTAAAGGACCGGCAAATCTATCCAGTTACCATTTTTTTCTAGGCGACACAGTGGCGACTCTAGGTAAATCGATCATTTATCGCCGCTAGCAAAAAATGGTAGCATTGTAGGCGCCAGGCGGATTTATTTTGCAGGTTACACACAAGTATATTATTTTACAGATAAAAGAAACCCAAAAGTTTTATAGTATGAAAGATAACCTAAAATTTGTTAACATACATTGGATATTCTGAGTGAATTGATCATGTTATTATAACATTAAATATTAGATATTAAAATGAGCACATATTTATTATTTACACTTAAATTTTATTTTATTTTTTTTTTTTTAAAAAAAAAAATCTTAAATTAATTTAAGATCGGATAACAGTTTTTCCTCTAAAAATCCGAAAAAAAATTAATTAATATGTTGGTTGCAAAGGAATGTAAATATCATTTAAAATAAGTAACTAACGTTATTGTTTTTTTCTCAACATTTGGTACCTCTGGTTTGGCCCTGTTAAGTACTTTTAAAAATGCTTGCACACGAGCACGCATTCTAGAATGCATGTAGGCCTTTGAACATTTAATGTGATAGTGAAGATAATCTCGGAATAATTGAATTTGAGAGATCGTCTTCTCTCTTACATCTCCATTAGCAAAGTGGCGAGGAAACAAAACTAGCGAAGATAAAAAAAAAACAGTGAATCTTGATCATTTTTGATATATTTTGTAATTAATTAATGAACATGTAATACCAAACGTGACATAACCAATATCCTCATTTTCATTTGTATTTTGTAATTCTGGTAAATGTCTAATTTCTAATGGAGGCTCCTTGCTTGAATATAGCACTTGTGGAGCGTTTTGAATAGCTGGACGACGACGTGCATCAACAAATTCCTAAACAGTGTATGTAGTTTTTGTTTAAAATATACTATTATTTAAATCCAAACAGATAATTCATACCTGTAAGAACACTCTACCAAATATTCTATCAGTTTCTTCCTTAAATAATGTTGTAAAGATTACAGTGACTCTATCTAATTGAGCCTGAATATAAATAGCTTCCTGATCTCTATAATGAATTTGCATGAGATCGGGTGACGGGTTGGGCTGTTTTTCATCTTCAAGTTGAGCTTGTTGCTCAAATGCACGTTCGAATGGTTGAGCCATTAGATTACGTTTAATTAAAGCTAATTTCTTTACTAATTCTTCTCTTTGGCCTGTTTGAATTAATACACAGTTTAATTTTTTAACATAAAGAACCATGAATCATTTAATTACTAACTTTTATCTTCAGGTAGTTTTTGCAAGTCAAATTCTAAAGTAACATCATATCCTTCTTCTTTAGGGACACAGTATGGGCCATATTCTCTCTGTAACATGTCCTGAGCACCCCATTGAACAAGCTCCTTGTAACATTGCATAATTAGCGAAAATTTAATTACAGATTTAGATTCTGGAGTTGAAAGATGGTAAGCTACACCATCGAAGTCGACTACAGTCATATCCAAAGTTGTGGGTTCAAGACTAATATATAAAGCAATTTCAAATTAATAATTTTAATAAATTATATTCCGTTATGACTATTTTTTTTTCAAGAATAATAATAAGAATAAACTTTTTTTTTAAAAAATAAAATTCGGAAAAGTTTTGATAAAACTTAACTCACTTCACAATCGGCTGGTTGAGCGTCTCTTCTATTACAACATTATGATAATCTAACAAAATCATTTCGAAAATGTTTTTAAGGACAAGCAAAAGTAATTAAAAATATCGATCTTTTATGTATAGAAATCATGAGGTGCAGTAACGTAACACAGGAAAGAGCATATAGAATTTAACAATCAGGTTAACCTAATCTATCTATCTACTAATTTTAAATTTTTCTCCACCCAAATACTCTTTCGATTTCGATTAAATGATATAAAATTTGAATATATCTAGCATGAATTAGCAAAACCTTGAGACATGTAAAAAATTGAACGCCAACCTCTCGCTTTGTACTTTTATGTATACTAACCAATCAATCATAGTTGAAATGTACGGCCAACATCTTCCTAAGTACTCCCCCCTCTTTGAGACCATAATAAAAAATAGTGGAATGTGCACCTGGGGAAGATGTGTATTTATGGAGAGTACAGGAATCCAAGCCTTGGAGAGAATTTACATAATACGTGTACTTATAGAGGGTGCACTTGTAGTGGTATTGCTGTATTGCGATTTCTTTTTGAATATTTAAATAATTTTCGACAATAATTAATTTTGAATAATGTGGGTAAGCTCAAAGAGCCGGCACACTACCGATGTGCTTTAAAATGTGAACAATCAAAACAAGATATCCTTATATATTATTATGGCCAATGAATACATACTGCCTGTGAATTTTAAACAATTAAAGATGAGACAACTGGAAATCACGAATGTAGTCAAAATTGTCGCTATAATTCGAATAGAAGATGTAAAGAGTGCTATCTTAAGTGAGAAGCTACTAAAATCGTTTAAGTTGGTTATGAAACTTTCTAATGTCATATTTTTGAATAATCGAAACACTAAAGTGTACATAATTTGCGTAATAAGTATCACTTTTTTAAGTATCGTACAAGAGATTATTTTAATGCTGAATGAGATTTTTAAGCCGAATTTATTTAATTTGGAGAAATGACTATCAAAATTCTTTATCGAAATAATTATTCAATAATCTTAGTGACTATACCAGTTCCAACGGTTTTTCCACCTTCACGAATCGTAAATCTCACCCCGGGTTCAACAGCCATATCATGTACAAGATCACATACTAATTCGACGTTATCACCCGGCATAACCATTTTTTCTTCAGGATTTTCCGTACCACTGGGGTATGTTAAAGTTACTGTAACGTCGGACGTACGGAAATACATTTGTGGTCTATAATTTTGAATAAAAGGTGTATGTCTTCCTCCTTCTTCTTTTGTTAAGACATATAATTGTGCTAAAAATTTCTTATGTGATTTCACTGTACCGGGTGTTGCGATTACTTGTCCCCTTCGAAGTTGTTCTCGTTTAATACCACGTAATAATGCACCCATATTATCTCCCGCAATTCCTTTGTCAAGTTCTTTATGAAACATTTCGATGCCCGTAAGTGTAGTTTTTGTGGGAGGTCCCATACCAACAATTTCTATTTCTGCTCCTTTAGTTATGGTTCCTCTTTCTACCCGACCCGTTGCTACTGTACCACGTCCAGAAATCGAAAACACGTCTAAAAATATAAAAAAAAATTCAATCAAGTTTATTAAGTTAATAAGTTGAATTTTCTGCCTTACCTTCGATAGACATTAAGAAAGGTTTATCCAAATCTCTTTTTGGAGTAGGAATGTGCTCGTCTACTGCATTCATTAACTTTTCTATAGCCTTTTCTCCAATTTCTGGGTCTCTTCCTTCAAGAGCTGCAAGGGCAGATCCTTGAATAATTTGCACATTCTCTCCATCAAATCCATATTGTGTTAATAACTCTCGCATTTCCATTTCGACTAATTCCAACATTTCTGGATCATCTACCGCATCGACTTTGTTAATAAATACTACGAGATTTGAAACACCAACTTGTCGAGCAAGAAGTAAATGTTCACGAGTCTGAGGCATTTGACCATCCGTAGCCGATACAACGATAATAGCTCCATCCATCTTTCATGATATACATTGAGTTTTTAAATAAGACACAAATGATAAATTTTTTGTATCATAAAATTGATTCGTATAACTTACCTGAGCTGCTCCAGTAATCATATTTTTAATATAATCGGCGTGACCAGGACAATCTACATGTGCATAATGTCTAGCATCAGTTTCGTATTCTACATGCGCAGTAGCTATAGTGATACCCCTAGCTTTCTCTTCAGGTGCTCTATCAATGTCACTATAATCTCTGAATTTTGCTTGACCCTTCCTTTCTAAACATTTGGTGATTGCAGCTGTCAAAGTGGTTTTCCCGTGATCTACATGTCCAATCGTACCAATATTTACATGCGGCTTTCCACGTTGAAATTTAGTCGATTCGGCTGCATAAAATCTTTTAACTAAATTGTTTTATATATATATAATATAGGTTTATAGGAATCGTATTTAAGTATAACGATTAAGAATAAAATAAATATATGCCGATATTACCACATCTTTTTAGATTAAATCGTATCCACGGCGCACCATTTGTTTGTGACGAATTTTTTACGAGTTTATTGATGGCCTACGTAAGAATTTGTATTCGCAATTCAAGCTGGATCATTATAATGAAAAAATCTTTTTTTTTATAACAAATATCGCTGAAAGCACGGATCAATTGGTAATTGGTTTAAAGCACGTTTATAATGCTAATAAATGGGATCATATTCGATTGTCATTTCATTTTTTACTTTACTAAATAAAATATACCAACGATCCGCGACTACAACACAGTTACCTATTCTGTGTTCGAAGAAGTTAGATGCTACTAACCGTTTGAGTATCATTAAGGACGTAGCCAGAGCAGAATAAAGCTTAAATAATCATGGTTGAATAAAATAAAAGTTCGAATTATAATTTTCTCGTTATGAATTAAATTTAAAATTTACATATTTCAACTTACAACGACGTACTGAACTGTTCAAACACTTTATTGATGTCTGAGCAAATACAGAACGCACGCAAGGTTGCAACTTGGCACTAGTCGTTCTGAGTGAATACATGTTTGTGAAAAAAAAAAAATTATTTTTTTCCGATTTTGATCTGATTTACAGTAGATATATCTTTGATCAGATCTGCGATTAAAATTTTTGTGATCCCTTATCTACAGTTTTTCCCAATTAAACAGGAATGAAAAGAGCAACTACTAGAAAGACTGAATCAGCAAAGAAGAAGGTTAAAGAGGACAAAAAGCAACGTAATTTAGAGTTTTATTTCAACAAACAGAATAAGACTACAAATGACCACTCTCAAAAAACGGAAAATAATCCTATCTATATCAAACAACGTCAGGCCAATGGTTTGGCTAATGCTGTAGCGGAAGAAAATTTGTCTCAAAAGTCAATTGCAGATGCTTCAAATTTCAAAGAGTCAAGTTTCACAACAGATGCACCGATAATTTTAGATGCTTCACAGAATTCAACAAAAAGCGAGCCAGAGTCCACTGTGCAGCTTAGTAATAGTAACACTATAGCTTCTTCAAGTCCGTCCGAGATGTCAGTTGATATGGATGTTTTGGAATTTGATCCGTCTAAAATTAACTGGGGTAGATCAAAAGCTCCTTATCGTTTCCTAGTCGATACTTTTGTTGCTATTGAAAAAACGACAAGTCGACTTAAGATTATAGAACTCTTGACAAATGCATTACGCACTATTATTTATCACGATCCAGAAAGTGTACTACCCACTGTGTGGCTTTCTTCAAATGCCATAGCACCCTCATATGAAGGAATAGAACTTGGGATTGGTTCACAAATATTATCAAAAGCTATAACATCTGTGTCTGGAGTTTCTTCAAAAACATTGAAGCAGTACTACGATAAATATGGAGATTGGGGAGATGTAGCTTATACAGCAAAAGTTTCTGTTCGAACTTTAATGGAGCCTAAACCTTTGACTATTGGTAAAGTGTTTAATACTCTCTGTTCTATTTCAAAATTAAAAGGAGCTGGCGTAGTAGATCAAAAGACTGATTTAGTAAAAAAATTATTAATTTCTTGTAAGGGGGAAGAAATTAAGTATCTTACAAGAACATTAGTGCAAAATCTTAGGATTGGGGCCGTGAAAACTACTTGTTTAATCGCCCTTGCACACGCATTTTGTCTTACAAGGCCAACAAATATGATAATAAGTGAGCCTCTAGATGATAAAAATCGACTTTTTGTTGAAGTTAACAAAGAATCAAGGGATTCCTTAAACGTTAAATTAAAGGCAGCTGAGAAATTATTGAAAGAATGTTACGCACAATTTCCTAACTACAATGGCATTGTTAAATGTTTATTGGAACATTCAATAGAAAAGCTATTGGATTTCTGTCATTTAAGAGTCGGTAATTATCTTCATGAAAAATTTTATATACTATGTTTAGTTTTAGAAAAAAATTAGGATTAAAAAATTTTAAACTAGCTTATTTTCAATTATAAAGGTGTTCCTTTGAGACCGATGTTAGGTGAAATTATCCGAGATCTGGGGCAAGTATTTGAAAATCATGAAGGAAGATTATTCAATTGTGAATACAAATATGATGGGCAACGTGCACAAATTCATATGGACGCTAATGAAAAAGTGACTATATTTAGTCGTAATTTAGAGGTAATTTCTTAATCGCGTTTATTACATAATTTAAATAGCTTACAAAAAAAATTATTTTTTTCTCTTTATTAAAACTTGTCAAAAAGAATATGACTGAGAGATTTCCTGATGTGATCGAGTTAATTCCGCAAATTTGTTTGAATAATGTTGATTCCTTTATTATGGACTGTGAAATTGTAGCTATTGATTCTGAGGGAACAATACAAAATTTTCAAACGCTAACTAATCGTTCGAGAAAAAATGTTAAGTTATCATCAATCACAATACCTATTTGTATTTTTGCTTTTGATTTAATGTATTTAAATGGCGAGGTTAGTACTTTTAAGGGATAGCGTGCTTTATTTAATATTCTATTGAATCTAATTCCTTTTTTTCCAAAGTCGCTTTTGAGAAAGTCATTAAGAGAAAGACGTGAACTGTTAAGGACTGAATTTACCGAAATCAAAAATAGGTTTACATATGTTAATCACATTGAATCATCAGACCCAGAAGAAATTCACTTGTTTTTCAAAGAGTCCATAGAATTTGGATGTGAAGGTATAATGATTAAAGTTTTAGACGACTCTCCAAGAAGTTTGGAGAACAAAACACGAATGAATTTATTGGCTAGTTATGAACCTGGTCCGTATGGTATTATATATATCATTTAAAATCGGTTAAATCTAGGGGGTCAAATTGATACAATTATTTAACGTTAATAAATTAGATAAAAGAATCAAAAGCTGGTTAAAAGTAAAAAAGGATTATATTGACGGTATTGGAGACAGCTTGGATGTTGTGGTAAATAAAGAGAATTTATATACTTTTGATTATACTTAGTTGAAATAATAATATGAATCTAATTTCGTCTTTCAAAAGCCAATTGCTGCATGGTACGGAAATGGCAGAAAAGCTGGATGGTGGAGTCCAATTTTATTAGCAATCTATAATCCTGATACTGAGACATTTGAGGGTGTATGTAAATGCATGTCAGGATTTAGTGATGAATTCTATAAAGAATTAAAATCAAGATATTCTCAAGAAAATGGAAATATATCACAACACAAAAAATGGTACTTTGATGTTGATGATAGCCTTAGACCAGATGGTATGTAAAAGCATTGTTATTCTATAAATTCGAAACTACTTACTAAAAAAAAAATTTTTTGGTAAATTTTAGCTTGGTTTGAACCAAGTGAAGTTTGGGAAATTAAAGGTAAGAACATATTCTGAATGTATGTTCTTTAAATAAGTAAATATTTATTTATTTGCAATTTTTATTGTTAAATTTATAAGGTGCGTATATTACAATATCACCAGTTTATAAAGCTGCTATTGGCAAGGTGGATCGAAACAAAGGTCTTTCTATAAGAGCTCCTAGATTTATAAGAGTTAGAAAGGACAAAAATATTGTAGATGCAACCACTTGCGAAAAACTAGTAGAATTATTTTATAAACAGGTCAAAGAAAGAAAAGTTGAAGGGATCAATGAAGAAAGTGGAGATATGTAATATAACAAAATCAATAATAATAAGTAAACGAATATGTTAATAATTATTTAAAGTGGAATAAATTGTGACAAAAATGAGTTACAAATGTAGAAGGAAATAGGCAGGGTTGCTAAATTCAAAAAGGAAATTATTGTAGTGACGTAAGTGAATGGAGAAAAGAAAATTGCAGGGACTATCATCATCAGAAATATGATGAAAATATTCATCCAAATGAAAATCTTTGTATAAAAAAAAACATGACATAAATTTATATTGTACTAATGCATAACAGTAGTTACGCTCTGAATAATTATATTCTTATTTAGCTTATCATTCCATATTAGACAGGCAAAATAAATAACTATGTAATATCACACCTGTTTTTATAGCAATCAGTCATTCCCCAGATTCTCTGAAATCTGACAGGTTTTGTGGCGCGATAATTTGGAAAAAGAGAAATAACTATTCTTCCTTTTATTATAGAGCTTTTAAAATTTTTTTCTAGATGTACTTTTACCCGCTCTACAAGTTTAATTAGGCAGATTTAAAAGCCGTTTTTGACTTTACATATAAACAATTGATTTTATCGTCTTTGCCGATCATTTCTAAAATGGAATTTGGCGAAAAAAATGGTTTATTTGAATAGACTAAGGTTGCTGGGCGAAACTTGAAAGTTTAGACAACTGTCAAAATCAAAACTAGTTGAAACATTTTATCAAAAGTTAAAAATTTGCTAAACTGCGAAACTGGTTTAGCTGTATTTTTATATAATAATTATTATAGTTTTACCATTTATTATAATAATAAATTGTAACCTTATTTAATAATTTACTATGATACAATCGTGATTCATTTACTATGCATATTTTTTCCTATAAAAGTTAGCAATAATTTAAAATTTCTCACGTTTTAAAACATTCTTTTAATAAAAAAAAAAAAATAAAAATTTTAAAATAAAATTTATAAACTTGCAAATTATTATATTAATTTTTATTTACATATTCATTCAATAAATCATTAATATTATAATTTAGTATACCTCTACCATTCGTATCATTAACAGTTTCATCATCTGTTAAAATAATATCTTCATTATTATTTTTCTCATTATCAATAAAATCATCATCTAGATCTTTAGATATATTACCAATATCTTTCAAAATTAAATTATTTGTTAAATCAATTTCATCTTCAATCCAAACTTTTTCAATTAAAACAACTACATTATCATCTGGAATAATTTCACCATTTATTGTTCTTTGTATAGGGTTTTCTAATTCAAATTCATTATCTTCATCATCATCTATATTATCAGTTTTAGCTAAAGCTTTAGTAACTATTTTATTTAATTCACTATCATTTAATTTTGGTTTATTTTTCATTTCTTGACCAAAAAATCTGAATTCTTTTCTTGTATTAGATTTCCAATAAGTAATCATTTTGCACATAGATTCTAAAGTCCTAACTCTTAATTGTAAATGACGCTTATTGGTAAGCCATCCTAGATTAGAAAAACCTCTCTCACAGGATGCAGAATTTGGACAGATTGAAAAAAGATGTAAATAAAGCTCCGCATGAGCTGAGCCAGCTTGCAAGCTGGCTCAAGCTTTTCAAGCTGAGCCAAGCCAAGCCATGATTAAATTGGCTTGGTGGCTCACAAGCCAGCTTGAAAAAGCTTAAGTCAGGTATTAGGCTTAGCTTGATAAACTCAAGCTGGCAATGGGCTTAGCTTGAAAAGCTCAAGCCGGTTCATGAGCCAGATCAAGCTTGGCAATTTTTTACAATTTATATGTAAAAAACGCCAGTACCAATAGTTCTGGTGTTTTTTTTTGCAAATTTATATATAAAAAATGCCAGAACTATTTGTTCTGACACTTTTTGCAATTTTATGAATAAAAAATGCCAGTACCAATAGTTCTGGCGTTTTTTTTATGATTTTATAATACAAAACGCTGTTAACGCTATAACGAATTATTTAGTATAAAGAAAGAATCATGTGGCTTGCCAATCTAATCAGATAATCCAAATATCTGATCTTTTTTTTAATCATTTATCAGTTTATTTTTGTGGTGTTGCTAGATGAAAAGCAGGACTGGACATTTGGAATTAAGGTAAGGGAGAGTGAGAAGTGTTTTTCGGTGTTTTTTTTAACTAATTAATTAATTATTTTTTATTTTTATTTTTTGTAGTGTTGCTAAACAAAAAGTATGACCAGACTTTTAGAATTAAGGTAAGGGAGGGGTTGGGAAAGGTGTTTCGTTATTTTTTTAATTAATTAAGTATTAACTTTTTTTTTACTTTTTGTAATGTTGCTGGATGAAAAGTATGACTGGACTTTTGGAATTAAGGTAAGGAAGAGTGGGGAAGTGTTTTTCAGTGTTTTTTTTAACTAATTAATTAATTTTTTTTTTATTTTTTTGTAGTGTTACCAGACGAAAGGCACGACCAGACTTTTAGAATTAAGGTAAAGGAGGGTGAGAAGTATTTTTCAGTGTTTTTTTTAACTAATTAATTAATTATTTTTTTTTTTATTTTTTGTAGTGTTGCCAGACGAAAGGCACGACTGGACTTTTGGAATTAAGGTAAGGGAGGAGGGTTAGGGGAGGTGTTTCGTTATTTTTTTTTTAATTAATTAAGTATTAACTTTTTTTTATTTTTTTGTAGTGTTGCCAGACGAAAAGCATGACTGGACTTTTGGAATTAAGGTAAGGGAGGGTGAGGGAAGTGTTTTTCAGTAATTTTTTTTAACTAATTATTAATTATTTTTTTTTTATTTTTTTGTAGTATTGCCAGACAAAAAGCACGATCAGACTTTTGGAATTAAGGTAAGGGAGGGTTGGGAGAGGTGTTTCATTGTTTTTTTTAATTAATTAAGTATTAACTTTTTTTTTACTTTTTGTAGTGTTGCCAGACGAAAAGTATGACTGGACTTTTGAAATTAAGGTAAGGGAGGATAGGGGAAGTGTTTTTCAGTAATTTTTTTTAACTAATTAATTAATTATTTTTTTTTTATTTTTTGTAATGTTATCAGACGAAAAGTATGACCAGACTTTTGGAATTAAGGTAAGGGAGGGTGGGTGAGGTGTCTTTCATTGTTTTTTTTTTTAACTAATTAATTATTTTTTTTTATTTTTTGTAGTGTTGCCAGACGAAAAGCACGACCAGACTTTTGGAATTAAGGTAAGGGAGGGTGGGTGAGATGTCTTTTATTGTTCTTTTTTTTAACTAATTAATTATTTTTTTTTATTTTTTGTAGTGTTGTCGGGCGAAAAATATGACCGGACTTTTGGAATTAGGGTATTAAAAACTGAAAAAGAATAGTAAAAATAAATAAATTTGGTATAAAATACTGAAAAAAAATGAAAAAATAAATAAAATAAAATAAATTTTGGTAAATACCGAGTAATTTAATTTACCGAAATTAGTATTTTTTAAAAATAAATTCACATATATCTATTATAAACTCTATGCAAACATAATATGACTAATCTATACAAACTCAATTTGTAGGTTTAAAAAGTAATTTCATATAAACTTTACGCAAATCTGTATGTGAGTTATATTAGTATTATTCGGGTCCTGTCGGAACTATTGATTCTGGTATTTTTTTTTCAATTTTATGAATAGAAATGCCAGGACTATCAGTTTGGTATTTTTTTTTTTGTAATTCTACATATAAAAACGCCTAGTTTCAGCTTTTTTTTTTGATAATAAAGCTTAAGCCAGCTTGAGCCAGCTCAAGCTCAACTTGGCTTGAGCCAGAATTTTTCATGGTTCAGCTTGGCTTGAATGAGTTGAGCCAAGATTTTTTGTGGCTTGACTCATTTTGGCTCAAGCCAGAATTTTTTTTTTCAAGCCAAGCTAAGCCAGATTGTAGCTTGACTTGAGCCAGCTCATGCAGAGCTTTAGATGTAAAGCAACTTTTGGTAAAGAATCTGGATAAGGATTAGTTTCAATAGGATCCTGCTTACTTCTAATAAAGGTCTCTCCAAAAAATTTCAAAATACTAGTAATTTTACCTTACTCCAATTCTTAATACTATTGGTTAATTGATCTAAAAAGGAAAAAAATTATAATAATTTAGTGTAATATTTCCTTTTTTATATGTAATTTATTTATAAATAGTAGGATCTTCAAAATTCTGCTCTTATTGATTTTACCTTATAATTTTAGTGACCTTTATTATAAGTAAGTGGGGTTCTGTTTCAATTAAATTCCACCAATTAATTGGTTCTTGAAATCCATGACCAAAATTCAAATCAAATGGTGATTCTTTTTTTTTGTATTGGCTCAATTGTTAATATAATATGCGTGATTCTTCAAGATCAAATCCTAGATTTTGACCAATAGATAGAGCTGTTTTTGCTAATTTTGCATAAATACCACTTTTTAAAGAAACATCTAATAAAGTATTTATTGATATAAATAAATTTTAAACTTTAAATTAATTATTAAATTAAAATTAAATAATTAAATAACAATTTTACCTTGAAATAGAGGATGTAAGTAAAAACAAAAAAGGTATTTATCATTATTAAATTCTTCAAATCGCCTATTCATTACATCATAACAATAGTTACGAAAGCTACAATGAAAGCTTCGTGGCAAATTTTTAAAAACTGCTCCAAGTTGAGTCAAGCTTAAATAACAGTCTGTTAAAGTTGCACTTCAAAATTCTGAATAAAGAATAGCCTTTCATAATGGATTTAATACAAAGGCCAAAATTTTAAAATCTGAAAAAAAATTACATTTTTGGATAATTAGTTTTATCTGGTGATTGGTTAAAAGGTTCTCATACTCATTTATTATTTAAAAATATATTAAAATTAAAAATTAAAATTTAATATTTGTGTTTTGTTTTCAATAACATTTTATTATATTATTACCTTTTCAAGAACTGGTTTTAAATTTAAAATAAAATTTACCAATTCACTTGAAGTGGTCCATCTTGTTATACAATACGATTTAAGACCGCCACCTTTAATACTAGATTTTTTAATCAATTTTCGAAATTTGCCACCTATATTAACAAATAATTTAATGTAATTATTAAAAATAAAATCCATTTGTAACATTGCAAAGTTAATATATAACCCTTACAAGATCTTAAACATCTCTTATTTAGGTCAGATATAATGTATAGTAAAATTTTCAATTTAGGATAACTTGATTAATATTAATGCTATCAAAATAAAATTTATACTATTAGATTCATCTCATTGAGATGAATCCAATAATATAAATTTCATTAAAATCCAATTAGTAGATTTTTTAAATACAGGGGTATACAGGATAAGAAATTTTTAAAAATACCTCTGAAATAAGCAACTTTTTAAAAATTTTATATGATCAATAAGCAAACTCAACCTTTGACCTATTTATATATAGTTTGGAAACTATCTATATGTGAATTGCAAAAAAAAGCTGTTAGTATATTTACTCTACAAAGTAGTCTATCTGCAAAATTATGACTAACAATATCATATGCAATTAAATTGATGCAGTGTGATATATACTGAACACTCTCAATTTTTAGATATTTCTCATGGATGATTGCTCTTGCTTTTTTAATATTAGCTGCATTATCTGATACTATTGCAAAAATCTGATCAAGTCCTACCTTTTTGATAACATCTTCAATTTGCACAGCCAAATACTCATCTGTATGTGAATCTAATGATAGGTCTGAAAGTTGATACAGATATTCCTTACGTGATGGAGTAAGAAGAATGAAGTTCTAAATGGATTGATAATATTCAGAAGTCCACCCATTCAGAGTTTAAGGTAAAGCTCCGCATGAGCTGGCTCAAGTCAAGCTACAGTCTGGCTTGGCTTGGCTTGAAAAAAAAAATTCTGGCTTGAGCCAAAATGAGTCAAGCCACAAAAAATCTTGGCTCAACTCATTCAAGCCAAGCTGAACCATGAAAAATTCTGGCTCAAGCCAAGTTGAGCTTGAGCTGGCTCAAGCTGGCTCAAGCTTTATTATCAAAAAAAAGCCAAAACTAGGCGTTTTTATATGTAAAGTTACAAAAAAAAACACTAGAACTAATGATTCCAGCCTTTCTATTCATAAAATTGAAAAAAAAACGTCAGAATTAATGGTCCTGGCAGGACCCTGAATAATACTAATATAACTCACATATGGGTTTGCATAAAGTTTATATAAAATTACTTTTTAAACCTACAAATTGAATTTGCGTAGATCGGTCAATTTGGAAGTAACTTATATATTATGTTTGCGTAGAGTTTATAATAGATATACGTGGATTTATTTTTAAAAAATACTAATTTCAGTAAATTAAATTACTCGGTATTTACCAAAATTTATTTTATTTTATTTATTTTTTCACTTTTTTTCAGTATTTTATACCAAATTTATTTATTTTTATTATTCTTTTTCAGTTTTTAATACCCTAATTCCAAAAGTCCAGTCGTATTTTTCTCCCAGTAATACTACAAAAAATAAAAAATAATTAATTAGTTAAAAAAAAGAACAACGAAAGACACCTTACCTATTCTCTCTTACCTTAATTCCAAAAGTCTGGTCATGCTTTTCGTCTGGCAACACTATAAAAAATAAAAAAAAAATAATTAATTAGTTAAAAAAAAGAACAACGAAAGACATCTCACCCACCCTCCCTTACTTTAATTCCAAAAGTCCGGTCGTGCTTTTCATCTGGCAACACTACAAAAAATAAAAAAAAAATAATTAATTAATTAGTTAAAAAAAATTACTGAAAAACACTTCCCCACCCTCACTTACCTTAATTTCAAAAGTCTGGTAATGCTTTTCATCTAGCAACACTACAAAAAAAATAAAAAAAAAAATAATTAATTAATTAGTTAAAAAATACTGAAAAATACTTCTCTCACTCTTCCTTACCTTAATTCCAAAAGTTCGATTATGCTTTTCGTCTGATAACACTATAAAAAATAAAAATAAAAAATAATTAATTAATTAGTTAAAAAAAATAACGAAACACCACCCCCAACCTCTCTCTTACCTTAATTCCAAAAGTCCGATCGTGCCTTTCATCTGGCAACACTATAAAAAATAAAAAAAAAAATAATTAATTAATTAGTTAAAAAAACACTGAAAAACACTTTCCCACCCTACCCTCCCTTATCTTAATTCTAAAAGTCTGGTCGTACTTTTCGTCTGGCAATACTACAAAAAGTAAAAAAAAAGTTAATACTTAATTAATTAAAAAAAAACAACAAAACACCTCCCCCAACCCCTCCCTTACCTTAATTCCAAAAGTCTAGTCATGCTTTTCGTTTGGCAACACTATAAAAAGTAAAAATAAAAAATAATTAATTAATTAGTTAAAAAAACACCCAAAAACACTTCCCACTCTCCCTTACCTTAATTCCAAAAATCCAGTCGTGCTTTTCGTCTAGTAACACCACAAAAATAAACTGATAAATGATTAAAAAAAAGATCAGATATTTGGATTATCTGATTAGATCGGCAAGTCACATGACCCTATCTTTATACCGAATAATTCGTTATAGCGTTAATGGCGTTTTGTATTATAAATCACAAAAAAATACCAGAACTATTAGTACCGGCGTTTTTTATTCATAAAATTGCAAAAAGTGCCAGAACAAATAGTTCTGGCATTTTTTATTTATAAATTTGCAAAAAAAAATGCCAGAAATATTGATACCGGCATTTTTTACATATAAATTGTAAAAAATTGCCAAGCTTGATCTGGCTCATGAGCTGGTTTAAGCTTTTCAAGCCAAGCTTACTGCCAGCTTGAGTTTATTAAGATAAGCCTAATACCTGACTCAAGCTTTTTCAAGCTGGCTTGTGAGCCACCAAGCCAATTTAATCATGGCTTGGCTTGGCTCAGCTTGAAAAGCTTGAGCCAGCTTGCAAGCTGACTCAGCTCATACGGAGCTTTAGTTTAAGGATAAAAGAAATAGAATTTGAAATTAATATTATAATATAATAGAAGATATGATGAAAAATTTACAAGTATTTATTTATCTAGAATCAAATTGCGCTGATTCATAATATTCTCATTCATTTTTTCATTGACATTACATAACTCAGTTTCAAGTAAATGGCTGGATAAGTATTCTTGTATTGGAGGATCATAACCAGCGTTAAATTCCTTCAAAAAATCAATAAAAAAAGGGTGCTTCACAATTCTAAATGCTATTTCACAACAAACGAAAAATTTTACAAGAGCATAGTTGATTCGATTTATTCTAGCATCCAGAAGGTTAATTGAATCATAAAAAGCCATCATAATGGTTTAACTAACTACAGACTTATCAATCTTTCTTTTCTTGTTAGAGGTTTTTTTATGATTTCTGACCTTTTCTATATATTCACGTAAAATAAGTTGCAGCACATTTGAATAATGATTTACAAGATGTTCTTCTAAGATAGGTGTTTCAGGATCCTGAACAATATATATATAGGTAACAAAAAAATTTGCTTATTTATCATATAAAATTTTTTTTTAAGTCATATAGAATTTTGCTTATTAGAAAGCAAAAAATAAAAAAAGTTATAATTATAGATGCGTAATAGGAAGTTAAAATTATTAAAGTTATATATAGATTTTACGTAACAAGAAGCGATTTTCATACTACATATATAAGAAAAAATTTTAATTTTATTCGTACTTTTAAAAATTTTTTTAAAAAGATATTTTTTTTCAATATATTATTGATTTTATACACTTTAGTTTTCATAAAATTAAATAGGATTTTATAATTCATCGCATATGCGAAATTTCGCCAGTGTCACGTGATCTGCTGATCATTTCCTTTTTTGGATATTAGTGAAACTTATTTTCATGGATTTTTGTCTGGAAAAAAATATCTTTTTTTGGAAGTTTGTATAACTTTATAATTTGACCGGAATTACTGAATCTGACCAGAATTAAAGATGTGACAAATAATGTGACAAATAAGATTTTTTCACTGAAAAAAATCTGTTCATATAATACTTAGTGATTTTTTAAAGCTAGGGGGCGTGATGCTAGGTGATATTTTATACATTACACAAAATTCCAAAAAAGGAAATCTTTCTCTGGACAAAAATTGAAAAAATGTTATGCTAAATGGTTACACAAAATTCCATAAAAGGAAATGATCTACAACCTTGTGACACTAGCGAAATTTCGCATATGCGATGAATTTTAATTTTCAATTAAATATTATATTTATAAAAAAATACATTTTTTATAATAATATTCTCTTATTCTTGTTTTTTATTTACTAAATTTAACTATATGTAAAATAAATTTTAGTTAAATAAAATCACTTTTTATATTTAAGTAAAGCTGTTTAGTAATATCAAAAATACTCGGATTTTAATTTTCTTAAGGCTAAATATAATATTTATGAAGAAATTTGTATTTTTCAAACAGTACTAATTCCAAAATTTTTTTTTTCTCTTTTAACTTCAGGATGTAATTATATCACTTTGGTCAAATGAAATCACTTTTTTCTGCTTAAGTAAAGTTAATCAGCAGGATTGAATCTACTTGCATATTAATTTTTATAATGATTGGCATAATATTCATGGAGTATTGGCTATTTTTGTATTATTAATTTTTTTGCAAAAATCTGTTTTGCAACTTCAGAGCGTGATTTCCCCACTTTGGTCAAATGATATCACTTTTCTGCTTAAGTAAAATTGTTCAGCAGGGTCAAATATACCTATAGTAAAAATTTTAGGATGATTGGATTAATATTTGTGGAATGCGACCAAATTTTGTACTTTTAATTATTTATCGTTTATTTGATTTTAATTTTAAAGTGTAATTTTATTATTTTGGTTAAATAAAATCAACTTCTTGTGCTTACGTTATTCAGAATGGTTGAAAATAATTGTGCTTTATTTTTTATAACTCTAGGTATAATATTTATTGAAAGATTAGTATTCCTATAACATTATTAATTTTTAAATTTTTAATATTTTGGATATTTAAATTAAGTTATTTATTATATTAAAATTTATTTGTATTTTAATTTTTATAATAAATTGTACTATAAATATAAGGAAAAATGTAATTAGTGACCCGTTATCAGGAGGAAAGCATCCATTACTAGTACTACGCTACTTTCCTGACAAGAAAATCTAAGAACTTGTTAGATGATCACGCTAATGGCATTAATTCAATATATCAGAATAAGGTCACAGTTGACTAAAGACAGATTAGTTAAGTATAATAATTATTGATTTTTATTTATTAATATTGAACGAGAAAAAGCTGAGAGTTTTCCCTCGATTACAGGTTGTATTTATAATGTTTTCTATTTTAATGGATTAATTTCCTATTATTATTATTCTATTTATTTCTATTCTATATTCTAGCCTTTTCTAATGATGTAATCAGTGCTTAAAATAGTACTATAAATTCCGGCAAAATCTGGAATTTTTAAAAAATCCCCAATAAAATTTTTTCATAACGGATTTTTTTCCAAAAAATTTTTATGATCAACGGATTTCTGTCTGGCAAATTTTTTTGTATATCGGCAATATTGTATCAATAAATTATCATTTTGATAATCAAATTTTATGATTTTTTGAGCAAAATGTCTGTCGAACAATATTTTAAAAAAAAAATTTCTAACAAAGATATGGACGAAATTGATGATAACGAGTTTAATGTTATAGATTCAGATTTAGAAGAAACTAATACTAATATTAATAAAAAACAAATACAAAAAAATATAAATTTTAAAAAGAAAAAGACACGCCTCCTAATAAAAAAAAAGACTGAAGGTTTTCAAGAAGAATGGTTAGAAATTTATAAATGGCTAATATATGATAGTTCGAAAAAACTAATGTTTTGCTCATTATGCAAAAGCCATAAAAAATTAAATAGATTTGGAAAAGAAGGTAATATAATTTATTATTTTATTATTTTATTTATAATTACATTAATAACCGAAAATTATTTAAATTAGGTTCAAAAAATTTTAAAACTTCAGCTTTATCAGAACATGCTTCAACGAAAAATCATACTGATGCAACAAATCTCGAGATATCAAGGGCAGAATTTATTAGAGTTTCAAATAATTCTATAGATAAGGCTCAAAATCATATTGGCTCTTTAATGAAAATAATTTTTTGGCTAGCAGAAAATGATATTTCGTTAAACAAGTTATCTGAAGTTGTAAAACTTTGTAGAATTCTTGGATGTTCTCAATTAATATCAGCTTCTAGTACAATTAATTATGAAAATAACGTGTCTGGTCGTGAAATATTATCTGCTATTTCAATTTCAATAGAGGAAACTATATGGAACGAATTAAATGAAGCTATCGCATTTGGTATTATGGTTGATGAAAGTACAGATATTTCAAGTGAACCTCACCTTATTATATATGTTAAGTATTGTTTGCATGGAAAGATTAAAGTCCGTTTTTTAAAATTACTTCAACTAAAAAGCAAAGATTCAAAAACTATTTTTGAAGCAATTATTGATTTATTCGATAAAAAAGGTACTAAGTTTTTAATCTTAACATATATATTAATATAGTTTTATTTGTTTTATTAACTATAATTTTTTTAAAGGTTTAACAAATAAACTTATGTCTTTTGCTTCGGATGGAGCAAGTGTTATGTTAGGAAGATCAACAGGAGTAGCGTCAAGAATTAAGGAAAGAAATGAGTGTTTATTTATAACACACTGCATTGCACATAGGCTAGCTTTAGCCTGCAATTCAGCGGAAAAAAAAGTGGATTTTTGCAAGCATGCTGAACATATTATAAAGTCAGTTTATAATTTTTTTTCAAATTCTAGTAAAAGGGTAGATATTTTACGCAAATATCAAAAAATATTAGGACATCCAATTTTGAAAATAAAACAAATTTATGAAGTCCGATGGCTTTCTTGGTATGAAGCAGTCAAAAATTTATGTCTTTCAATTGAGTCTTTAATGGATACATTATTGGAAACAATAACAACAACCACTAATAATCTTCAAAAACAAAGTTTTGTTTCTTTATATACAGCAATTTGTAATTGGAAACTTCTTGCTTTTCTTCATTTTTTATGGGATATTCTTGGATATCTTTCAGCTTTAAGCAAGGTTTTTCAACAAAAAAAAATTCAAATATCTGACATAGATCCAGTAATAGAATTAACTCTTAATAAAATTCGGCAGGAATTTTTGGAATTTGATAATGAAGGAAGATTATTATTAGGAGAAAATTTAAATAGATTTTTGTCAAATGTACCATTAGGAGATGATTGTAATATTGGTGCACATCAATTAACATGGGACGAAAATTATGAAGCAGAATTAGTTGTTGATATTCAATCTTTTGCATCAGCTGTTGTTTCAGAAATTCAAGAAAGATTTCCTGATAGACCTTTACTTAATTCAATGAAAATACTTGATCATGCAAATTGGCCAAATAGTAAAGAAGAACTTGCAAAATATGGGGAACAAGAGTTAAATATTTTATCGGAATTTTATAAAAAAGAAGTCAATAATATTTGTGGAGAGTGGTTTGGGTATAAAGCAATAGTATATTCAAATTTTAAAAATATAAAAATTGAAGTATTGCTTCCGAGATTATTTGAGTTTTATTATGATGCTTTTCCAAATATTATCAAATTACTAGGAATTATATATTCTATTCCATTTTCATCAGTTGATTGTGAACGTGGATTTTCAAAGCAAAATTTGATAAAAACTGATTTGCGAAATTCTTTAAATAACGAAACATTACATTTTTGGATGATGGTTGGTTTAGAAGAAAAAGATTTATCTGAATTTGATTTCACTAGAGCATTACAAATTTGGAATGGAGCATGTAAAAGAAGAATTTAAATTTTTTTTAATAAAGAACATATAAATATATTGTTTTTACTTTTACTTAAAAATTTATTTAGCCGGTAAATTTTATAACATTCCAGAAAAATCTGGTAAAATATTTTCATTCCAGATCCTTGGCCGGCAAAATATTTTTATCCCGGATCCTTAGCCGGTAAAATTCAAATTCTATTTTAAGCACTGGATGTAATGCCAAGACTTTCCATTTCTTTCCATCTAATACTAAGACTTCCTAGCCTTTTCTAATGGTGTAATGCCAAGACTTTTCATCTCTTTCCATCTGATACTAAGACTTTCTAGCTCTTTCTAACATTTTCTATTGACAAGACTTTCCAGTTCTTTCTAATGATGTAATTGTATTATTATCTAATTATATCATATGTTCTATATTACCACCACGTAACTGTGTCATCTATTGTATCTCTGTCAAATTATTTCTGATAGCATATTTATCACGCTACACTGTCACCATGATGACCCCTTATGATCATGTGAACAAACAAAATTTTATTAGCCAGTTCATGTGATTATTTACCTATAGGTATACGCGCAAAAAACCTACAGTTTTGATAAAGGTATGTCATTATTTTTTCTGTTTTATTTTTATTTTTATTTTTATTGACAAAATAACGTAAAATACAAGAAGATTACATCAAATACACCATAAGGAGTAAGTCTGTTGTAAAGTTTTTGCTAAGGAATCATAACCACCTACGAAACCAAAAAAAAAAGCTAAACTATGATACAAGCTCTTGATAAATCAAGTAGACCCTGCTGGATTACCAATCCCAATTTTCAATTAAGGGAGAAAATTGTAACTATCCATCCACACACACCCCCAAAAAAATAATTATATAAGTAATTCTAAGTACTAATCAAGTAAGATTAAATTTGTTCAAGCTAAGTTAAAGAAGGGTAATACATAGCATCACAGTACATCAAAAGTAAACAAATCTATGTAACTAATGTTAAATCTAATCAATAAATTGATATATTCTATGTATTCTAAATTAATTGAATCTAAATTAAAAAGAAGAATAAAATTATCAATATTATAAGAAGTATATGAACCATTATATTTAACTCTATATGATACAGCACACTTCATACAATGAGTTATTCCACTTGATTTTTCTATTAAAGCAAAGTTTTCACATCTGGATTTCCAAATATCCAAAGAATTTTCGTAAAGTTTATCAAAAGCTTTAAATAAGGTATTACAGATTTATGAATTATTAAGGTATGTTTATAACCATTTAACTAAAGATGATGGTACATAACCTTTGATAATGTCTAAAAATGTAGTTTGTGTGTAATGTAATGATCTTGTAAATTGAAGGTTTTCGAATTCAAGATTAAATTGCAATGATAATACATTCAATTTAACATCTAAAATGGAATATATTAAAATATTTTTAAATTGATTATATAATCTAAAGTACGCTTCATCTTGATATGGACAAAGCCATATATGCGCGAATGTTTCTTTTTCTTCAGAGCATAATATGCAATTGGAATCTTGGTAAATTTCATAGTATTGTCATTTTGTTTTTTTAAGTACGGCAAGTTGTTCTGATAAGAGTTTGTACTTAAAGATCATTTTACGGTGTTGGTCGAAGCTTGTTTCAGATTTTTCGCCATTATTGCCTAGAATCTGCAAAGTCAAACTCCAGTCAACCGTAGATTTGTATTTATAATTCTGTGGTAAATGTAGAAATGATAGGTATTGTTTAATATTTGAACTATGAGTTATGAACCTTCAGAGTTTCCTTTCAATAGGTATAGAACCCCATTGGGGTAAGAAAAAAATATTATCAACATAATGTTGTGTAATTATAAGAGGAGGAGAATCGTCATAATTAGGGATGGGCAAAATGCAAAAATTTCATTTTATTATGCGCATAATGCGCATTATGCACATGATACATATATATTATTGTTATACAAATTAAAAAATACGATTTTTTTTTTCTAAAAAAAAAAAAAGTTTTATTGTTTATTTTACTGAATTATTAACAAGATACATCCAAGTCATCAGTTTTGTTATTATTAAAATTCTCTTCTTTGCTTTCACTACTACTATTTATCATCAGAATCACTTTCTTCATTTTCACCTGAACTTTAGATTTCGTCATCTACATTT
Organism: Rhizophagus clarus; assembly: GCA_015698045.1. Classification (NCBI taxonomy): domain Eukaryota; kingdom Fungi; phylum Glomeromycota; class Glomeromycetes; order Glomerales; family Glomeraceae; genus Rhizophagus; species Rhizophagus clarus. The sequence goes on along the minus strand of BLAL01000229.1, from coordinate 200,616 downwards.
TCCCTATCTAATGTATTATTTTTATCCAATTCATTTGTAAACCCTTTCTATTCTGGCGTTCCTCGTAACATTTGTAATCTATAATTGCTATAAATATACACTAATTTAAAGACACGATCAGCTCTCAACTGGTTTCATTTTTTATCATGAATATATGCAAATGCCGACCAATTTCTTTCAGATGCAGCAGATGATGTTGGAATAGATAAAACTTTTTTTGCTACTTGAGTAAGTTTAGGTGCAGAATCACCAAAATTTCCACACCACCAAATTATAGGATCAACTTTATCAGAGGTCTCCCAAGCAAGTTTATTCACAAAAACCCCATTTTTTTCCTTATAATTCAAGATTTGTGTCCAAATAATTACTGCATCATCCGAATAATACTTCTGGATAAACTGAGAAATTTTATTCATTGAATTAGAAGTAAGATGGCAACCATGAAATGATGGATCAAGCAAGTTCGCAACTTCTATAACAGGATGGTAAATGCTTTCCCACCTTTTTTGATGATGTTTTTAATACTTGTATTACTTTCTTCTATATCAAAAACATAAACTTGAAAAAAATCAAATATGGTTAGTAATAATTTAGATTGTACTTCTGAAAGAAAAAAATAATATATTATCTGACGATTCTAATTGATTGTAGTACCAATCTAACACTTTAGATAAAGAAGGTGTATCTGATTCAAATATAGAAATTCCAATAACAAGTTCGTTAAGAACTTTAAGCAAATTATCAACATCTTTCCAAAACCCATCATTTAATACAATACTTTTTATATCATCTTCAATTCTAACAGTTTGATTATGTGATAATTCAGTTACCGTTAATTCAATAGTAAGCTGATTTACCTAAAATAAATTAAAGCAAATAGCTGATGATCTCCAACGTGTTTTTACAGGTAATTTAAGTGAAATTTGCTTATCATAACTGGAATTTTGATATCGTTTCAGAACTGCAGCTAGAATTTGATGTGATTTGAAGTATTTAACGATTTTCTTTCCATTTTTCATAGTTCTATCTGCCCAAGAGAGTTTCATAATATCACCAATTAGAAGATTTAACGAATGAGTTACACAGCCAAGGAAAACTACTTTTGGATATTTAATAGCCAAAAGTTTCCACGCTTTTTTCATTGAAGATGCATTGTCAGTAATTATTGCTGAAAGTTTGGAATGGTCAATTTGTGAAATAACTTTATCAATATTGGCTGCAATGTTTTCTTCTGTTTGTCTAATCTCACCAGTTTGATGAGCAGAGAAAAATACTGGTCTTGGCGTGGTAATTAAATAATTAGTCCAATGTTCCTGCAACATATTTGACCTAGAAAATATTATGATTAATAAATCTTTTATAAATAACAGTTAAAAAAAAAATACCCCCTACCATCCATCAGAAATTAAGCAAATATAATTTGCTGAATTAATCAAATCTTTTACTTCATTTTTTATATCCTCATATACCTTGTCAAGCAATGTTGTTGATAAAGCCTTTCGTGAGGGCAATTTAAAATAAGGACAAAGTTTTTGAAAAAAAATTTTAATTGGTTCTAGTTCAGGTAGTGATAAGAATAATCCACATTGGTAAACTGCTTGTGCAAACAATAATTCAGCTTTATTTTGTTCTGCTGAAGATATTTTATCAACAAAATTATTTATAGATTTTTGTAATTGTAAAATAGGTCTTTTAACAGTAATAATATTATTTTGTTCAGTTGGTAAATGAGAATTATTACGTTGCTTTGTGTTAAGTTTAAAATCTGGCCCAAAAAATCCTTGAAGAACTGTCGTACTTGCACTTGAATAGGTTTTTAAATGTGCAATACATTTGTTGGCAGCTGCATTTACTTCATAATTACAGTATTTGCATTATGCACGGGCTTGCCAAAAACCAGCTACATGTTCAAGTTTATTAAAGTGAGCCCAAATAGGACTAGCTGGAGGCATCTTTAAACGAAGAAAAAATTTTTTTTGTGAAAAATCTAACGTAATACAAACCTATTTATAAATTCCATTTTTGTTAAATTATAATTCTGGCCGAAGTTAAGCTATAAATTTTACCAGAATTATGACTTACTAATTATTATAAAATTTATCATGCGCATAATGCGCATAATGCGCATTGCATAATACAATACATAATGCGGATGGCACATCTCTAGTCGTAATGAGTGAATTTACACGCTTGATCAATTTAATTATTAAAGTAGTCATCACTATGTGCTTGTACTTTAATAAATCTGATGCGTAATTGTTTAGATCTAATAATTGAAATTATATTATTAATTATAATATTATTATTGGGAAGATGAAAATAATCCCTAATCGAAAAGGTAGGATTATTAAGAATTCGTTGTATGATATTAATCGAGTTTTGACTATTTGTATTGATATCTACTTAGCATCTGTTCAGTGATACTATAAGTGTCAAAAGTATAGCAAAAAGTTCAGCTCTCAAGGATGACGGCCAATTTTCTACAGTTGATGTAAATGTATGAATAATGTTATTCGATTCTGATATTCTGATAAACCCCGCTGTCATAGATGCAGCTTGGGTGTTAGCGTTGATTAATAAACCATCAGTGAAGAAAACTAAATTATCTTTATCCATAAGATGTTGTTGTATAATGAATAGAGCTTCTGCCTTGGTATTGTATTCAAAATGCTGTAAAAATTTATCTATTGTTTGATCGCGTTTAAATGGAGTGGTGTAGTTAATTGTATTGTCGAGATGATTGAAGTGTGAAGGTGTATTATTAACTATTTGTTGAATATGTGTATTAATATCTACAGGAATTAAACAATAGTTCATTTGCGTTGAAGTGGAGCAAGAACCTGTATATAATACAGTGGTATTTCTAATTGTGCAACTAATATTACAGAAGGATTCTTGAATTTAATCTCTTCTGGGTCGTTGTGGAGTGTAATAAGAGGTTGTGTGATCACATCCTGTACAATGACTAATTTGTAATTTGTTATTATTGTTAGTCGATTCTATGTTATAATGTTCAAGTGGAAATGAATTTTGTTGAAAGTCAGTATTCTTTTTAGGTGTACTGATGTAGTAATTAGGATAATTATCTATGTTGAATAATATTGGTTTTGAAGTATAATTTTTTCTGATTTTTTCTGTCTCACTGGATTCAGAAAATTGTTGTGATTTAATGGAACAAACTTTAAAATTAGTATCATAAATATTATTAAGAAGATCAAGTAATTCATGATTTGTATTTAACCCATGAATAACTTTTCGATACCATCAAAGAGCAAGTGTATATGGTATATTGAATTTGTTTCTTATTTTGAATATATTCAATAAGAATACATTGTCATCAAGTATTTATTCTAAAAAAAGTATACAATATTTCTTGAAAAAAATGATGTGTTGGAAATAAAGCTCCGTATAAGCTGGCTCAAGTTAAGCTACAGTCTGGTTTGGCTTGGCTTGAAAAAAAAAATTCTGGCTTAAGCCAAAATGAGTCAAGCCACAAAAAATCTTGGCTCAACTCATTCAAGCCAAGCTGAGCCATGAAAAATTCTGGCTCAAGCCAAGTTGAGCTTGAGCTGGCTTAAAAGCTGGCTCAAGCTTTATTATAAAAAAAAAAAGCCAAAACTAGGCGTTTTTATATGTAAAGTTACAAAAAAAAAACACTGGAACTAATGGTTCTGGCCTTTCTATTCATAAAATTGAAAAAAAAATGCCAGAACTAGGGTTCCGCAAAAAATCTGATCTGATTAGATCTGATCTAGATCTGATCTGATCAGATCCAGATCGGATTATAATATTATAATCTGCGGATCAGATTCAGATTCTAAATTTGAATCTGAAGTTCAGATTCAGATTTGAAATTATATAATTCAGATCTGTTAAATTGAATCCAGATCAGATCCGCCAGATCCAGATCAGTTCATAAGATCCGTTCATCCAAGGCGTTTTTATTTATAAAATAAAAGAAAATACCAGAACAGAACCGCAACCTATTAAACACGCTGAAACAGCATTATTTCGCATTACTTTATGAAAAAAAAATGCCAAAATCGGTATTTTTTTTTGAATAAGCCCGTTTTTTAATAGAAAAACACTAAATTGTTTTTTAAATAAACAATTTAGAAAAAATGTTAAATCGTTTTATTTTATTAAACAATTTTTAAAAAAAATGTTAAAATCATTTCTTATTTATTAAAATGATTTTTAAAAGAAACGTTAAAATCGTTTTTTATTTATTAAAATGATTTTTAAAAGAAATGTTAAAATCGTTTTTTATTTATTAAAATGATTTTTAAAAGAAACGTTAAAATTATTTTTTTTATTAAACGATTTTTAAAAAAAATATTAAAATTTGTTTTTTTATTAAAACGATTTTAAAAAAGCGTAAAATCATTCTTTTTTATTAAAACGATTTAAAAAAAAAAGTTAAAAATCATTTTTTCATTAAAATAATATTTAAAAAAAAACGTTAAAATCATTTTTCATTAAAACAATTTTTTTAAAAACAACGTTAAAAATCATTTTTTTTCATTAATAAAACGATTTAAAAAAAAACGTAAAATCATTTTTCATCAAAACGATTTTAAAAAAAAAAGTTAAAAATCATTTTTTGATTGATTAAACAATTTTTTTAAACAATTTTTTTAAAAAAAAATTGTTAAAAATCATTTTTTTTCTTTCCATTAAAACGATTTTAAAAAAAAACGTAAAATCATTTTTCATTAAAACGACTTTTTTAAAAAAAACATTAAAAACATTTTTTTTTCATTAATTAAAACGATTTAAAAAAAATGTAAAATCGTTAAAAAAAAGTTAAAAATCATTTCTTGATTAATTAAACGACTTTTTTAAACAATTTTTTTAAAAAAAAAAGGTAAAAATCGTTTTTTCTCTTTCCATTAAAACGATTTTAAAAAAAAACGTAAAATCATTTTTTTTTCATTAAAACGATTTTAAAAAAAAATGTTAAAATCGTTTTTTGATCAAACGATTTTTTTAAAAAAAAAAACTTTAAAAATCGTTTTTTCATTATTTAAAACGATTTAAAAAAAAATGTTAAAAATCGTTTTTTCATTAAAATGATTTTAAAACAAAAACGTAAAATCGTTATTTCATTCATTGGAATGATTTTTTTAAAAAAAAACGATTTTACGTTTTTTTTTAATAAACGATTTTAAAAAAATGGTAATTATCATTTTTTTTATTAAAATGATTTTTAAAAAAAATGTTAAAATTGTTTATTTTAAATTCAAATTTGGTCAGATTCAAATCGGATTCAGATCAAACTCAAATTAGATCCAAATTTTAAATTTGGGTCCACAGATCGGATTTAAATCTGATAAAATCTGATCCAATCCAATCCGTGCGGAACCCTAGCCAAAACTAATGGTCCCAGCAGGACCCTGGATAATACTAATATAACTCATATACGGATTTGCGTAGAGTTTATATGAAATTACTTTTTAAACCTACAAATTGAGTTTGCGTAGATCAGTCAATTTGGGAATAACTCACATATTATGTTTGCGTAGAGTTTATAATAGATATACGTGAATTTATTTTTAAAAAATACTAATTTTGGTAAATTAAATTACTCGGTATTTACCAAAATTTATTTTATTTTATTTATTTTTTCACTTTTTTTCAGTATTTTATACCAAATTTATTTATTTTTATTATTCTTTTTCGGTTTTTAATACCCTAATTCTAAAAGTCTGGTCATGTTTTTCGCCTGGCAACACTACAAAAAATAAAAAAAAATAATTAATTAATTAAAAAAAGAACAACGAAAGACACCTCACCCACCCTCCCTTACCTTAATTCCAAAAGTCCAGTCATGCTTTTCGTCTGGCAATACTACAAAAAATAAAAAAAAAAATAATTAATTAATTAGTTAAAAAAAATTACCAAAAAACACTTATCCCATCCTCTCTTACCTTAATTCCAAAAGTCCAGTCATGCTTTTCGTCTGGTAACACTACAAAAAAATAAAAAAAAATTAATACTTAATTAATTAAAAAAATAACGAAACACCTCCCCCAACCCTCCCTTACCTTAATTCTAAAAGTCTGGTCATACTTTTTGTCTGGCAACACTACAAAAAAATAAAAAAAAATAATTAATTAATTAGTTAAAAAAAATTACCAAAAAACACTTCTCCCACCTTCCCTTATCTTAATTCTAAAAGTCCAGTCGTGCTTTTCATCCAGTAACACTACAAAAAAATAAAAAAAGTTAATACTTAATTAATTAAAAAAAAACAACGAAACACCTTCCCCAACCCCTCCTCTTTTACCTTAATTCCAAAAGTTAGATCATGCCTTTTGTCCGGCAATACTACAAAAAATAAAAATAAAAAATAATTAATTAATTAGTTAAAAAAAAACACCAAAAAACACTTCCCATCCTCTCTTACCTTAATTCCAAAAGTCTGGTCATGCTTTTCATCTGGCAACACTACAAAAAGTAAAAAAAAAGTTAATATTTAATTAATTAAAAAAAACAACGAAACACCTCCCCCAAATCTCCCTTACCTTAATTCCAAAAGTCCAGTCGTACTTTTCATCTGGCAACACTACAAAAAAATAAAAAAAAAAATAATTAATTAATTAGTTAAAAAAATTACCAAAAAACACTTCCTCTACCCTCCCTCCCCTTAATTCCAAAAGTCCGGTCATGCTTTTCATCTGGCAATACTACAAAAAAATAAAAAAAAAGTTAATACTTAATTAATTAAAAAAAACAACGAAACACCTCTTCCAACCCCCCTCCCTTACCTTAATTCCAAAAATCTGGTCATGCTTTTCGTCTGGCAACACTACAAAAAATAAAAATAAAAAATAAATAATTAATTAATTAAAAAAAACACCGAAAAACACTTCTCACCCTCCCTTATCTTAATTCCAAAAGTCCGGTCATGCTTTTTGTCTGGCAATACTACAAAAAGTAAAAAAAAGTTAATATTTAATTAATTAAAAAAATAACGAAACCCTCCTTCAACCCCTCCCTTACCTTAATTCCAAAAGTCTGGTCATGCCTTTCGTCCAACAACACTACAAAAAATAAAAATAAAAAATAATTAATTAATTAGTTAAAAAAAACAATGAAACACCCCCAACCCCTCCCTTACCTTAATTCTAAAAGTCCGGTCATACCTTTCATCTGGCAATACTACAAAAAAATAAAAAATAATAATTAATTAATTAGTTAAAAAAAATACCGAAAAATACTTCCCTACCCTCCCTTACCTTAATTCCAAAAGTCCGGTTGTACTTTTTGTCTGGCAACACTACAAAAAGTAAAAAAAAATAATTAATTAATTAGTTAAAAAAAACACCGAAAAACACTTCCCACCCTACCCTCTCTTACCTTAATTCCAAAAGTTTGGTTATGCTTTTCGTCTGGTAACACTACAAAAATAAACTGATAAATGATTAAAAAAAAGATCAGATATTCAGATTATCTGATTAAATCGGCAAGTCACATAACCTTGCCTTTATACCGAATAATTTGTTATAGCGTTAATGGTGTTTTGTATTATAAAATCACAAAAAAAAATGCCAAAACTATTGGTACTGGCGTTTTTTATTCATAAAATTGCAAAAAGTGCCAGAACAAATAATTCTGGCATTTTTTATATATAAATTTGCAAAAAAAATGCCAGAACTATTGGTACTGGCATTTTTTACATATAAATTGTAAAAAATTGCCAAGCTTGATCTGGCTCATGAGCCGGCTTGAGCTTTTCAAGCCAAGCTTACTACCAGTTTAAGTTTATCAAGCTAAGCCTAATACCTGACTCAAGCTTTTTTAAGCTGGCTTGTGAGCCACCAAGCCAATTTAATCATAGCTTGGCTTGGCTCAGCTTATGCGGAGCTTTAGTTGAAAATATGACTCTTTAAGAACTTGAAGTAGCGATATTTAACCTCCTGGAATCAACCAGTCATGTGAAGAGTTATTAATTAATGATATATTGTGATTTTTCATTAAATTAAGTGACGCGATGATGAAATTATTCCTATATTTCTTAACCACTTTGTCCAGAAGGATGGCTAGTAATGAGTTCGGTAGCCATTCTTTGTGTTGAATATTTTTAAGACATAAGCATGTGATTTTACCTAGTACCGAATTGTCGTTAATTTGAATTATGATATTAGTGATTTTCACCTGGTCTTAATTATTACTAATATTCTTAACGCTATAAATCTTATTAAAAAAAATTCCATTTAGTGTGATCATTGAAAGGCGTAGTTTTTTCTTGAAGGTTAATAGGAATTGATTCATAATCTTGTCCATGAATTTCTTGGTCAGGACTTTTACTTGTGACCAATATTCTATTTTAGGAATGATAACACTATTAAAAATATAGATCATGTGTTTATCAGTAAGTCTTTTCCTAGCATATTTTTGTCGTAATTCATTAATTTCATCATTAATTTTTTTAACTGTTAATTGGAAAGTATTTCTTTCATCGAAGTAAATGCCTAATATACGAATAGAACTACGAGGAGAAAATGGAATGATAAAAATGGAATTAGAACCGAATTTTAAAGTTACTGGTTCATGAGATTTTAGCTTTGATCGATGTCCTCTATATTTATATCTAACCAATAGCTCGGACTTGTCTTTGTTGACACAGGTCAAAATTAGTTAAATAGGGTATCAATAGGTTATCAATAGGTTATCAATCGGCTATCAATAGGCTACCCTATTGGTAGCCTATTAAACTTGCGCCATAATCCATCACCAATCGGGTAGGCTGATTGATACCCTATTGATACCCTATTTAATAAAAATACCAATAGGATACTAATAGGTTATCAATAAGTTATCAATCAACTATCAATCAGCCTACCCGATTAGTGACGAATTATGGCGCAAGTTCAATAGGCTACCAATAGGGTAGCTTATTGATAGCTGATTGATAACCTATTGATACTCTATTGATACCCTATTTAACTAATTTCAACTTGTGTGACCTGAATATCATTTAGTTTGTAGAACGAATCCATGATTTCTAATATTTTTTCTAAGTTTAATTGACTATGAGTTAGTCATTAAGTATCATCCATATACGCACCAAATGAAATTATGTATTTTTCAGTTTTTTCTGTTGTGTCTCCTCCATAAAATTTATTCAAGGCTATTTTAAAAGCTTTTATAGTATAGCCAAGCTTTCGTTGTTCTATTTCACATAAAAGGGAGTTGTAGTATATACACCATAATAACGGTGATATGACTTCCCCTTAATCAATGCCAATTAACACGTCATATGGATCTGTCAAGCTATAAGCGGTAATTACTTGATTCTGCCAATTTCAGAAAAGGTTACATATAGTCTTGATAAATTTAGACAGTATCTTGATACGTTTCATAGCCTTTTCCAGCATAAATATATTGATGTGATCATAGGCTTTCCTAAGTCCTGTGAGAGAAGCCAAAGTTCTTTGTTATTTTTTTTGCGTCTTGTATTATTTCGTTGATTATGCGTATAGGTTCAAAGGTAGAGTTGCCAGGTAAAGCGGCAAATTGGTTCCCTTTGAGCACGTTATTATTTTTAATAATTCGGCTTAGACGTTTGTTCAATAGACTGATGAATGCTTTCTGAGGTGTTTCAAGTAATGTAATCAGTCTAGTGTTCGTTAGATTAGCGAAGAAGAGTTTTGGCTTTGAAATGGAATAAATCGTGGCTTTCTTCCAATCATCTGGTATGTCATTTAAATCCATACACACACAAATGAATGCATGAAAATGAGTCTGATTATTTTCGTTCAATTTTTTCAACATTTCATACGATATGCCAGACGGACCAGTAGCTTTATCATTTGGGAGATTTTTAATAATTTCTATTTATTCTACTATTAACAGATATTTTATTAAGTTTTTATATATGGTGGTGTAGATGTCTTCTTGCGATTCATATTGCTCTTACCATTCTGGGAAATGAGATAAGTCTTTCTCACAGTTGACAGCACCAGCAATTGTCTGAAAATGAAAATTAGTTTGTTCTTTTACATTATTTTCCTCTGTGTAAAAAGTATCTTCATTATTATCATTCTTGTATACTTTGTCAACTGATACTGTGATACAGAAGAATGTGGTCGATTCAAAATTGATTTAATCATCTTTTTCTTATTTGTTTTGTAATTTTTGTACCAAAGCATCCATTATACCTTTTTTGTATTCATAGATTGCATTAATGTATTTTGACTCTAACATAATAACAGTGTTTTGTAGAATGTCCTGAATCTTGAACGTTTTATCATGAAGGTAACATCCAAACATTGATATGTTGTTCCTTTTCAGAATATTTATCAAGTCAGTTAATTGATTTGTTTTGTTACCATCTGGTCTTATATACAGAATGGTAATAAGAGATATTATTCTCCTTCTATTGTCTATGGATTTGTTGTTAAAATTAATTTTTGCTCGTCAGATTTTATTCAACATTCCTTTGAGCGTATTAAGGTTTTTTTTCAGATCAAAGTCATAAAGCAGATGAAAATTATGTTTAAGTTTTCTTTTCTTTTATTTGATATTTAATTTAACGCTATCCATTATGGTATTTCTAAACAAATTCCATAATTGATTAAGTTGTTTATGAGATTGAATACCTCGTCTCGTATCTTATCAACCGTGAGACTTATACAAGGATCATCTAAATGATTTTCTATATGATCATTAAATTTTTCCCATGTCCAGTCGCCATCTATAGCTTGCATTTCATCATAGCAATATATAACTTTGGAAGGAAGTTGGCGAGTTTGTTTGTTGTTTTTATTAATAAATATTTCATCTATAAACAAATCAAGTGTAAGTATCCTGTGATCGGTTTTGATTATGGGTTGGACATCATGTGGTTTACTGTCCATAGTTGATAATAGTAAATCTATATTATACCATATGTAATCAATTTTATTATACGCGTGTTGACTATTATTTGGGATATGTGTATACATGTCCGTTTTCTATTTTTTTTTGTTTTTTATATTTTATTTTACTAATTTTTTTTTTCTTTTCCTTTTTTTCCTTCTTTTCCTTTCCTTTTATTTCTTTTCATTTTATTCACTTTCTCTTCATTCTTTTTCATTCTATTCTCTTCTTCCTTTTTCTTTTTATTATTTCATTCTATTTTCCTTTCTTTCATTCCATTTCTTCTCGTTTTGTAATTTCCCATTCTTTTCATTCTTTCCCCTTCCTTTTATTTCATTTTTCCTTTCTCTTCATTCTTTTCACTCTATTTCTTCTTCTTTTTGTTTTATTCCCCTCCTCTTCATTTTTTTTTTCTGATGGGTTTCTGATTTTACGTTAAAGGTATGTTATTATTTTCTTTGTTTTTTTGTTTTGTGCTTTTTATATTTTGGTTTACTAATTTTTTTCTCTTTATCTTTTTTTCATTCCCTTTTATTCCTTCTCATTTTATACTTTTATTCACTTTCTCTTCATTCTTTTTCATTTTATCCCTTCTTGTTTTTCCTTTTTATTATTTCATTTTATTACCCTTCTTTTCATTCCATTTCTCTTTTCGTTATTATTTTCCATTCTTTTCATTCTTTTCCCTTCCTTTTGTTTTATTTTCTCTTCCTCTTCATTCTTTTCTCTCTATTTTTTCTTTCATTCATTCTATTTCCCTTTCTTCTTTATTTTTTTCATTCTTTTACCCTTCCTTTCATTCCATTTCCTCTTCCTCTTCGTTCTTTTTGTTTTTTTTCATTATTTTATTCTATTTCCCTTCTTTTTGCTCTATTTCCTTTTCCTTTTTATTCTTTTTTTATCCATTTTAATTTTTTTTCTTACTTCCTATTATTTTCTTATTGTTTTTTTTATTATTTTTACTGTTAGGCTCATTTTTTTTATTTTTTATTTTAGCTATCAGATAAAAAATAATTTTTTATTCTGAGTGAGATTAGCAGTACAGTTTATAAAGAATATCATATAAAAGTTTTAAAAAAATTCACCAATTAGATCAAATCATATGATAGGATCACCATGATGATGGGTTGTCACATAGTAATGCTCTAAATATAAATTTATAAGTTATTTATAAAAGTTTTTATATATGTCATAAAATGAGTTGCTTAGCAATATAAAATTTTTAATGTTATAATAAAATTTTGCTTAGCAGAGTTTAAAATAATTTGCTTATTGATCATAGTAAAAAATTTGGATTTTAATGTGACCTATATATATATTATTTGAGGTCCTGGTGTTTTACCACGTTTTCATGTTTTTAAATAATACTTGCACTCTGCTTCAAATTTTTCAGGAGTAGCCATACTTTTTCTGATAAAGTATTGCCATATAGGTCCTAAGGGTCATCCACCTGCGTGTTTTTTCCTTCCAGATCTTTGAGTTTCTAGATCAATAGGTATTGTTGAATCCATTTGAAGAAATATTTCATAAAAATCAATTTGAAAAAAAAATGAGAAAAAATTTTTTTTAATAAAATAATTTTGCGTACCTCATAAATAAATTTACACAAGTTAACAATATATATCGTATTAAGATTTGATCTGAATAATGTAAATTAAAATACAATACCAAATATTAATAATTTAATGTTAAAATAATTTTTATTTAACTAGAAATATAAATGCATAACATAACGAATCTGCTATTGTATTAAATAAAGTAGTTTCTATTTCATGTTATGGTAATAGCGATTCTTATGATTTAATTAAAGAGGAACTTATTCTTTCAGTTTATCTGCAAGTCTTTGTGTGCGAAGTGTGACCTGTTATGAAAGTATACTAATCTGTTTACTGTTCACACCTTCAAAGACTTTTTAAAATCATAACTTTTACAAATTATTGCTAATATAATGAATTGCTAATGTAATACATCAGGAGTTGTATTTTTTATAGAGTCTATGTAATATCTATAATCCCATATATATTCAATGTAAAATTATTATATAAATTTTTATAAATCTGTAATACACATGAATAGTTGATTTATTTTTTATATAACTGTAAAAATATTATAAATATTTTATATAAAATTTGTATAAGTATAGAATTATTTAAATATAAATTTATGTATAATTTATAGTTAAATAAATTTATATAAATATTTCATATAAAATTATATGAATGTAGAGTTAGTTAAATATATAATTTATAATCAAATAAGTGTTACGCAAATATTTTATATAAAACTATCTAAATATATAACTAGTTAAATATAAATCGATATGTAATTTACAGTTAAATAAATATTATATAGATATTTTATATGTCATTATATATTTTATATAAAATTTTCAAATTTATGTAAGTTTAAAAATAATATATATATTTATTAAAAAATTTTATTAAAGATTTACAAACGTATTTATATAATAAGAATTAATTTTTTCAAATTGTGGTACGACATGGACTATTTCATTAATTGATTCAATTGGAATCAAATTATATAAATTAGTCATTTTCATATACGGACAATCTAATCTAAAATGTTTATACTGAACTTTCAAATCATACCACCGAACTAAAGCCAACTTTAAACCTTCATGATTTTTATTTAAAAATACATTTACGAGCAAATGAACCTACAATTTAACAATTGTTTGTTAATTAATTATTTTTTTTTAATTAATTTTTGTGATAGAAATTTAATATATTTGCCTTAGCAAAGCATAAATTATCATATGTTACAAACTCTTCTAACTGGCTTTCGTTAATCTTAATTGATATATTATTAAACATTGGTAAATTATTGTAAGATAATGTTGCTCGAACAAATTTGCCATTAGTTAGACGTACTGATTCATAAAGTGAAATCATAGCTGTTTCCACGTCAATGATATTATCCTCTTCATTTAAATCAAATATTATTTTAAAATATTCATTCAATGCTTCTAAAAAATGTTCTAATCCATCAATAATTTCTGATGAGCCTTCCCTTATTTTTAATTCATTAACTATAGTTTCAATGAGTCGGAATGGTATATTATTGTAATTTTTATATAAAATAACATTATTAGATTGATAAAAATAACGTGGCTTATTGAGAAATATTGTCTTGTATACTTCTTGTAAAGTTAATTTCCGCATAACCTATTTTTGCATTAAAAATAATATTAATGATATATTCCAAATTTAAATAAAAATTGTAAATTTTTAGTAAATTGATATTTACGGTTCCTAAAATCTGAGAATTAACATTACGCTTATTTGACATACGATAAGGATCCTTGATATAAGTTTTATGTAAAGCTTCAAATGTTTCAGCATTCCAACCATTCGGTGATCCATAATTCTTAATAGCAGGAATCATATGATAAAGAAAATGATGAAGTTTTGGATATAGACATTGATTATCAGAGTAAGAACCAATTAAAATAAAGTCTTTTGCCCAACTCTTCATTAATTTCTATATTATTAATTAGTTAAATTAATTAATATTAATAGGATTTACACAATAATAATTAATTATAATAGTATCAATACCTCAAAATCATCTAACTCGCTTTCAGTAAATGCTGATTTTCTTGATTTTATATACATATCATTCCATTTTAAATATAATCCTATCAATTTGCTATCCAGTCTTCCCTCTAATAATCCATCAAGTACAAATGGCATAACTCGCATCATGTTTCGATACTCAAGTGCGGTAAAATGAGCAAGATCTGCTAATCTATTATGGAAAATTTTAAGGCCATAATGCCGTAGAATAGCTGTAAGTCTTGTATCCATTTTTTCAATTAATGCATTTCCTCTCTGATTCTTCAATAAATTACGTGTAAATTCAATCATATCAGGAAAAAGGCCAAGATCAAGGTGGTGCATTTTTTCTGGTACTGTTGCACTATAAATGTTAAAATTTCTTAAATAAAATAAATAAAGTATTAGTAAACTATTATTATTATCATTAAAAACATTATTAAAATTACATACGGTAAATTCCAAAAGGCATTATTCTGCTCATGAATAGAATAATTTTTTGTCAAACCAGAATTGATTGCAGTTTGCATATTTTGCTGTGTTTTTGGTAATATTTCTTCTGTTGTCAAGTTAATTTTATTTAAATTATTTCAATTAACAAGACAGCTGTGACACAGACTTTGACATTTTGATCCACCATATGTTAAACAATATTTTCCATTTTCTGGCCAATCTCCTAATATCATTGCTACTATCATTGAAAACCATACATAATTATTACCAACTTTTAGCTGTATACCTATTTATTCTTGAGCTTGAATAGGAGCAAGAAGAATTTCAAAACATTTATGAAAAGTAATTCGAATTGCTTCACGAAATTCTTTAGTTTCTTTTTTTTGTTTAGACCTTTCTAAAATAGGTATTAGGCCAATAAGTGCTTTTGATTCAGGTTTATTACGGTGATTGGTGGGAATATTTCCAATAGTAATAAATATTGGATGTCGAGAACTCTTTCCAAAGTGGTCAAGTGTAGTTGCGTCTGAATAAAATATGATTGGTAAAATCTTACTCCCATAAGGCACATGATTATTTGCTTGCTTCCACCAATCACAATTAAACATTTCATTATAAGATCGCTCTTGATTAATCTAAAATCGTCAAATTAATATTATTAATATGATGCAAATATAAAAAAAATACTAATATAAACATTTAAAGGTTACTTACTTCTTGGTTAATCCAAATCTCATTATAATCAAACACCAATTCTTTTGCAATTTCAGCATTACCTACAATTTCCTCAATTCCTGATAAAATTGGCCGATACTCAAAATTGTATTGGATATCACCAATATTGATTATAGGTATTGAATTAAATAAAGTATGTTTTTTCATTAAACTAACTAAGAATTGACGAGCATTACGAGTGGAAGATGGTAACATTTTTTTAGGTAAATTTGCATGAGTGCGAAGAAATTTGAGAAATGCATCACCAACATCATTAGAAAGTTTGTGATGTACTACCTAATTTATCAAAAATTAGTATTGAAATAAATTATTAATTTTAACAAAAAATACTTTGAAACACTTAACAAGTTTAACAAAATCACGATAAATCTCATTTGGAAATTCTTGTTCATCACTATTAGAGAAGGTTTGATCATCATTTTCAAAAAAGTTAGAATTTGCCATTTCATCTATATTAGCTGCAGAAATCGGATGTTCGATAATAGGAATAGGTAGATCACCAGATATAATCTCATTTTCATCACTTTTACTTGACTCTTCACCTTCACTTTCATTCAATTCTTTATCTTCATTACTTTCATCTGATCCTCTACCTTCATCATTACTATCATGATTACAAACATGAACATCATCTTTTTTTGAAAATATTTGATTTGAAGAAAATTTCTCTTCATCTGAACTTGACTCTTGCTCATTACTGCTGATTTCATAATTAGATTTGTGACTTCGGCGATGATTATAATAACTTGTTGAACGGTCAAAAGTTTTGAAGCAAATATTGCATGTCCACATTTTTTGAAAATTAAAGTAACTTTTTAATCAAAATTAATAAAATCGATAAAATGTAAGAATAAATGAATTCATCAAAATTGAAAATAGAAAAA
The DNA here is from genome assembly GCA_015698045.1 of Rhizophagus clarus. NCBI lineage: Eukaryota > Fungi > Glomeromycota > Glomeromycetes > Glomerales > Glomeraceae > Rhizophagus > Rhizophagus clarus. Next base: position 184,103 of record BLAL01000229.1, on the reverse strand, counting down.
AAAATATTTGATATATACTCGAAAAATAATTTATTTATTTGAGACTATAATTCATTGTACAAGCATCATGATTAACTTAAACTAAAAAAGGGTAACAAAGTAAAATATGCATACTGACATGTTATAATTGTTGCACCTAATTGTAATGATCTAATTCTGCATTGAACTCTAAATATATAGTACAATTAGTAAATCGTGATTTGTAATTATATCATCATTCCATATAAATAGTATAAATAAAGTAAACTTAAACTTTTTTAAGCTTTTAGCTTTTTACTTTTTACTTTTTACTTTTCATTTTCTTTTTAAGTTTCTTATTTATTTTACCTTTCATTACTTTATTAATTTTTTTTAACCATGAGAAATCTTAGGTCAAACTCGAAGCGTAAAGTAAATGACCGGCAAGATATTGAATTCGTAAGTACCATTGTTACAATATACATAATACAATGAACTTCAAAGAAGATAAAAAAAAAAATTTTTTTTTTTATTTAGATTATTGATAAATTTGAAACAAATACAAACTCTGCATCAAACAATGAAAAGAAAAAACAGAAGACTATTACACAGAAAGTTAATAAGCCACTTGTTTCAAAATCTACGATCAATAAAACATACAATGTATCCAAGCCACCCGTTTCAAAATCTATAAACACTTCAAAATCTACTGATGATGTTATAGTATCCAAGCCACCCACTTTGAGAACTATGCTTGATACTAATGATGAGTTCTTTACTCAAAGATTTGTACTTGACACGACATTATTAACAAATGATATACCAAATACTACAGATGATGATCTATTAAAAGACTCATATGAACCACTTATAGTTGAAGATAGTTCTTCTCGTTTACCATTGGCTGATATTGTCCAAAATCAAATTCCTACTACTAGTGCTACCAATCATAATATTAATGGTACATTTTCAAGAAATTTAATTGAATTGATGATTATTATTATTATTACCTGATAAATTAAATCCTTAATATAGTTATTGAAAACCAAATGAAGATGCTTTTTGATCTTCATGAACAGACATACAATCAAACCATGGCTATGTTTCAAAAACAAGAAAAGAATATGGTTCAAATTCAAACGCAAATCAAACAAATTAATAAATCCATAATTGAAAAATTAGAAAGTATTACAGAAGGAAAGAAAAAGTCTGAATGGTGGGAGGTATATACATTTGTTAAATATTATTTTTATATTCTATTTTTAATTTCCATTTATATAGCCATACGTGGAAGATGGTGTTAAAGAAATAATAAATGATTGCCTATATCCAAAGGAAGAGTCACTTTCATTGCATATAAAAAAACATTTAACAGTAATGATTCCTGAAAAAATGCAAAAATATGAACAAATTACTAAATGGAATATATTATGGCAAAGAATTGAAGGAAAGGTAAATTTAAATGGTTTTTTTTATTTATGTTATTTATTTATATTATGCTAATAATCGTACATTTATATTAATAATTGTTTAGGTTGATTCATATTGTTGTTCATATCGTGGAAATTTATTTGGAACAATACGTCGACATACATGGTCATGTTTAAAAGGTCAATTAGAAAAAGTAGATACATCCACTAGCCAAACGGATCTTGCCATATGGAAATCAAGTGATAAAGTCCAGTGGTGGTTTGAAAATCTAGAAACTACTATCGATGAAGATAATGAGTCGTTACTTTCTCAAATTGTTACAAAAGTGTTTGGTAAAAATGCAACTAAAAATAATACTTTTATAATTAAGGCATGTGTTCAAAATATGTTGGATCCCAAACACCCAAAGATTGAAATGGACGAAGATTACATTATTTCAAAATTAATTCAGTATGCAGTAAGTATAATGTAATTCAATATTAATTATTATATAATATCTTTTTATAAATATGATATGTTTTTTATAGGATAATGAATGTAATAATGATGAGTCTGTTTCAATATCATCATCAGATGATTACTAGTTAGTACGATCATAGTAAAATTTAATAGCTATAAAATAATAAATTTGCAATTTTACATGTTTATAATATTAAATATTACATAAAAAATACATAAATTTTATTTGATTTTAAAATAAAAAATTTATATAATTTTACATAAATTTATTTTACACATAAAATTAGATCCACATGAAATTCACGTTGGGTCCTTAAAACTATATAGAATGGTGTATATAGAATTTACATGTATTTTTTCACATAAATCTACATAGAATATAACTCCTGATGTAGAGCGACAATATATTGAAGTTAACTATTGTATTTTTATAATAACATATGTCAAACTTCAGTAAATTAAAAAATATAACATAAAAATTTTATATTTGATTATCAAGATCATTATGTTGAACAAAATTACCATAAATATTATTGGTAATTGCTACAATCACATGATACCTTGATTGATAATCTTTTTTGAAAAAAAATATTAGACTAGTAACAAGATGACGACAAAGTTTCAGGGAACGTTAATGAGTTTTACTAATGTTTCTTTTAGTTTTTTTGAATGTCTAGAGCTTTGGACTTCAGGTTTTTAAAATTGAGAGTTAAGGAACGTTAGTGAAATTTCTTTTATCTTTTCTTATTTGTAGAATTGTAGACATTTACCCAAATGTCTAGACGCAGATTTTGGCCTTGAACTTTTGAAAGGTTGTAAGTTAGACTGAGAGTATTTGGGTTTTTTATTTTGAAAATGTTACTAATGTTTCCCATCTTTTTTTTTCTTTAAGGACATTTTTCTAATTATGGATTCTGAAGTAAAATGGCCTTTTGAACTTGGGGTTCAGCAAATTTAGCACAGGCTGAAAGCTAATAAATTGGGCATATGGGGTCTTTGCAATAGAAAGGTACGAAACTCAAAAAAATTTTTAAATTTATTTTATATGCTAATTATGTTTTTTATACTAAAATAAGTATAAATTTAATATTAATTAAATTTTTATTTTTTTTTTGAGTTTCGTACCTTTCTATTGCAAAAACCCCATATGTCCTATTGATAACTATTAGACTAATAGGTTAGCCAAAATTTAGTAATCAATAGGGCATATGCCTGATTGGTAACTATATAAAAATTTAGGTTAGCCGAATTGATCATATTTTTTAATTTGAATAAATTAGATAATAATTCAATAATCATCATTCAGTTTGATATATAATTATTACTATCTATAAAATTGAATTTAATCAGTATATACCGATTGATGTCTATCAGACTAATGGTCTAATAATATTATATTATATTAAATTTTCAAATAAACCAAATTTTTTTATTATGAATTTTTTGACTCTAAAACGAAATCTGTAATTAATTATAAGGTTAAAATAAGGTATGAGAATCAACCCAATTTTTTAATATTAAACAAATAGTTACTAATAGATTTATGCATATTATGATGTTTTTATTTATTGTTTTATTGCAATGTTCAAATTTATTTTATTGTAAATTATTCGTAGTTGAAAGTTCTACTGTAACATTTCTCTATATTTTAACATTTCTCAGCATAACAAACAGAAACCCAATTAGAGAAACAGTAGTTAACATTAATGTTTCCAATTAACTGACAAAAATAAAAGTAAATTAAGTCTCAGGTCTGAAACTTATAATTGAGTTTCCACTGTCAAAGTGAATTATACAAAAAAACAATTAAAAAAATGTTAGTTAATTTTTTATTCAATAAAAAAATAAATAAAATTAAGTTTCGCATTGCAAAACTTACCATTCCAAGTTTCCAGTATTGCAAACTGATACCTATGATAAAGTAAATAAGAGAAACATTAGTTATTATTTCTATTTAAAAAAATAAAATAAAAAATTAAATTTTGTAATTGGAGTTGCAAAACTTACATTTTGACATCTCAAATATGAACCAAATCTAAAAAGAATAGAAAGACGTTAATAAACGTTTCTATTTAAAAAAAAATAAAATATAAAAGTAAGTTTCTCACAAAACTTACTCATTTCAGAGTTTCTAATATCTGTGTTTCCAGAATTCTAATACTAAAACATTAGTTAACGTTTCTAATTACAATGGGTATTGTGAAACTTACATTTCTAGTATCTAAAACCAAATCTAAAAAAAAAACTGAAAATATCCAGAGAAAACTAAAATGTCTGAAATTTGCGTCTAAAGAGCTCAAAAAGTTATGGGAAAGAGCAAGGAGAGAAGGAACATAATAGAAGGAATGAAAGGGAAAAGCGAAAGAACAAAAGTGAGGAAATGGAAAAGGGATTAAGAAAATAAAAAAAAATTTTTTTTAAAAAATTGAAGTTTGATAAATCAGATCAGCAAGTTACATGATCGATACTGTTATACTAAAGAATTTGTTATAGCATTAACAAATTTTTTATAATGAAGATCTGATCAGCCAGCCCAGAAACTTACTTTGTTATATTGAAAGGTGACGATGGTGAATGTATTAATTGAGCGTTATGTAAATGCATTAAACTTTTAACAAAACTCATATATATTTGACATTGTTGAACCATAGTCGAATAATGTACTATATATTATTTAATTAAACATCACATCATATATCACATATTAATTGTATTACATGTATCACTAGTTCAATTAAAAGTTTAATTTAAACTTTTAGCAAATCTTTCTTCCTTCTTCCTTTTACCCTTCCCCTTTCTCTCATTTTCCTTTCCTTTCATTCTTCCCTATCCTCGTCCTTCCTTTATCCTCTATCCTTTTCCTTTTCCTTTCCTTTAATATTTCTTTTTCCTTTTTTATCTATCACATATCTTCGTTGAAAAACACCTTAATGAAACGTTTCCTAATATTTTGTTTATTTTTTTTTCCTATTTTTAGATAGTCCTTTTGGTCTTTTTGAACGCAAAATTTTAGTAAGTTCTCTTTTTAATTATTTTATTTTAACAAAAGGTCTTTAACAGTTCATCTTTTTCTTTTTTTTAGGTGGTATTTTTTTGGAGTTCAGACTTGAACCTCAGTAAGTGAAAATTTGCTTTTTTTAACTTAACGAACTTACTAACAGTTCGTATTTTTTTCTTTTGCAGAAAGTATAGTTCTTCGAGATATTTAAATGCATGGAAATTCAGTAAGAGAGATGTTGATATTTTGATTTTTAATTATTCTTTAACTAATATTTCATTTTTCATTTTATAGACAGCTGGTTTTTAAACACGTACTAGTAATCAGGAATTATTTGATTTAACAAAGTAGCTATTAACATTTTGTTGGTAACTTTTTGATTCTATAGAAGCAGAATTTCTGTTGATATTTTCAACAAACTGTTACTAAGAAGGGCTGGGAGAGAGGTTTTTTGTTTTTTTGTTTTTTTTTAATAAATTGTTTTTTTTTTTTTTGTAGTGTTGTCCAACGAAAAACATTACTGGGTTTTTGGAATTGAGGTGGGGGAAGGCTGAGGGAAAGCTTTTTTGATTTTTTTTTTAATAAGTTAATTTGTTTTTTCTTATTTGTAGAGTTAACCAGGCGAAAAATGTTACTAGGTATTGCGGTAAGATAAGGCTAAGGAAAGGTTTTTCATTATTTTTTTAATAAATTAATCTAATTGATTTTTTCTTTTTTATAGGTGTAGGATTACCAGACGAAAAATATTACCAGACTTTGAAGTTAAGGTAAAGGAATGTTGGGAAAGGGATTTCGTAGTATATTTTTTTAACTAATTTATTTTTTTTCTTTTTTATAGATTGCTAGATAAAAATATTGTTGGTAAATATATCCATGTAGATGGTGAACACACAAGAAAAGTCATTAATTTATGTACGATATAATTAATTTTTCATCTGTTATTGAAAATGTAGTTGGTCTATTAGCGAGGTGACTAATAATAAGTTGAAACATCTTTCATGGATAAAGACGGTGCCAGATCATGGCTAGGTAAGATATTATAAACTAATTATATTGTATGTATTTTTAATATAAACATAATAAAACACATAATCAACAAATATTAAGATCCACAGCAACACTACCTCGTACCAAAAATGATCACGCAGTTCTCCAGTATCCAAATTGACCCTTGTTCTGAAGATGTTTATGCGGCTGGAGTTTTAGCATGGCGAATATTCTCAGACTAAGCACCTTGGGAAGGGATTTTTGATACAAATCTTAAGAATCTTAGAGAAATTGTAATGGATCCTATCAAAATTAAATTTCACATAAAGAAAAATATTAATGAGAAGAAATAGCGGGAGTTGTTTTTAAAATGTATAATAAATTTTTTTTTTACTTTTAACAAACTGTTACTAATGGTTCATTTTTTTTTTCATTTTAAACGGTCTTCATGAACAATTTGATAGGATTTCTATTTGTATGATCGGTCAAACTTCAACTTTGAATTCCTAGGTAAGTTTTTAAAAAAAAATATGAAACTATAATTAAAAAATAATGTTATACTAATAACTAACATTTTTTTTTTATATTTTGGCATTCAATTTTCAGATTACGGATGAACATTAGTAAGTTCTCAAAAATAACTTGATAACTTACTTTAATGAAAAGGCATTAAATTTTAGTTTTTATTTTTTAATTTTTTTTTTATTTTTTGTAGAAAATTAAAATTGTCCAGTTTCGAAAAAAACTTAAAAAAAAAATCATTTTCTAATGGTTTCTGAAAATCAGACTTCTACTTGGATACTGGAATTCCCAACTTCAAGTAAGTTTCAAAAAATTTGTAACTTTTTAAAAAGAAGCTTTTCTGATTTTTTTATTTTTTTTATCAGCTCCAATTTAAATACCTGAATTCCCAAGTAAATTTGAAACTTCCTAAAAAAATAAGTTTTGAAACTTCATTTTATTAGATTTGGACCAGTCCATTAGAATCAAAAAAAAAATTTGTGTAGTTTTTAGTTTACAATAAAAATTTTGTAATAATTTATTTATCAATTTAATATTTATAATTAATTGAAATAAATTAATAACAGATAATATAAATCAGTTATAATAAAATTAATGATTAGGTAACAATGAATCATATTGACTCTATACATTACAATCAGACATAACCTATTGATTACATTTTGAAAATTATGCATACAAATTGATGCTATAGTATCAATCGGTAAGCTGCCAGATAAGAAAAATAGATATCAATAGGTTAATTCAAACAAGTAAATATAAAAAAACTGGATATCAATAGGCCAATTCTATTGATATCCAGTTATAAATGAATAAGTACTCTATTGATATCCTATTGATAACCTAAATATACCTGATTTATGCCATTTTAAAGTTACCAATCGGGTACCCTGATAAAATAAATTAAAAAAAATCAGGAATTATCTAGGCCCCCTATAGGATAGCCTAAATGATTCCCGATTTGGCAGCCTTTAACCTGTGTAGGTAAGCTGAGTCTGTACTTTATTGTTTTTTATCTAAAAACATTATTAACATTCCTTTTTTTATATTTTTTAGGTTTTTAGTCCCTCAGAGTAGTGAAATATACGATAAGAGGAGTTTAGGTGAGTGTATTATTATGGAATGTAACTATGAAGCAAGATTAACGCTATTTTTTTTTTATTTTTTAGATTTTTGGCATTCTCTTGGAGTGGAATATGTGGTGAGTGTTATTTGGATTGATGTATAGTTTTGTGATAGCATTATGGAATAACACTAATGCTATTTTTATTTTGTTTTTAGATTTTGGCATTCTCTTGAAGTAGATGTGCAGAATCTTATTTTTAGGTAAAGATGTATTATATGTTTTAGCATTTTAACCTTTAAAGAAACATACTAACTCATCTTTTATTTTTTTTCTTTAGGTTGCCAAGATTATAAGACGAACTGAACTTTAGATATAAGTTAGAGAGAAGAAAGCAGAACTATTTCTTAATATATTAAAGAAAATTTTTAGGTTGTCAAATGAAAGTAATACAGGTGGGAGTTTTATTTCATTACTTATATCATTTGTTAAGATTTTTTTCAATAAAATATGATAAATAGAATATTACAACATTGTTTAATTACATGTAAATTTATTAATGACTGTTTGAAATTAAAAAATGAAGAAATTAGGACTATAATTATATAGAATATTATTATTATATTATATTTTTTAAACAATGATATTTATATAATATAAACTGATAATTACATATTTACGTATTTTTAAGTAATTAATTACCATGCATAATTACCAGGCAATGTATAAGATCATTGCATTTTAATTGGTTAGAACATTTCGCCACAGTTTTGATGTTTCGCATAGTTTAGATATTTTGACATTGTCAAAACCTTAAGTCACCAGTTTAAATGTCACTAAATAAAGTTTTGACATTTCACAAAATCCCAAATAGGTTTCGTCTGGCAACTTTACAAACAATAGAATGCTAAATTATGTTTTTATCTTTTTTTTTAACAAATGTCATTTTTAGAATATTTAATTTAAAAAAAAATGCTAAACTGCGTTTTTAGAACGTTTAAATTTAAAAAAAATGTTAAAATGCGATTTTTAACATTTTTTTAAAGCGCTTAATTAAAAAATGCTAAAATATGATTTTTAGTTTAAAAAACATTTTTTTTTAAGCATTAAATTTATTATAATTTTTAAAAAAAATGCTAAAATGCATTTTTTCATGATTTTTTTAAGCGATTAGCAAAAAAAACCATTTTGTATTCATTAAAAACTTTTCAGTATTTTTTTTCTCATAAAATACTGTAAAACAAATGTCAAAATGTTTCTTTTTCAATCATTTAGTATCAGCGTTTTCATTTTTTAACTTTGGGCTAAAATGGGTCAATCAGATCAGTCAAACTATGATCTGACCTGAGGTCAGGTCACGAATTTGATGACCTAACCTGAATATTTTGGGTCAATTTGACAGGTCACTTGAATTGATCTGATTTGTTTAGAACACTAATCTGATAGAAAATTTTTTTTTGAGAGATTTGTATAGAATATTTTTGATAAATAGAAATTTTTTTTAAGAGTTCATATAGGATATCTGATAAAAAATTTTTTTTGAGAGATTTTTTAAGACTTATATAAAATATTTTTGATGAAAAGATTTTTTTTTTTTTGAGATTTTTAAGAATTTGTATGAGAAGAGTTTGTATAGGATAATATTTAATAGAAATTTTTTTTTTTGAGAAATTTTTTAAGTTCATATAAGAAGAGTTTGTATGAGAAATCTAATAGAAAATTTTTTTTAAAAGATTTTCTAAGAATTTATATGGGATATTTTTAATAGAGAATTTTTTTAGAATTTATAACATTAAATAAAAAACAATATTCTTTTTATACTAATAATTAAATTTATATTAAATAAATTAATATTAGGTTTCTGAAAGTCTAAAGTAAAAATTTAATAATAAATTAAAATTTTCTCTGAAGACGTATATTAGTAAGTAAGCGGATCCCTATTATGCTGTTAATTAATAAGAAAAAGCCAGAATTTTAAGATATTATACTATTAATTAGTAGAAAAAAGCTAGAATTCCAAGGTATTACATTACTAATTAGTAGAAAAAAGCTAGAATTTCAAGGCATTACACTACTAATTAGTAAAAAAAAAGCTAGAATTTCAAGGCATTACACTACTAATTAGTAGAAAAAAGCTGAAATTCTAAGGTGTTACACTACTAATTAGTAAAAAAAGTCAGAATTCTAAGGCATTATACTACTAATTAGTAAAAAAAGCTGGAATTATATATATTTATATTTTTTTTATTAAAAAAACATTAGCTACGCAAATTAAAATATATAATATATATAAAAATAATTGCTACTATGCAAACTATATATATAACCTTTTAAAAAATCTTAAAATCTAAGCAAATAAAATTTTATGATTTTTGAAAATTTTACTAATACTATTAAACAAACTTACATGTGACTTTTATATGTATTTTTTAGGATCCTGGTATAATTATAAAAGGTATGCAATTATGGAGAATGTAATTATGGAATTATGGAAGATTAACTATATTCTACTAATACTACAATCCCCACTTAATATAACGAACCTTATATCTAGCTGATCAGGGCTTCATTATAAGAAAATTCGTTAATATAATAAATTATTTGGTATAGCATAACAAATTTTTGGTATAGGTATATTAGATATACAGGTTATGTAATTTACCAATTTATATGACTAATATGCCAATTTAAACACTTTTTTATTAAAAATTTTTATTCTTTTATAAGAAACAAACCTTTTAATTACAGCTTCTGGATAAATTGGTAAGTTTGAATTATTTTTTTAATATTTTTTTTTATTTTTATTATTAATTTAGTATAAGAACATTTTTATTAATATTCTTTCTTTTTATTTTTTTTGTAGGAACAGATCTTTTAAAGCGTTCCTGAAGGTAAATAGAGTAAAGGTGATAATTTTTTTTATTTTAATATATAAGAACATTTATTAACATTTTTTTTTTTATTTTTTTGTAAGAACAGGTTATTTGAAGCATCATTAGAGATAAATGGAATAAAGGGAATGATTTTTTTCTTTATTTTAATATATAAGAACATTTATTAATATTCTTTTTTTTTATTTTTTATAAGAACGTGTCCCTAGAGGTAAATGGGTAAAGAGACAAGTTTTTTTTATTTTAATATATAAGAATATTTATTAACGTTCTTTTTTTATTTTTGTAAGAATGGATTTTTCAGAGTATTCTTGAAGGTAAATGGGATAAAGGTGGGAATTTGATTTTAATATTCTGTATAAAAACATTTATTAATATTCTTTTTTTTTTATAGGAATAGATCTTTCAGAACATTTCTAAAGGTAAATGGGGTAAAAGAAGAGTTTTGATTTTAATATTCTATAAGAACATTTATTAATGTTCTTTTTTTTTTTTTTTGTAGGAATAGATCTTTCAGAGTATTTCTGAAGGTAAATAGAGTAAAAAGGATAAGTTTTTTTTTTATTTTAATAAAGAAAAGCATTTTTTAATTAAAATGCTTAAAGAATATAATAATATTTATTAACGTTCTCATTGACAAAAATAAATCTTCATTGTATTAAAAAAAAATTCATTATAATAATAATTTGTTATAAGAAAGGTCATTTTGTATATACCGTTCTGTGCACTTTATTTCATACTATGTTATACAGTAAATAAATAATAAACTTTGTTATATCAAGATTTTTTTCATATTTAAAAATTGGTACCACATAGATGATTTATTATATCATGTTATTCACTATATCAAGATTTGCTGTAAAGAGGGTTGATTATACTTATTTGGTCTAAAATTAAAATAAATTGTTCTACTCAAAACAACAACATTTCTAATCTTTATAAAGTATAATTTTTATTCTAATTTCACAAATTTCTCATAGAATTGCTTAAATTCATATTTAAAAATAGTCAACTCCTTATAGAATTACCTTTATGTTTAGAAATAGTCAGATCTTTCTTAGAATTAGATGTAGTAATATTAATCTCTTATATTTCTAGTTGTGAACCTATAAAATTAATAGTTAAGTCAAATTTCTTTATAAGAGATGATTTTTCTAATTTTTCTGCTAAACCTCTTTTCTGACCTTCTTTAATATTAATGATACTTTTAAGTTAATTGTAAAGTTGTTCTAAGCCATCAAAGTATTTATCAGGTATGAATTTTCACTAATTAAATTATATATTATTAACAGAATCAATTCTTTCCTATTGGAAATAGTACTTTTTAAATTTTTAAATCAAATTTCTTTTACTAAGTCATACTTGAGATTTAACTTCTTTTTTTAATATTTACCATTACTAATAATATTATTTTTTTTTATCTTTTTATGTTTTCTAATCTTCCTTCCTTTAAACTTTTTATCTTAAATATACACTTGTCATTGTTCAATATAAGAGTTTTTCAGAATCATTTTTCTTAATGTTTTCATTAAGTTATCTTTACTCTTGAAAAAGGCTATAAACTTCAGTTTTTTGTTAAAAATAACTGGTTTAATGAATACAATACTATATTTTAACATGGAATTAAGTATTAAATAAAAAATATATATATCAGATATGTGATTTTTTATTTTAATAAATATAACTTTTTGTTTTTTTTTTTAGCAGTTTTTTTGAATCTTTTTAAATATGGTATTGTGTATATATGAAGTCAAAATTAAAACCCAAAAGTCAAAATATTTTAACTTGAGAAGGTCAAAAGTCAAAATTAAAGTTGAAATAGTCAAAATTACGTCATAGTTATGTGATTTTTATAATTATAATTTAATACTAAATTTTAAATGTAAATAACTTTGTCAATATTGATGCTACAAATATGCAATATATATCATTGGAATCCTCTTGATGTGCTAAATTCAACCGTATAAAGATCATAAATATCAGATTACTAAATGCGAAGATCGTTAACTTTGAATTTTAATATTATTGTTTACTATAAAAATCACATAACTATGATGTAATTTTGGCCATTTCAACTTTTGGAGAGACCCAAGTCAAAATCATTTCAACTATTTCGACTATTTTGGGAGGTCAAAATTAATTTCATGTATAATGATAGCATAAAAATTCATTATATTACTCATATATTATAAATTAAGTTTTAAAACTTTATATTTATTTTTTTACATATATTAATAAAAAATTTTTCTTGCCAATTTTTTTAAACAGTTCATTTTGCAAATTTTTTATTTTGAATGTTTATATACAATATATTATTTATATATAAATTATATTATTTAAACTTAAATTATCAAAACAACATATTACTAAACTTAAGATTGAAAAAAAGATCTTAAAATTTAATACTAAAAAAACTAAACTTAAGGGTAGAGTGTAATAACAATTATTTTTTATATAATTATATTGCAAATTTTTTTTGTATTATGACTTCATGACAATCTGATTTACCGGCATCCAAATAATTTTTTGAAATTTGTTCATCCTTTTTGCTGGACTTTTCTAATAAAATACTTTAAAGAAATTTTTTAGATTTTATTGTTTTTTATCATGTTAAAAATAATTTGACTAAGATTATAATGTTAATGCCAACCAAAAAACTGCTAATTTCTACAATTTGTATCAGTAAAAACAAAAAAAGTAGTGTTTGTATTTGTATAAATAAAGTTTTTTCTCAGCAGTTTATCATCTATGTGAAATTTTTTCTTAAGAAAGTTTTTTTCATATAAAAGATTTCAGTTTCTTCAAAATTTTTTGTGTCATATTTTTTATTATTTAAAACATAAAATAACTAGAAAATATGTATTTTTATTATTAAAAATAAAAAATAGAAGATTCCTTTATGTTAGTTAACAATAGTGTAAAAAATTTTTTATTATTCTTTAGCCTTATATCACATCATCAAATAAATTTGTAAAATCTGATAAAAAATTCGACATTAAAAAATGATTGGTATACATTCTACCCTTAAGTATAAAGTTGTTAAAACTTTAAGATTAATTGAGAAAAATAATAAGTAACACAATTCTATAAATGCTAAACTTAAAATCAAAATCAAGAAATTAAAATCTGAGAATGTTAAGTTTAGGAATAGATTTATGAAAGTGAAATAGAGTTACTTGCAAAATAACTCAAAGAAAAATAATATCTTTAATAATAACTTATCTAACTTAAATTTAGATGTAAACTAGAATTCATTATGCAAACATTTTATTATAAAAAGTTATAGTAAAAAAAAAAAATGAATAATTTTTGAATAAAGTGTATAAAAAAAGTATTAGTCATGAAATAAGATAATGTAATAAAAAAAAAGAAATTTAGCAAAATATTTTCTAATCAAAATTAAATATCAGATATTAGGTTAATAGGACCCAGAAATATATATATAGGGGTCAAGTGATGAAAAAAAATTTTACTATGAGCTGTACGCAAGGGTTTTTTATATGATCAGTACGCAAAATTGACACCTGATATTAAAAATCCTACAAAAATATGCAAATAAAATTTCAGACCTTAAGGTTACATGATTTATTGTATTGTAAATTTTTTTTAACGATAATAATAAAAATTTTTGATCAACGGTAGTCAAAGCAATGCCAAAATGTCAAAACTACACAGTATATCGTATGATTGCATTATGAAAAATGTATTTAATTTATTAATTATTATAAAGTTTCATCGTTAAAGTTTGTCAATTTAAGTAATTTAATAAATATTTATTATACTATTTATCTGAGAAATAAACTAATAATGTTTCTTCAAAAAAAATTAATAATAAATTTTGAAGGTAAGGTTTTACCTTTGAAATTCATCCGAAATTCATATCTAAAATCTAGAAAAAAAGAAAACAAAACGTTAACAATGTTTTGTCAAAAAAAAAAGTTTAAAAATAATTTCGAAAGTCTTAATACCTTTGAAATTACCCTAGAAACCTAAAAAATAAAACGAATGTTAGTAACATTCGTTAAAAAAAAAGAATAAAAAATAATTTTGAAAGTTTTCCTTCGAAATTACCCTGAATACACACTTGATATAATACCAAAATAGAAAAAAAATGAAACGTTAGTGACATTTTATCAAAAAAAAAAGTTTAAAAATAATTTTGAAAGTCATATACCTTCGAAATTACCCGCTAAGCTGCTATCAAATCCCAAAAATCTAAAAAAACAAGATGAATGTTAGTAACATTCGTTAAAATAAAAGAATAAAAAAAATTTTTTGAAAGTAAACTTTTACTTCCAAAATACATACCCGAAACAAAATGTTATTAACGTTTCCAAATCTAAAGTCCAGTTTGTAAAATTAAAATATTATCTGCTATACTAAAAAAAATGAAATAAAAAGTTTTTCTTTTTAAAGAAAAAAATAGTTTTTAGTAATAAAAAAAAAATAAATATTTCAGTTTGAAAAATCGAAAAAAAAGATTTATCGATCTCAAAAAAAAAAAATGATCAAGCTTGATCACTGAATTATTTCAGCTAATTACGTTCATAAAAATATGGTACGGTAGTTAAAAAAATTTGTGGCGAAATTAATTATGAAAACTGTAATTAATTCATGCCAAAGTATAAATGTAAAATTATTGAATAAAATAATAAAATATTTATTTTGATTTACAAATTGCAACGTGATCAATACATATATATATATATATAAATGATCGGTCAAATACAGGCCAAAAATACGCAAACTAATCTCTTACACAAAAAAATTTTTGATAAAAATACGCAATCTGATAACTTAACTAGAGACAAAAAAAAACTTAATTATACGCAAATCAAAACTTTACCCCGTCCAACTCCACTATGATGGTGACGCATTGATAGACCCTACCCCTATATATATATTTCTGGGTCCTAGGTTAATTATAAATAATAGTATTTTATTTTTTGAAAAAAATACTAAAGAATTTATTTCAATATTATTATTACTTTTCTTCTCTTATATAACTTTTTGACTGGTATTATGGAATTAAAAAATTAACTATATAATAAATTAGTACAGTCAACTCTCTCTATAGTCACACATTTGGGACAGTCTATATTTGGTGACTATGATGAGATGTGACTATAAGCAATAAAATCTTATAATTAAATCAGTAATTTTGGCTAGAATTATAAATTGTAATAATTTTGGTTAAATATTCACATCATAGTAATTTTATCAATTTTATTCCAATTATTATGGATTCATAGCCATTAGATTCCTCTTGATGAGATAATTTCAACGAGCCTAAGATCATTAAAATCTGATTACTAGAACCTGTAATAATTAAAATACAGTCAAAATATTTAATGTTATGCGAATTTTACATATAAAAAATGCTGATTTGGACTTTAAAATCAAATTTCTCGATTAATATTGATCCAATCATTATAAAATTATTATCATTAGCTTCCTCTCGATGAGACGATTCTAATGAGCCTAAGATCATTAAAATCTGATCACTAGAACACATAACAATAAAATACAGTCAAAATATTTAATATTACGTGAATTTTACATATAAAAAATGCCAATCTGGATTTAAAATCGAATTTCTCAGTCAATATTGATCCAATCATTATAAAATTATTACCATTGGCTTCCTCTTGACGAGACGAGTCTAATGAGCCTAGGATCATTAAAATCTGATCACTAGAACCTGTTGTAATTAAAATACAGTCAAAATATTTAATGTCACGTAAATTTTAAATGTATAAAATGCTGATTTGGTCTTTAAAATCGAATTTCTCAGTCAATATTAATCCAATCATTATAAAATTACTACCATCTGATTCCTTTCAATGAGATGAACCTAATGAGCTAAAGATCATTGAAATCTGATCATTAGATCATAGAATAATTATATTTTAATAAATATCTTTTTATAATCACATATATATAAAATTTTTAAAAAAAGATGTGATAGTGACTATAGGTAGTTTGTGACTATAAACGATAGTTTTTATATATGAAAATTTGGGACACTCAACTAAGGTGACTATATAGGGTAATGTAACTATAACAGAGATGACTATAAAGGGAGTTGACTGTACATAACAAATAGGATTTTATCTTGAAAAAATTTCAAATTCTCAGAATATTTATGAAAAATAAAAATAAAGAGATATGATATAGTATAACAAATATTTTATTATGATCATATAGGGAAAAAAAGTGATAAAGATACTAATAAGATATATTAGAGATATCAAATTCTATAACTAAAATTTTAGTTAAAAGTCTCTGCTAAAATAATTATAAAAAAAAAGATGCAAAAAATATTATACAAATAATAGCTAATAGTATTAATAATGATATTTAATTAAATGAAAAACTATTTTTTATGATGTAATTTTAACCAGAGACTTCTGCTAAAATATTTTACAGTTTTATTATTTACTTCTGAAGAGATTTTTTTTATAATTTAATTATTTGATAAAGTAATTAATACTAGATATATCATAATTTATGCTAATAAATAAGAGATTTTATACTAATATTATTATAAAAAAAAGTTTTTAATTCAGGTTAATATAATTAGGGTTCTGCACGGATCAGATCAGATCAGATTTTATCAGATTTAAATCTGATCCGACAGATCCAGATCTATCAATTTTAAATCTGGATCTAAGATTCAGATATATATTTGAAATCCGAATCTGATCTGCAGACCCAAATTTAAAATCCAGATCTGATTTGAGTTTGATCTGAATCTGATCTGAATCTGATCTGAATCTGACCAAATTCAGATTTAAAATAAACGATTTTAACGTTTTTTTTAAAAATCGTTTTAATAAAAAAAATGATAATTACTGTTTTTTTAAAATCATTTATTAAAAAAAAATGATTTTACGTTTTTTTTTAAAAAATCGTTCCAATGAAACAACGATTTTATGTTTTTTTTTTAAAATCATTTTAATGAAAAAATGATTTTTAACGTTTTTTTTAAATCATTTTAATTAATGAAAAAAAAACGATTTTTAAAGTTTTTTTTTAAAAAATCATTTGATCAAAAAATGATTTTAACGTTTTTTTTAAATCCGTTTTAATAAAAAAAAACGATTTTACATTTTTTTTTTAAAATCATTTTAATGGAAAGAAAAAAAATAAGTTTTACCATTTTTTTTTAAAAAAATTGTTTAAAAAAATCGTTTAATCAATCAAAAAATGATTTTTAACGTTTTTTTTAAAATTGTTTTGATGAAAAATAATTTTACGTTATTTTTTTTTAAATCGTTTTAATTAATGAAAAAAAAACGATTTTTAACGTTTTTTTTTAAATCGTTTTAATGAAAACAAAAATGATTTTACGTTTTTTTTAAAAAATCGTTTATATGGAAAGAAAAAAAATGATTTTTACCTTTTTTTTTAAAAAAAATTGTTTAAAAAAATCATTTAATCAATCAAGAAACGATTTTTAACTTTTTTTTTAAAATCGTTTTGATGAAAAATGATTTTACATTTTTTTTTAAATCGTTTTATTAATGAAAAAAATGATTTTTAACGTTGTTTTTAAAAAAGTCGTTTTAATGAAAAATGATTTTACGTTATTTTTTTTTAAATCGTTTTAATTAATGAAAAAAAAAACAATTTTTAAAGTTTTTTTTTAAAAAAATCATTTGATCCAAAAACGATTTTAACATTTTTTTTTAAATCTGTTTTAATAAAAAAAATGATTTTACGTATTTTTTTTTAAAAATCATTTATATGGAAAAAAAAAAAATGATTTTTACTGTTTTTTTTTAAAAAAAATTGTTTAAAAAAATCATTTAATCAATCAAAAAATAATTTTTAACTTTTTTTTAAAATTGTTTTGATGAAAAACGATTTTACATTATTTTTTTTTAAATCGTTTTAATTAATGAAAAAAAAATGATTTTTAATGTTTTTTTAAAAATCATTTTAATGGAAAGAAAAAAAATGATTTTTAATGTTTTTTTTTAAAAATCATTTTAATGGAAAGAAAAAAAATGATTTTTAACATTTTTTTTTAAAAAAATTGTTTAAAAAAATCGTTTAATCAATCAAAAAATGATTTTTAACTTTTTTTTTAAAAATCGTTTTGATGAAAAATGATTTTACTTTTTTTTTAAATCATTTTATTAATGAAAAAAGAACGATTTTTAACTTTTTTTTTTAAAATCATTTTGATGAAAAATGATTTTACTTTTTTTTTAAATCGTTTTATTAATGAAAAAAATGATTTTTAACGTTGTTTTTAAAAAAAATCATTTTAATGAAAAATGATTTTAACGTTTTTTTTTAAACATCGTTTTAATGAAAAAACGATTTTTAACTTTTTTTTTTAAATCGTTTTAATAAAAAAGAACGATTTTACGCTTTTTTAAAATCATTTAATAAAAAAAATGATTTTATTTTTTTTAAAAAATTATTTTAATAAAAAAACAAATTTTAATGTTTTTTTTAAAAATCGTTTAATAAAAAAAATGATTTTAACGTTTCTTTTAAAATCATTTTAATAAATAAGAAACAATTTTAACGTTTCTTTTAAAAATCGTTTAATAAAATAAAACGATTTAACATTTTTTCTAAATCATTTATTTAAAAAACAATTTAGTGTTTTTTCTATTAAAAAATGGGCTTATTCAAAAAAAATGCCGATTTCGGCATTTTTTTTGAATAAAGTAATGCAAAATAATGCCGTTTCAGCGTGTTTAATAGGTTGCAGTTCTGTTCTGGTGTTTTCTTTTATTTTATAAATAAAAACGCCTTGGATGAACAGATCTTATGATCTGATCCGGATCTGGTGGATCTGATCTGGATTCAATTTGACAGATCCAGATTATATAATTTCAAATCTGAATCTGAACTTCAGATTCAAATTTGAAATCTGAATCTAATCTGCAGATTATAATATTATAATCTGATCTAAATCTGATCAGATCAGATCTGGATCAGATCTAATCAGATCAGATTTTTTGCGGAACCCTATTTAAAATAAACTTACGTAAGGAATGGCACCTGTGGATGGCTGCTGGTAGTACTGGACAAACTAATAAAGGTAACCTTTGACGTGCCAAGTTCAGTGATGTGTGTGGATGGATGAAACGTTTTTGGGATGGAATTTCTGATGAGATCATCATCGATTCTTTTAAAACTTGTGGTATCTCAATTGCTTTGGACGATGTAGAGGATTTTGATAATGAAATTATTGATATTAGTGATGATGATCTGGAGGATGGTATTAACGATGATTTGAAAAATGATGGTAGTGATGACAATTTGGTGGATAATATAAGCTGAGATGATTTGGACATTGGTATAAATGAATAGATAAAGTAATAATTTTGTATTATTTAATAAAGTTAATAAAGTTAATCAATTTGTAATTACAACATTTATAATGTTTAAATAATAAAAAACTCCAATTTTTTAGGGGTGCTTATTTTTAGTATATATGTATAATGTGAGATGCTTAATTTTAGGGGGTGCTTAATTTCAAGATTATACAGTATGACATCTGCAATATACGTCTCTTCGCTCTACTCACTATGGGATGTGCTAGTCATAAATGCAGGATTAATCCATATTTCAGCACTAAAAAGTATATTAACTATCATTTCATAAATATTTTTATAGATAATTTAGCAAAATACTTACAGTGTACCCAAAATATGTTCTGCTACTTTTACTAATTCAGTTTCGCTTTCTTTTCATTTTTTATTATGAAATTCATTTCTCATGATTCTAGATATGCTGGGATTATTGAAATCTTTCACAAATCTATCGCACTTAACCACAACTGAATTAAGGAGTTCATACTTCATATTTTCGTATGGTTCCATAAAGGTATTTTTCTGTCTATGCCCCAAATTTTTTACAATATCAGAGTCATCGCTAAGAACCATGCTTGCTTCAGGATCTTTTCATGTGAGGTCTAAAGAGGCAACATTTGCCAAATTTTATTTGAGAGAGCCGTAAAGATTTACATCCGCCTTTGATAAAGGATGCTAAGTATATAGTTAGTTAACAAATTTAACTAGACAAAAAAGCACTGAACTTCTGATAATTACTTCAAGCTTATACTTTAACGTAGAAAAATTTTGTTCTATTTCTTCCTGGCTACGATCTAGAGGTGCTTCTTTTTCCATATTTAACACTTTTAATGATACTTTCAACCCACAAACACTGATATATCCACTCTCCATCTACAGTAGATGCAATAAAAAAGTACTAGTACATTAGCCCAACCTAAATTCATGAATTATATATAATCTCCACACGTGTGTTCTCAGATGTGTTTTAGATAACATTATTTTGGCTGAATAGTCACGCACAGTCAGAGAGGAGCAGAAACTCTTGACATTTAAAAGACATCGCTCTTCTAGGCCAGCACTCCCCAACCTTCAACTATGATATACTAAAACTAAATCCTACATTTACTATAGGCTCATCATTGAAGACAAAGATAAATAATAAAAATCTAGTTTGCATCATATCTGCAGTAATATTTCTAATACCTTAGTTCTTCGCTCAAGATCATTTATTTTCATCAAAGATGAAGTGACCGCTCAGTCAACTATTTCTCGTTGTTAGACGAATGATTAGCATTTACATAATGATGAACATTAATACTACTGCGCTGCAAATGATCGATGTAGTATATAAAGTATATTAAGTATATTTAGTATATATTTTTTATATATCATTTATAGTATATATAGTATTTATTTCTTATATTTCTTTTATTATTTAAATTTCTTATATATTATTTATTATTTTTATATCTTTTATATCTTATATTATTTATAACTTGAATGAAGTTTAATTTGTATAAATATCTTGAATATTTGTAGGAAAGAAGTTAAGACAAATTGTTTGTAATAAGTTGTGATTGCAAGTTTTATAAGATTGCCTTATTGTATAAGTTGTTAACATATCTATAACTAATAAAGATACATTTTAATTATCGAATACACTGCCTTTTAGCGTGTAAGGAATTGATTGGAATACTTCATAGCTAGTGTCTCCCTGAAGATATTCATAATTCACTGCTCAACAGACTGAGTCGGTGAACATCATACATCATTATATGGAGGAAGGATATTATCCTCTATTGTCAAATAAACAACAGACACCCCACAAAGAGTATCTAATGTTTCTTGTAATAAAAGTGTTTCAACTCTAGTAACTAAATTCAACATAGTAAAAAATGTTAATAAATAACGTATTGATATAATATGTAATTCTCAATGACCTAAACATAAATTTTTCATACCACCTTTTAAATGCCACCATTTCTCACATTCTCTTAGTGTTGGGGGGAAGAGATAGGAGAAATATGCAAGGCACTTTACGCCAAAGTTTTATGTTTAAGAGTAAGACATGCAGAATATGCATTATAGATCTCAACATTGAAAAGGTGTTGGGGAATATGCATATACATACTTTTTTTATTTCACTTGCTTGACCGCTCTGTTAATAAAGGTCTAATAATATTATATAAATATACTCTGGTGGGAGGACAGTAGAAATAATCTGTAGCTCCAGAGCATATACGCATATCAATAAATGCTATTTTGCTAGAAAAAAATTTGAAATATTTTTAGGGGATTGATTTCTTGTGTGAAAATTAATTTGTCGCACAAGCAGTCATACAGAGTTACAGATGATTTGTAGTATATCACTCATTACATTATATATACTTTAATGAAGATCAAAAACGTGTTTATTGTATCATGCATGCATACAGTTATATTTTATTATTATTTGGGATTTGAGTCAAAAACTGATCTGGAAATTTGGCATACAAACTTACAATTATCCATCCAAATCTGAGAAATTTACGGTAAGATTCTTTCCTAGAATATCATACTTTGATGAAGTATTCAAAATTATATTTTTTATTAATATGATAATATTCAGGATTTCGTGGTCATTTTAACATGTCAATCCAATGTGCATCTCTAACAAGTGTATAGCCTTGCTGATATAATAATTTCCCAACAAGTATGTATGATACTGCATCTAATCATATTCACAATTGGGCTATCTTCTCATACATCCAATCATTTTTTACTGGATAACAACGTCCCTCATTCCCATAATAAATATATTCTGGTTGTACTGATTCATTTTTTATACTTAAAAACTTTTTCTCATTAGGAGTATCATCATTCCTCACCACCTCCCAAACCCATTTTGCCAAAGATTTAGGCCTCTTTTTGTAATTCCTATAAGCTCGCTGGATAACTGTTACATAGAAATTTTTAAAGCTATAACGATAGTAGTATTTAGGAATCAATAATCTCCAAGATTTCTTCATTGATCTTCCTGAACTTTTCAAAAAAAATATATTATGTAATGCATATCCAATAAATTATGTAAATAGTTATATTTCAAAAACAAAATCAGTCACGCTTAACACTGATCAAATCGGTTAGACAAACTTGATTATTGTCCCATTTCTCAACCTCATTGCAGTGCCTTTTGGATGATTGAGATTATAGTTTAGGGGTAATAAGTTATTTTGTTTTGCAAAGAGAGAAGAGATATATAGTTCGCTTGTATTACTATTGCAATTTGGAGCGCTTAGAAAAGCACGTCTCTGTCTAATGCATCTAATCCTTCTGCTGACATTTTCTAACCATAAAGCATAACTACCGTATAGCGCTGCATACAGTACCCCCCTTAAATAGTACCCCCCATAAATAGTACCAGGGTACTATTCAACTACAAATTTTGATATTTTTGATTAGTACCCAGTGCTAATTTAGGCCAAATTTGATTTTTGGCCAAAGTTATTTCTTGTATAGTACCCCCTCCTCACATAGTACCCCCCAGGATACTATTCAATCTAGGCTGGTTTTCTTGAATAGTACTGGGGGTACTGTATGCAGTGCTATACGGTATATAATTTTTCTTCAGCATAAATGCCAAAATTTTCTAGGATATAGTTATTATCAATTATACTAGTATATGGTTCTCTGCGCCTGAATTTACCAAATTGATTTATCTGCAAATTATTAATCATATTGATAGACATTCATCTACTTGTCCAATAGGATCTGCTGTTTCATTTCCATGTATTCTTTGAAATTTAGTTTACAAAACCTATTTCTGGTACAAGCAGTGGCCCAATGTTGATATATACTCCAATGTGTTCTATTAAAGCTAATGTCTCTGAATTTCTCAGTTATGAACTTACCCTCCAATGCATTATAAACACATCTCACACCAACTGACAAGTGTTCTATTCCAAGATATATAAGTCCATTGCACGAGTAACAGATAGCTATTCCACAAAATGGATAGATATTTTATCCATCAACAAGATGTGGTGATGCTTTGCGAGCATAAAAGCAGTCTTTCTCACTGAATGTATAATATTTTTTATTTCAAAAATATATTAGGCGATCCCAAATCTTATTTCTCCATTCAGATGGAGTTTCATCATCCATAATGAAGCGCATACTAATATATTTGACATGCTTCTCATAAGTACCCTCAAAACCACCACCTAGTGAAGATTTAATCACACTTGTCATATTAATACACTTGGATATGCACAATAAATAAGATTATAGCAAATTATAGTGATTTTATTGTTTTATAGCTGATTTACCACTAGTATACTCTAATAAATATCAGATTCATTTTTATTCGATTACGCTCTTGTTCAAAGAACTTCAGGGTAAAAAACATTCATAATTTTTTCCTGATGTCACGTTTCAGTTAAATTAGATCTGATCACTGTAGACAGCTAAATAAATTCATATCACAAGATCTTCACACGTTCCCTGTAACTTTTCCGCAACTTCCCCGTAACTTTTTCATAACTTCCTCGTAACTTAAATCACAAGATGTGTCACAGATCAGAATTAAGCTACCATTATTATTCGATTGATTAATCATTATATTAAATATTTAATAAATCATTACACTTTAAATGACGCTAATCTGGCCAGCTCATTGAATCATGTTACATAAAAGCAAGCCCTTCTTGCTTACTCCGCTACCTTATCTCTTCAATAAAAGTTTTTCTTACTCGTAATAATGTCTCTCGAGTGAAATGATGAATAAACCCGTATTCTTATTGATGAACGTAAAATGGGTAATGAAGAATATCACCAAACTTCTAAGCGTTACAAAAAAATCTTTTGGGAAGAAATAGCAAAGAAGCTTAACGAAGAATATAATACGAATTACTTTACTGGAGAAGCTTGCAATAAGAAATTCTTATTGTTGACTAGAGTGTATTATGTAACTATCGCATTATAAATAGATTAATACTTGACCATTCCTGACCTTGAATTCTTTCTATTCTTATTAGATGACTAAAGCCCATTATGAAGGAACCAAGAATAAGAGGAGTATTGTTGGAGAACAATATTATGAGGAATTCTCCACAGAGTTTTGGAAAGAACCTCTACACGCTAATGTAAGAAAAGGTCCCCTTAGGAACACATCATCATCTAATACACCAAGTAGATCACAACCATCATCAAGGATTCCAAGACCAACACCATCATCCGCAACTACTTCAAAAATTCCTCGAGCAATTCCTTCTCCTAATAGATCGTGTCCAACAACACCCGCCATATCAAGATCACCTTCTTCTGGTTCAAGACCTGTGACGTTCTCGTTCTCTCAAAGTGCCAAAACAATCAATATTTTTATTAATTACAATGATCTGGACCACCAAGAGTGATTTTTTTTAATAACAAAGATCATTTTACTTTGCTATTCTGTATCAAAGCGGGATTTTTCATATCCATAAATAGCTATGTTAATTTAGTAAATTTGTATTTTTTCATGACTGTAAGGCAATAGATTGTAAAGCAAATGAGATATTTTATCACAGTAGCATTTGAAAAATAAAACACATTTAAAATTGTTAATATATCACTTCTAAAAATTTATTAATTATAAAGTTTGTATCACATATGATTCCCCTAGTTCCCTGCCAATTCCACGACAGTTCCAGGAGTGTTCCAGGAGCTGGCGAGTTTCTATAAATCACGAGATAATCGGCCAATCAGGAGAATACTTGGCTCTCTTCAGAATTTATGAGAAAAAAAGATAAGCCATTAAGCAGTTCATAATTATACTGTAACATTTATAGAAGTACACAAGTTTAAAATAATTGATAAGCGTATACATTGTAGAAACGATAAGCATACATGTCTAGATAATAGTAAAACATGGAAAAACGTCGGCAAGTGTGACCAGGCGGTCACAGTTAAGTAAAAATTTTGATATTCACTAAAATCGGAAAAATTTCGGTAGCTGTGACCAGGGTGGTCACACTTGAGAAAAATTTGGCGCAGTAAATTTCATTGGCTCGCTTTTAAAACTTTAGCTATCACATAATCAATGTCATCCACTCCCAGCCTTGAAATAGTTGACGCAGAAAAAGACTTAATACTATATATCTTTTCTTCCCCTCCAACCCCATCAAAAAGTTTAAAGATCTTTATTGCCCTTTCCTTCCTTTTTCTAAGATTAGCCTCTGAAGTTTTGTCCTGGTCCGGAAAGCACTCACGAATTTTATCATTAACTAGAGAATTGGATGTATCTTCACTATATGTTTTTTTATAGTGGTTAAACCATAACATATACCCTTTCCCAAAGAAATAATATGAGCGGATCACAACTAAAATAGCTTTTTGATTATCGCCTTCGGCTTCGACGATCCTGTCATTCAATTCACGAAAATTAACAGACTTAATATCAGTCATTTCAGGGAACGTCTGTAAGGAAATAGTACCACCGGAAGATCTTTGCTGTGGAATTGGAGCGGACAATTCCTTGATGAGCTTTTTCAAAATGGGCGAATCTTCTCTACTAACTGGTTTCTTTGCCTTCTTCTTGGGTGTAGATGAGTTGGCGTCCGTACCTTCGTTAGAACGTTTTTTACTGCTGGTATCGGGTTGTTCTTCGCCATCGACATCCATTTCTTCTTCCTCCGGTTCCATATCAGTTGATGGACATATAGGACACAGTTTTCGTGGATTATCGATACAGTTGTAATGGACAATATGCTTGCAGGTTAAATATACGAGCGGTTTCGGAGGACCTTGAGGTTGGGGGGAGATTCGAAGAAAGCCTAGAGGAGGGAGGGAGGAAGAAAGGTCTTCAGAACATTTAGCGCATCTCAAAGTAGTTTTGACTTGTTGGGTTGCTGTACTATCAATCCCTAGCATTCGTATAGGTGGTGAAGATAGGACAAACGTTTCGCCCATTGTCCTGGCCAAAGGTGAAATTCCACTTGATTGAGAGGTCACTCTGGGATCAGGTATTGGCAAATTGGAAACGATACCAAGGGCATCAGCTTGATCTAAGATGTCCACACTCTTTCCACAGTCGGGGGCTGGACATGCGCTTGGAGTGCTAAGGAAAAGTTTTTTTTCGATACAAAGTCTGTGAAAAATATGTCCGCAGGTGAGGTGAGGTATGAGAACGCCTTGAGAGGGGACATTAAAATGTCATTGCCACATTCGGAGCATGAACCTAGTTCTGGGAAATCAATATCTCTAACAGTTTTATCTTCGAGACTTTTGAGGATATTATATCCAAGGTTTCTAAGATTAACAAGAGAGGGTCTCTCAGATTCCGGAATACTGCTCTTTTCTCTACCTCCATAATCGGCTATGCTGTATTGGAAAGGTAATAATGGATCACTATTATCTGCCATGCCACATGAGCAAAGTAATGTTCCATCTTTATACATTGTTTTCGCACAAGTCCGATGGAACATATCACCACAAACGTTTAAAACGAGCGATCTAGGTGGGTCTTCTGTCAAAATGGGGATATCACACTCTCCACATGCCCCATAATCCTGGATAGTATTGTTGGATTTAATCGATGAAAAATCCGGCTCTTCACGAAGAATGTCCTCTGGGAGATACTTTAATATATTTAACGCAATGATTTAAGGGCTTTGTTGCGTCTTGGTTGTACTTTGTAAATATCTATATTTTGTGTATTGCCGATTGGGTCCGTATTGATTTCATCAGCATTGATCGCTTCCGTATTAACTAAGCTCGCTTGGTTCTCCATACCCGTTCACTGCTTACATATACTGATCATGAACGTAGTGAATTATCGGGGCTAAAGGCGGGTTTTTATATCACTTGTAAATTTCGTAGGAGAAAACATTCCCCGGATTTTCACCAGCAATTACGCACTGCATTTCGTCATTCAGTTAATCCCCCCTGCAAATCGATAAAAATGACTTCATGATTAGCATAGATATCCCCAATCCCATATGCGAAATAATGATTGCTGGAAAATTGTCCATACCTGAATATTGTTTTACTGATATGATAATAATGTAGCCGGAGACATGACATGCAAAAATCGAGTTAGAGAAAAAAAAATAAATGTTAGTATGTGTATATATATGCGGATCCTACGTCACACAACCCCTATTCTTCGGCAAGAATTTTACCGAACATCTGCGCATTTGCCTTAGCGCCTTCGGCCAGGTGATCGGTAAGCCTATTGTATCGATAATCTTTTAATATTCTGTGTGTTAGTATTCATAATAAAAAATATGTGTTTTTTGACCGGGCGCCCCGGCTGAAATTTGCTAAGAATTTTTTTTATTAATACATGCGAAAATAAATACAAATGTTCGGGACGTAGCCCGCGATACATGACGTCTATGCTATTATACATGATTATTTTTTCTTGATTATCTCTTCTACACGGCGCTTCTTAGTTGCGGGTTCCTCACTACCTAGTGCTCTATCCTTTAATAAACTTACTATAACCTCTAATACCCTCTTCACATTCTTGCGCAAGTCTGTATCATCATCGAGGGCGTCTTCTGTAAGTGAAATTCGATACTCGGTCCTGCTAGTACTATAGATGCCCTCGGTACTATGAAGAATGAAGTACCAGTCAGTTCCAGTGCTGACTATACCATAGACGTAGTCATAGTCAGGATCGAATGCATCATCCGCCTTCCTTTTTTTCTTGTTCATATTTATATTCATCTGAGGGAAATAGATAAGTAAATTAGCAATAGCCCATGATCATCTTATAGCGAGCGAGCTAGTAGAATTTGTTATACTTACATCACAGGCACTTCGGCATTGTAGTAAGTTTTGGCAGATACCCACAGTCGCCTGATTTTGTTTACCCTCAGTTATGCAAATTATTTCTTCGAGTAAATCGTCCAGGATCTTCTTGATAGCGTAGTCGACACGGCCGGTATTTTCTTCACCAGTTACATTCATCTGAGGCGTGATTACCAAACCTTCGAGAAGACTTACTGCCGTGTGCAAGATAGTAGAAATGTACTCGCAACGCATAGCCTCATTACTATCTACGACAGGTCCCATGTTCCTTATCCTGCGAAGAATATCGTCAATACATAACTTAAACTCCTTGGAACTTTCGTCTATGGGATGGGGAACTGGTTTGGACTGAGGAATACGAGTGATATCCCAACTCACGATCCCGTACTTGCAAACACCTCATCCAAGTCTTTCAAACTCTTGTACGAGGAGAACGCACGCTTCGGCTTTTCTTTGAAGGTCTGGACCTCTTTTGCGAGAAGTGTTGCTGGTCCACCTTTAAATCCATAACTACGTAATTTTTCTTCGGTCATATCAAGAAAGGAGAGGCCGGTAATTTCTTCATTACGAAGAATATCGAAGTGCTTTTCCTCAAGCTTAAGGTTCTGCTCTTTCAAAAAATCGATAAGGGTTTCTGTATCCCAGTTCTCAACCAAGTATGAGTCGTGTTCAACTGTTGAGGTGGACATAGTGTTACGTTTTTATAGTGGAAATAGGCTCGGATAAAAAAATAGTGTTACGTTCAGTGTTATGTTCCGGAGTAAGATAAAATTTTATTTCTGATCGGGAAAGAGAATACTGGGCATTAATATAGCTTTTTATGTAGTACAGGCATTACATCATTTCACGTGATTCATTTATCATATACGTTCGATAATAATACTTTATTTATGAAATAAAACGTTGCCGGTAGCCGGCCTACAATACATTATAATTGGCCGTTAGGGCGCTTTGCACGAATATTTCGCGTTATAAGTCATAATAACCATATACATCATGCTCTATAAGAACATGGCAAACACCCGCAGTGGGATTCCCATCAAAATAATCAGAAATCAATCCCCCTTGTCGCATAGCAACGTAATTTACAAGCCCAGGGCGGAGTGCACGAAGATAAAATGGGACATTTCTGAATTGCTGAGGTAACTGTTGTTAAATCTGAGTGTGAAGATTTCTGACCGTATTTCCAAGGGGAATTGTAACCGTTAGATTAACATCATTGTTTGGAATTCCAATGAAGCCACCGGTGGGAATTATAACGCAGTTGAGAGTAATATTGGCCATATTTCGTTTTCTGAAATGCAAGAGCCCATAGTGAGAAAAAGCTCGCTCTCATACATACACAACTTCTGGCATATACATACCTTATTTTTTTTGCGGAAAGTTGGCTGAACTTCCACATACTCCTACGTGCTTTATATCTTGCTGGAAAAAAGATAGGGAGATAAGAATAGTGATTAGCATTGTCGTATGATGCCAAGAGCTTCATGAAAGCACATGTAAACGGAATCCTCATAACTTTTCACATGGAGATCTAGTTGGCTTTACGCCCGGCGATCTCAAAATTGTGAGTCCCTCAGCCCTTCATAACATATGCTTCTAACGTAACTATTTACTTTTAGAGCTGGTCCTGTGTTGCTTGTAGACATTCTTTCACATTTTCTCGATTGTTTGGGGAAAAAAATAAAGAATAAAGGTTAATATGTTTTTCGAATATATATGCAAAAATTATTATGTCACACAAACCTGTCTGGTGATTAGCCTATTTTTTTTGTTGCACAATCTGTGGCTCAGCAAATTCTTCCGAGCTGGTGATCGGCACTCTATTATTCAGAAAGTTGTTCTAGTGTTTCAAGCCTTTCTATCAACTCATCCAAAGGAAGATTCATCCCCCATAATTTGACTTCATCTTGATTTATAGATGAAATTCCGCAAAATAATTTTTTTCTAAGATCTTCCTCATCACATCCGGAAAGCTTTCTAAGCCTTTCTAATTTTTGATAAAATACCCTTACGGCCTTACCGATTCATTACCTTGTTTCAGCTCCCCCACTTTGTATTTCTGTATTTCGGTAGAAAGTGTTGGATCTCTAACTAAATATTTGACTATCTCTTTAAAGGTTTTTTAAACCCAAACTCTTCTGCACGCTTTTTATTATCGGATGATAATCCACTGATGAATTTTACTTTAACGTCTACATCATCCAAATCTTTACCAGTGAGCATAGCATAAAGTTTTACGTACTCGAAACATTTACTAGTAGAGCTATTGCCCTGCGTCATTCTCAGCCTCAAGCTTGTCGTTCTTAGCTTCAAGTTCAGTGATACGCTGTTTCAATAATTCAAGCTCGGATGACATGATCTATATATAACTAATACAATGTATATAAGCATTCAAAATAAAAAAATGTGTTTTTTGACCGGGGCACCCGGCTGAAATTTGCTCAAGACAAGAATCTAATAAAGGTAAAACATTTCTTTATTAAATATCGGGAAGTGGAAGTTGAATCAATTATGAGTAATTATTTGGATGCACATTGCACGCTAGATTAATTTAGATAGAATAGAGGATTATTAACTAAATAAATACAATGTTTGGGACGTAGCCCAGGATACATGTTATTTTTTAATAAATATTGATATTGAAGAGTATTTTTTTTCATGATATAATTAGTATCTGCAAAGTACATTATACAAGACCAATGATTGATGTTTTTGTAAAGATATGCGGTCTTATTTTGAATCTCTGATTTTTTCACATTCATCGTAAGGTGCTTCATAAAGAGATGCATCGAATTTGCGACCATGTACGTGGAAACAGGTATTTTTGGTATAACCACTATCACCACCTTGATTTGATTTCGCAAAGCCATCAAGGATGCCCATATCAACCCAGTATGCTGTAGTATTATCTAACGTTTGATAAGTAAGAATACCATTTCTTAAATCCGCACCCTTTAAATCCATACCATCGAAGGTCGCACAATCGAAACAATAATAATCTTCATTTTTATGGGGTACACTTGGAGGTATATAAGTTATGAAGTTGTGTTGAGAATCTTCCTGCCAAACACAACAAGTGCGCTGTACATAAATAAAATTAAATTAAAATCAAAAAGAATATACATGATATCAAATCACTCATGGAATTTATCTCAATAAAATCCGATATAATTACTGATTCTTCACCGCCCCAATTCCTAAGTAGAACCTCATATGCTATATATATATTATTAAATAAATTAAATTACTGTATTTGGAAACTAAAAAATATTTCAGAGCTTTTTACCTTCAGTGGCTGGCATCAAAGCTATGATATTCATCAAGCTACAGATGGTTACAATGATAATATAAGTGAAAGAAATAGGACGTCGCATAGTAAGTTTAATGTGTTTTTTAAATAATTTTAATAATTTTTAATAAGCACTTTTCTTTCTTATTTATATAAGAAATTTGGAATAATCACATTGTTAGATTGAATGAGAAAAAAATGGATTGTGAATAAGAAGAAAGGTGAGCACATGCTTTTAGATCATTTCAGGGGAATTATCCATAAAATTAAAAATTTTGGTTATTCAAGATAATCAATAGGAAATTTCCTAAACTTTATCAAGTTTGGCTTAAAGTACGGTCTTTTTTAACCATATGACAGCATTCATTTTAAAGAATGACAATCCGATATCGGATGACGTCAATTTATAATTTATTACTAAACAAGAAAGAGGTTCTTAAATTAAAACACCCTCTACACCAAACGCTGATTACTAAAATACTAGTTGATTTTCTTGGTAAAATGATTTTCCATTTCCAAGATGAATGGTCGTAATGAAGATTACTATTTACCTTTTTTCCATTGGTCTTATGCCTGGATAGCCTGGCGATCTTAAAATTGCGCCTTTCATTACATATGCTTTTGTCCACACTATTTGCTTTTAAAGTATGTCCTGTGTTGCGTGTAGACCGACTTTCACATTTGTTTGGGGGTACTGGCTAGCTATTTGATACGATATGTGAAAATTAATATGCTTTAGCGCCTTAACGGCTGTCGCACAAGACCTGACACTTATTTTTTGTCGCACAATCTGTGGCTCAGTAAATTCTTCCGAGCTGGTGATCACTGCCAGATATTCGCACAGTTCAGGATAATCGAACACGCCTACAATCCTATCCTGTCTTATATTCTTGACAGTGATAAGGCCAGTTGCCCTATCATATGTGTGATCATACTTGGTCGGATTGCATAATGGCAAATACTGTGTGGGGTTAGTAGTAAACTTACCTGCGTCTATTATTCCTCGATTTCTTAGCCATACATGTTAATTTATCCAATTCCAATTTACGATGATTATTGCTCTGGTCTGGTAAGATCGGACTAAAAAAAATCCTGCCTCATTTCTTCCCTTCGATCAAAAATCTTCAGGGTGGATAGCTATATATCAAATTAAGAAAAAACTATTCAGAACCATATTCACATTACCACCTTGAAGTTCTATGAACAAGGGGGGATTTTAGAAACCAGCTAACATTGAATCTATTTCTGCTATTTGTCCTTTGAAAGGGTTATAATCATCATTTTTAGGCTGGGACATAGGTGAAGAAGCCTGTGTTTAAAGTTTTGGACCATCACCTGTCTCTGGTTCAGATTTGGCTCTTTCTTTGATTTTGGATCACCTAAAGCATAATTTTTTCCTGCATCAAGACGGTTAATTTTATGTCTTAATGCGATTTCTGAAAGATTGTTGAGATGTTGAGAGGTTGGATTTGGACCGGCATGAACCATCGAGGCGTGTTTAGCTCCTATTTTTCTTAGAAGCTTGGGGGTAATCTCATCTTCGTCCTGATTAGTTTTTAAACTCTTTATAAATTTGGCAAATGGCACATTATTACGTTTTCCAGTTTCAGTATAAACTGGATCATGCAATTTCCCAGCCTTAATAGCGTCTTGAATCCAGGTAAGTAATTCCCTAGCACATTCTGGATCTTTTTCCATAGAGAGTAAGTGCATAGGCATCGGTTTATCTCTCTGTTTGCGACATCCAGTGCAATACCAAGAATAATCATCTTTATACCATGCTGGCAGATCTTCAGAATCTGGTTTGTAATTAATAATCTGGAGAGATGATACTTCAGCAAGCCTCATGCTCAGCATCACTATCATATCTGCGAGATCCTGCATAGAGGGAATTTTAGAAGTATCGATATTCTGGAGTCTCCTAAGCACTT
The DNA here is from genome assembly GCA_015698045.1 of Rhizophagus clarus. Classification (NCBI taxonomy): domain Eukaryota; kingdom Fungi; phylum Glomeromycota; class Glomeromycetes; order Glomerales; family Glomeraceae; genus Rhizophagus; species Rhizophagus clarus. Next base: position 150,479 of record BLAL01000229.1, on the reverse strand, counting down.
TCTCAAAGGTGAAATGTTCTGGAGTTCTACCTGGATTAGCCAAGCGCTTCTCAGTCCACTTTTGCTGGATTTTGTTGGAAGCTGTAGTGGTCTTCGAATCTTTGGCATAGCGATCAATAAGTTCAGGATTAGCCTCGTACTCTGCTAAATACTTATGAAATCGTGATTGGTTTGAGCTAGAAGCAACCATTTCCTTATCATCAATTACTCCATCCTTACTTCCTTTTGATCCCAAATCTAAAGTATTAATGAAAATATTCCACTTATCTTCACTTTTAGCGACTTCTTGAGCCCTTTTCCTGACAGAATATATCATATTTCCCTGATCTGGCATGAAAACCTCTTTCTGCTTTTTGCTAAATGCACTTCTTTTTTCAGTACCTCTCACAAGGGCTTTCTTAACGCACTTACAGGATTTCCAATCTGGAAGTAAAGCATTAAGTTCAGAAGCATGTTTGTTCAATTGTTCTGGAGTTGACTTAGTGGATAAGTTATATCTTTCTAAGAACTGTTCTAGAATCAAAACGAATTTATTAGTTTTTGCTTTCTGAGCCTTTTGGATAAGTTCTGCAGTAGACATGTCGATATAAGTAGACTTTAGTTATTTCTTCTACTTATATTATGTAGGAAAAAATTCAATTCGAAAAATTCCCTTAATTATAGATTTTGGGATACTATATAGCAGAGGGTTGAAGGAAGGAAAAAATAATAATATATCTCACACAGTTCTAGAAACTAGCTTTAGCCAGTATTGAATGTGAAAGATATGTAACACATTTTTGAATATCTATAATAAAAGTGAAGATGAAATATCAAAATTACCTCGTATAAGTCGTTTTATCTGCCAATACATTAAGAGAGATGGTTTGATCTGTGAAAAAGGATGCATGAGTGAATTAGGATGCGCCAGACATTATAATGCCCTTCTTAGAACAATATGCCCTGTCTGTGAGAAAGGAACCTATTCTGAAACTGAAATTTATAGCTCACATAGCAAAATTTATGATCATACTTGGCATGAAAATAAAAAAACTAAAACAGAATCTAATATGGTCAAGACTTAGCTGAATAACGATCTGGACTGAAGTATTATTTATCCTGCCCTATAGAATCAAAGAGTTCCTGAATATCGTTATCTGTTTTTGGCCTATATAGTGGAAGTTCTGGAGCACCTTTATCTCCAAAACTAAGACCTTTATATAGTTGGCAATTAATTTGATATGATTGTTCCCAAATTCGCTTTTCTTTAGGTCCTATTCTTTTTTTATCACTTTTAATAGTATATCCATACCAATTACCAGCAATTGCATTTATTGTTTTTATAGCTGAGTTAAGATCTGGTGTTTCTTTTGTACGAGACTTAAAACCAAAGAGCAATAAGGATTGATCTCAGATTTCTATAAATCTTTTATAGGATTGCATAAACGCTTCTAATACCATACTATCAAAAAGAATACGCTTATCATCTATGCTGGTAAAATCCAATATCTTAAAAAGTTCTTGTATAACTTTCCAATAATTTTCTAAATAAGATTTACGCAAGTCTTCTGCCACTGATTTTTCCAGATTCTCTTCAGCTTTATAGCAGGCAATTTCCTATTGTATATTTTCCTCAGCTTTCAATCCCTTCATTGCATTCTTCTCATCATCACCTTGCCTTCAAAAATAAGACAACCATAAAAAATGCTTCTGAGCTTCAGGTGAACTAAAATTTTCAATGAATTTTCTATTGCAAATATTATTTCAATCCTCGATACTCATGTCTTTGCAATAAAGATTCCGCATATAAAAATATTTAAGTGCCATAGTATCTGCGATAGAACATTCTTGGTCAAATTTAAGGACTTCAGCTTCTTCAGGATTAAGATTCTGAGAAGTAGCAACTGCATTAAAATCTGTTTCTTTAATAACTAATGTTTCAACCCTAACCTCATTACGGACTTTTTTATGATTTCCTATAACTCCTTAGCTCTCATTCATTTTTATTAGTTGGAGAGAAGCGCCAGTACTGGCTATAAGATTACAAAGCTTCTCAATAAAATATCTCGCAGAAAGGCGTTTCTGATGCTCAACTTCAATGAAAGTTATTATGGCCAGAGACTCATCAACTCTATAAGAAATGGTATTATTATTCCATTCATGATGTCCCTTTATTGCTATGGGCAAATTATTAAGCTGAGTACTTTCAAGCTCTGCTTGAATATTTTTACGACCTGGCAAGTGAAAAAGTTCGTTAAAATTTTTCTGATAGAATAAAAAATAATACGACAGGGGGAATCACGAATTTGGTAAAGCATTTGTGCAAAAGCTTTAACATGAACTGGAGTGGCAATATTTGTTATAACCAGGATTGTGGTAGTACACCTGTACTGGCAAAATTTTAGTACGTACTGTACTAGTAAAAAATCTCGTACAAGTACTAAGTCATTATACTAATATAGTTTTTATTTTTTAGGATGTAATTTAACAATTTATGGTAGATATCACGTGAATAATGTTGTTTATATTCATAAAATTAACCAATAAAATTTACTTAGTAGGTATGTACTAAATTGCATTTGTACTAAATTTTCAGGTACAAGTACAATACTTAGTACTGTACTATACTATACTAGTACTATACTACACTGGTCAAAATCGATGCTATCAGGTACATATCGGGTACATATCGGCTACCTGATATGTACTCGATATGTGTGAAATATGTGTATGCTATTTAATAATACTACACATATCGGGTACCTGATATATACCCGTCGGATGCAGAAAATCGGTGACATATAACATACATATCGGGTACATTTCTCATACATATTGGGTAGTTAAATATTGGTTACATATCATAGATTTATTGGGTACCTGATATATTTTAAAAAAATATCAGACAGATATTATACACTTATCGGATAGTGCTAATAAGTATTCTATATATACCCGATATGTATCCTATTTGTATTTGAAATATAAGCATAATTTCATAATTTTCACACATATCGGATAGCCGAAAAGTATAGCATTTATGGGGCATTAATAGTAGTAGATTTATAATTTAAATACAATTGTAATTTAAAAGTAATTTAATTCATTTAATTGTAATTACTGAAAGTTTTTATTTATATTTTCAATCGATAATAAAAAAAAAATATTATATAAAAAATATTATAAAAAAAATTCACTACTCTTTACACAAATTTACAATTAATGTTCACTTATTTGCTTGTTTTCATTTCATTATATCTATTTAATTTGAAAGAAAGTAAAATGTTAGTAATAAAAGTGTTAGTATGAATATTAGTAGAAGTATTAGCAAAAGAAAAGGAACGTTAATAAAAAAATTTTTACATTAGAAAGTGTTAGTATTAATGTTAGTATAAAAGTTAGTAGAAGTAGAAAAGGAACGTCAATAAAAAAAAATATAAAGTATAAGTATTAATGTTAGTGTTGATGTTAGTAGAAGTGTTAGTAAAAGTAAGGAATAAAAAATGTTTAACAGTAGAACATTGTTAGTAGGAACGTTAGTAGGAGGAAACACATTAGAAAAAAATATTAGTAAGAGTGTTAACAGGATGGAAAAGAAATTTCAACAAAAAATGTATCTTTGTATTTATTTTTTAGAAAAACCAATAAAGTAAAAAACTCGATAGTAGAACATTGTTTAAGACGTTAGTGAAAAGAAATACATTGGAAAAATATATTAATAAGAGTGTTAAGAATAACATAATAAATTTCAACAAAAAATATACCTTTATCTTTATTTTTTAGACAAAACAATAAAGTAAAAATTTGAGAGAGAGAGAAAAAGTTTTTGAAAAAAAAAAAAAAAAATACAATAAATAAATAATTAAATCATGATCATGCAATCACATGATCAACAAAATTATCAATTTTTATTGGTTATTTGGGTAATATTATATTCAGCCACATCAGCCACAAAATCGGTCACCTATCGAATGCATAAGTCAATATTAGCGAAGAAGCACAAACTTGATTATTCACTATTCGTGCTTAACTTGAGTTGATAAAATTATTAAAAAATCACTGATTTTATTAAATTTATCAGAATTTTTATACCTAATTAAAGATGATTAAATTAAGTTTTACTACTGATTTCATTATAACGTTACCAACTTTTTTGTTAATCTTGGATATTTTATTTTGAATTTAAATTGTTCGCTTTGAACTCAAGTTGAACTCGAATTCAACTCGAGTTTAACTCGTTCGCTCAAGATCTTTGTGTAATGTATTGTAGATCTGTAATTATTTTATTTGTAGTCTATAATTGGCAAAAGCTTATTATAAACCAAAATAAAAAAACACTATTTATTTACGTATCTGTATTATTAGATTTTACCTTTTTTAAATTTGATATATAATTAAAAAGAAGACCTTTATCTTGATATTTTGGAATCACAATCATAACAATTGACTTTAGGTCGAGTTTAACTTGTTCATTGTGATTGATTGTATTGTAGATTCGTATCTGTATTATAATTAATATAAAGAAGACAGATCATAACAATCATGACATATTTGAAAAATTAGAACAATTTACGTAAATGTTCTTGAAGGGTAATTAATATAATAATACAAGGTGATAAAAAATTGTTTATAAAAAGAAGTTTCATCTTTTTTTTTTCTTACAATAAATTTGTTGTTGTTATTTTTATTATATATTCTTTTTCTTAAAATTTGTTGCCGTTATTTTTTATTATTATATATTCTTTTTCTTAAAATGCCCGCAAATTGGACTGATGCAATAACTGAATATTTAATAAGATATAGGAGGTAAAAAATTAAATGAAAACTAATAAATAACTTTGATCATATTCTAGTTTTTTTTTCTCTTACGTTTCCTGATCTAAAAATTAAATAAATAATGTAAAGGAGAAGGAATAACTACTACCATGACATACCCGAGAGGGACCGCTCTGAATTCTGGGAGAGCCTAGCTCGAAGAATTCAGAGACAGTTCTGCGTGAGGTTCACTGGCCAACAGGTAGAAAGAAAGTGGAGAAACTTGGTCAGGAATTTTAATGTTAGTAAAATAATAATAAATCATAAAAAAAAAAATAAAAAATTAATAGTATTAACATTTTTAGAATTTCTATGAATGGAGGAATGGTGCGCAAAATGGAAGGTGGTCCTGGGAAGGAGAAAAATATTATAGGCAGTTCCGCACAAGGTTTTGGGACAGACCTGGTAATTATTAAGAATTTTTTTAATTTATATTTAAGTTATTTAAGTTCTAAATTTATATATATTTCTTAGGGAACCACCACAGTCGTAGGCGGCGTAAAAACACTGCGCATCGGCGGCCTTAGAATCCGTAAATTATATTTTTTTATTTTTATTTTTTTTTTATTTTGTATTTTTTTATTTTTATTTTTATATTTTTATTATTTTTATTTTTTATTTGTTATTATCTTTTATTATTATTATTTTTTATTAAATATATATATATTTTATATAGTCATCTAATTATTATTTTAATATTTTTACTATTTTATAATTTGAAATTAAAAAATTCGAATTCAATTATAAGTAATTAAAGCTTATTATAATAAATTGCTTTTATTTAAACATTCATTTTTTTTTATTAAAGTATTAATTAATCTATCAATTTACAATATAAAATCTTAAAATAATCTTTCACATTTTCAAAATACATGATCAAACTCATTTTTGCTAAACTGCTGAAACCTTTTGGCATTTACATCGGCATTTTAATTTACTTTAACGATCATTGATTATCATGATCAATCTATTTTTACGGTTTTTTAAACCATGATTTTTTTTTTATTTTTTTTTAGGTTGCTGGACTCCCGGACTTGGAATGTAAGTTAGAAAGGGTGGGGGAATTTTTTTTTAATATTAAAGAAACGTTACTAATGTTTTTTTATTTTTTTTAGATTGCCAGCCTTCTTGGACGAACCGGACTTGGGAAATGTAAGTTGGAAAGGGTGGTGATTTTTTTTTAATATTAAAGAAATATTACTAACGTTTCTTTCTTTATTTTTTTTAAGTTGCCGGCCTTCTTGGACGAACTAGACTTGGAATGTAAATTAGAAAGGGCGGGGGATTTTTTTTTAATATTAAAGAAATGTTACTAATGTTTCTTTCTTTATTTTTTTTAGGTTGCCGGTCTTCTTGGACGAACTGGACTTGTGAATGTAAGTTGGAAAGGGTGGTGATTTTTTTTTAATGTTAAAGAAACATTACTAACATTTCTTTCTTTATTTTTTTCAGATTGCTGGACTCCAGACTTGAAATGTAAGGAGGGAAGGAGGGATATTTTTTGAATATTAAAGAAACAGTTTTAACGTTTCTTTTATTTATTTTAGGTTGCAGTTTCCCTTGTTCCTCTTGATCTTAACGTGATCACGATTAAGAAAAGTTTGAGCAAACTTTTCTTAAAATTGTATTATAAATGACTGTAACTTTTTTATTAATTTATTGTAATAAAATACGTAATAAAATAAAAATATTAACAATAATAATTATACTTTTAAACACTTTACAAAAAATTTATAAACTTGATAATGCATTCAACAAATAAGACAATAAAAATTTTTTAACTACATTAAACGAATTAAAAATTTCTAAAAAGAAAAATCTATAAAGAAAGTAAACTCTAAAAAATTTCTTAATACGTTATATAATATGAAATCTAACGTATTAAAATTTATATCACATATCGGGTACCCGATATGTGTAAGATAGAACTGTGCCTGATATATATTAAATAACATATCGGTGACCAATAGTTTAGATATCGGGGTCTTGGTAATTAGGCATATTTTGAAGTGTAATAAATCAGGTACCCAATATGTAAAAATACCCGATATTTATCTGATTAGCCACCGATATATAAGTTTCCGATATATACCTGATAGAATTGATTTTGACCAGTGCTAGTACAATTTCCAACCCTAGTTATGGCTATGACTATATCGAAGTGGCCTGTAATTTCAAAAGATATACTTGCTTTCACTGTATTTGTATAAGCCACGCAGTCAAGTTTGCCCCAGCCGAGAAGAAGAGGAGGATTATGAAGGGACATTTAGCTATCAAAGTAGTTCAGATGAACAATCGAAGGAAAGTATGAGAAAATTAAGAAAAGTATACGGCAAAAAAAATAAAATATAAATAAAACTTTTTTACAGTATTATTAAACTGATATCAATTAATGTCAATTTCAAACAAATATGGTTCATTTTCTCTCCAAAATAATGTCTGCTATTGATAAATATAGTGATAAATACAGTCCACTCACTTTTGTAGGGTTTGGCATCATTATAAGAAAATTCGCTAATATGATATAAAAAATTGGTATACCATGGAAAAATTTGTATATTACGGTAAGTTTACATCATACAAATATCTTGTAAATTTATGTCATAGTGCAAAAATAGTTACGATTTAATCATCAATTTTAGTCTGATTGGTCAGATCTCTGTTTGATATAAGCACAATTTTTGTTTACTTATAACAATATTACTTTTTTTCTGTTTTGCCTATTCGCAAATTTTTTTTTTGACATTTTACGATTGCATTACCTATTTTTTATCTATTTTTCTTATTATATCACCATTTACTGTTGGATAGAACCACCCATAACAAATCTGCTAATGCCTTGCACTCATATGGTGTCTGGAACTAATGGTTAGTGTGATATAATTCCTTCAATAGTTAACATACCGATATGTAAGTTACTTGTACGAGTTATGACTTTAATTATTTTAATTATTTTCATAGTAAACTTTTTCTAACTTTTACTCTCACATTCAACAATCAGAAATGAGAATATTCTGATTTTGTTCTAGAGACAGTTACAGAATCTGTTATTTACTACTAACCTTTCACTATTTTTTTTCGTAAAACCTCTACTACTATCTCTATCATTACGTTACATTATAATACTTTAGTACTTTGATGCAAAAAATTCACACAGCTTTAAAGTATAGCTTATGCTTACGCTATGCTACATTACATTACGCTACCTTACGTTACATATATATATATGTGTATATGTATATTTCAAATATCCTCCTATCTCATCATTAATGCTAAGCCTTCCCTTCATATCTTCTGGACTATCAAAGGGATGTTCTCTACGTTTAGAACGTATATTATTTTGATGATTTTAATGCTTCTTTTGCTCCTTACATTTGATTGAGGTGGTATTTTTATATTTATATTTTCTTTTAAGTGGCATTCAAATATTTGTAACGATTTTTTCATTTTACTATGTGACTTTAAAAATTACATTTGCATTTGCTAGCTATTGAATATAAGAAAAGATAAATTTCATTAAAATGATAAGCAAATATTTGTAATTTGTACTGATCTTTCATGCCCTTCTGGTTCTTTGTTTTCCCATTTGGCAGAAAAATATTTGTCTGTCGTATCACACTCGTCCACTTTTTCAAGTAGTGAAAACTTGTCACATATATAGTTTCTTTATATCATAATACTAGCCAAAACTGCTTTGCTTTAGATGTCCCCATTTTTTAGTAAAATACTATTTGTCACTAATTACATGTCACTTCTAACAACATAACTTTATTTCATTTTTAGCAATTAGAAACAAATATTTATATTTATATACCAATTTTGATGAACTTCATTAGAGGAAAGTAAAATTTCAACCTGATCTTCATTCCTAATAAAATTTGTCTAAGAAAAATTAACATGATGGTATTTTTAAATTACTTCCACTTTCAGTAATCAGAAAACTCAATTTCTGATAAAAATTAATCAAAGTGATATCAGTATTTTTATAGTGGGGCTAATGGTATTATGTATGGCAAGTAATAGTAAGTATATATTTTTCTGATGAGAGTTGAACTGAAGGGTGAAATATCATAATCATGCATATAGTTTTTTTATTTTTTTCATGTAGTACGCTGTGGTCTGAAATCGCCCGAGATTTTTGACTATCTAGGAATGAAGTTGTAGGGTACTTGTATCTGATAGGCCAGCCTCCTCTGACTTAGAGTCTCATTAATCAGGAGAAAAAGTGGTTTTTAAGTACCTTTCACATCAAGGGCGGACTTTTTTTTGTAAAACCATATGTTGAATTATATACTATCTAATAATGGATACTTCAAAGACAAAAGAAGTGAGAACTAATTACCGCCATTGTTAGTGGTGAAATGTAGTGGTCATGCCATCTTATAGTTGCGTTGATTGATTGATCGATTGATCAATGTACATATTTTGTAGAATTAGCTAATTCGTAACGTGATAAATAAAATTTCTCAACGAATATAGCCGTATTTTAATTTTCTGTGATCAGAAATGAATTGTGTACCATATCGATTTTGACAAACTTCTTTAAAGATGAGTGAATACTAACTATTGTTTATTTTACCTCATTTTTATTTATATCTTAACATTAACTATATTGCTCTTACTTCCCTTCTCACATTCATTATTTATTCTATGTATATTAACAAATGTTATTTAAATGCACATATTAACTAATTTTTCATTTTAAATATTTTCTTATAATATATAGGTAAAGCTCCGCATGAGCTGGCTCAAGTCTGGCTTGGCTTGGCTTTAAAAAAAAAATTCTGGCTTAAGCCAAAATTAGTCAAGCCACAAAAAATCTTGGCTCAACTCATTCAAGCCAAGATGAGCCATAAAAAATTCTAGCTCAAGCCAAGTTGAGCTTGAGCTGGCTCAAGCTGGCTCAAGCTTTATTATCAAAAAAAAAAAGCTGAAACTAGGCGTTTTTATATGTAAAGTTACAAAAAAAAACACCTGAACTAATAGTTTTAGCATTTTTTTATATATCAAGTTGCTGAAACTTATATAAAATAGCAAAAAAAAAAAGCTGGAACTATTGGTTCTGGAGTTTTTTATATATAAAATCACAAAAAAATGCCAAAATAATGGTCTCAGCATTTTTATCAAAAAAAAAAATGCTAGAACAAATGGTTCTGGCATTTTTTATATATAAGTTTGCAAGAAAAACGCTAGAATAAATGGTTCTGGCAGAACTCTGAATAATACTAATATAATTCACATACAGGTTTGCGTAAAGTTTATAATAGATATATGTGAATTTATTTTTAAAAAATACTAATTTCGGTAAATTAAAATACTCAGTATTTACTAAAATTTATTTTATTTTATTTATTTTTTTACCTTTTTTCAGTATTTTATACCAAATTTATTTATTTTTATTATTCTTTTTCAGTTTTTAATACCCTAATTCCAAAAGTCTGGTCATATTTACGTCTGGTAACACTACAAAAAATAAAAAAAAATAATTAATTAGTTAAAAAAAAATACCAAAAAACATTTTCTCCACCCTTCCTTACCTTAATTTCAAAAGTCTGGTCGTACTTTTTATCTGGTAATACTACAAAAAATAAAAAAAAAATATTAATTAGTTAAAAAAAATACCGAAAAACACTTCCCCCACCCTCCCTTACCTTAATTTCAAAAGTCTGGTCATGCTTTTCATCTGGCAACACTACAAAAAGTAAAAAAAGTTAACACTTAATTAATTAAAAAAAAGCAACAAAACACCTTTCCCAACCCTCCTTTACCTTAATTCCAAAAATTCAGTCATGCTTTTCGTCTGACAACACTACAAAAAATAAAAAAAACAATTAATTAGTTAAAAAAAAATACTGAAAAACACTTTCCCCAGCCTTCCTTACCTTAATTCCAAAAGTCTGGTCATGCCTTTCGTCTGGCAACACTACAAAAAATAAAAAAAAAAATTAATTAATTAGTTAAAAAAACACCGAAAAACACTTTCCCACCCTCCCTTATCTTAATTCCAAAAGTTCGGTCATGCTTTTCGTTCAGCAACACCACAAAAAGTAAAATAAAAGTTAATACTTAATTAATTAAAAAAAAATAACAAAACACCTCACCCAACCCTCCCTTACCTTAATTCCAAAAGTCTGATCATGCTTTTCGTCTGGCAACACTACAAAAGTAAAAAAAAGTTAATACTTAATTAATTAAAAAAAAATAACGAAACATCTCCCCCAACCCCTTTCTTACCTTAATTCCAAAAGTCCGGTCATGCTTTTCTCTGGCAACACTACAAAAATAAACTGATAAATGATTAAAAAAAGATCAGATATTCAGATTATCTGATTAGATCGGCAAGTCACATAACCCTGCCTTTATACCGAATAATTCATTATAGCGTTAACAGTAAAAAATTGCTAAATTTGATCTGACTTATGAGCTGACTTGAGCTTTTCAAGCCAAACCCACTGCCAGCTTGAGTTTATCAAGCCAAGCCTAATACCTAACTCAAGCTTTTTCAAGCTGACTTGTGAGCCACCAAGCCAATCTAATCATGGCTTGGCTTGGCTCAGCTCATACTAAAGTTACCAGCTGAAATAGTAAAGGTCAATGCCGAAATGTCGAAATTAAAATCTGTCGAAATGCTGAAATACCGAAATAATTTTGACATGTAGAAATTATTGAAATGTCGAAATAGTCAGAATTGTCAAAATAATTTTGACATATCGAATTGATGAAATTGTCGAAATGTACAAACTATACGAAATTAATTTCGACATGTCAAAATTTTTAGAATTATCAAATTGACGAAATTGTCGAAATATACAAACTGTACGAAATTAATTTCGACATGTTAAAATTTTTAGAATTGTCGAATTGACAAAATTGTCGAAATGTACAAACTGTACGAAATTAATTTTGACATGTCAAAATTTTTAGAATTGTCGAATTGTTAAAATTGTCGAAATGAAAAACTGATGTATTCAAAATTGATATTGTAAATAAATGAATATGTAAATTTAAATAAAAATAATTAGTTAATGTTTTATTTAAAGCAAAAATTCTTATTTATTTAGTGAAAAAAATAAACAAAATCATCCATAAGTGGACAAAATTGTCCAAAAAAAAAGTAAAAAAAAAATAGACAAATCGCTAAAAAATTATAAAAGTATGAAATTTGGACAAAATTGTCCAAAAAAAGTAAAAAAAAAATAGACAAATCGCTAAAAAATTATAAAAGTACAAAATTTGGAAAAAATTGTTCAAAAAAAAAGTAAAAAAAAATAGACAAATCACTAAAAAATTATAAAAATACAAAATTTGGACAAAATTGTCCAAAAAAAAGTAAAAAAAAAATAGACAAATCGCTAAAAAATTATAAAAGTACGAAATTTGGACAAAATTGTCCAAAAAAAAAGTAAAAAAAAATAGACAAATCGCTAAAAAATTATAAAGATTGGACAAAATAATGTGAAAAAAAAATCTAAAAAGTACAAAGTTTGAACAAAACTGTCCAAAAAAAAATTACAAAGTACGAAATTTGGACAAAATTGTTTAAAAAAAAAGTAAAAAAAAAATAGACAAATCGCTAAAAAATTATAAAAGTACGAAATTTGGACAAAATTGTCCAAAAAAAAATACCTAAAAAAATTACAAAGTATGAAATTTGGACAAAATTATCCAAAAAAAATTGCCTACAAAGTAAGAAAAAATTGCCAAAAAAAAAAAATATATTGTCATTTATCAACAAATTCTTTTGCCAAATCTTCTACATTATAGTTTATAATCCCTCTTCCAGATTCTTCTTTATCATTTTCATTGTCGCAATTATTGTTTTCGTTATTGTTATTATTCAAATTATCCTCGATTAAATTATTATCATTTTCCAAAAAATCCTTATCCAAACCATTAATAATGTTTTGATGCAATACATTTATAGTATTTTCGATTAATACTACAACTTGGTTATTTGGAATAGGATGTCCGTCAGTTATTCTTTGAACTTGTATTTCCTTGATGATCTCTACATTATCGTCTTCTTCTTCAAGTTCGAGTTCTGCTAAACTATCATTAACAATAGCATTTATTTCACTATTGCTTAATTTTACTAACTCTTTCTTCGTACCTTTTCCATAAAATCTGAATTCTGAATGTGCGTTTGATCGATAATACGATATTATCTTTGCTATTGACTCTAAACGTTTAACTCCAAGCCGAAGCTGTCTTTTATTACATATCCAGCCACACATAGAAAAATCCCGTTCGCATGATGCAGAGTTCGGGCAAATAGAAAATAATCGTAATGCGAGTGATTGAAGATAGGGTGGTTCTAGTTCCATACTTGTCCACCATTTGATTGGATCATCAATTCCATTAGAATAAGGTTGGTTAAAAGGTCTTTCATTATTTTTATACATTAAAAGTTGTGAACAAAGTATGCGAGAGCATTCTAAGTCCATTCCTGTGTTTTTAGCTACTTTTCCAGCAATTATCACTATTCTTTGCCAAACACTATATTTTAAGCAAGTACTTAATTAATTATATTTAATTAGTATTATTTAAATATTTTATAATAAAATTGAATAATTAAAATAATTAATATACTAACGAAAGCAAGGATGTAAAAAAAATGCTAGTAAATAATTGTCATCATCAAACTCTTCAAGTCTTTTATTAATCATTGAAATACAATGATTTTTGAATTCCTGATTAAAGGTTCTTGGTAATTTTTTCATGGAAGCTGCGATACAAGCCATTCCAAGATAACAGTCACTTAAGTTAGCTGAACTTCTTTCTAATAATAGTATAATATCACAAAGGGGTTTTAAAATAAATGCGAGAACCTTCAAGTCATTGAAAAAGTTCCATGAACGAATAATTGGTTTGATTTTTTCATTTGATAAAATGTTTGAATAGTTACTGGCTAACTGTAATAAAGATTAAAGAATAAGTGATATATATATAATAGTAATTAAAATTGTAACTTTTTACATACTTCTTCGAGAACAGCTTTTAGCCTTATAATATCTGAAATACTTTGAAATGCTGTAGTCCACCTGGTCTTGCAAAAGGGGACAATTCTACCGCCTTTAACATTCATTGATTTTATAAGTTCATAAAGCTTAGCTCCTAGTTAAATAGTAATTAGAGTAAGTTAAACTAAAAAAAAATTGTTAATATCTGGGAATTCATACCTGCCATTGCATTGTTTCGAAAAAAATTTGCCAATATATTGATTTTTTTTAGTAGATTTTCAGCAAACGGATGTTTTATAATATCGCAAGATATTAAGTTTACACAATGTGAAATACACCGAACATCTTCAATGTATAGATGCTTGCTTTGAATAATTCCACGTGCTTTTCGCACATTATAACCATTATCGCTTACTATAGCGGAAAATTTTTCAACACCAACACGAATTAGAATATCTTCTATTTTTTCTGCGATGAATTCACCTGTATGGGAATTACTAGATAAATCTAAAAGTTGATAAATATATTCTTTATTTGTTGGCGTCAAGATTGTAAAATTCCATATTGAAAGATGATTCAGAAAGGACCACCCGTCCAAAGCTAATAAAAAAAATTTATTAAAAAAGTATATTAAAAACGAGAACAAACAAAATTTTAAATACCTAAGGTTAAATTTTTTGTGGCTTCCAATTCTCTTAAAACCTTGGAATTAATATATCCTAATTCTTCTTCAAATAAACGATTTGTCAAAATATCACGAGAAGGAGGGTTATATACCGAATTTAATTCTTGAAGAAAATCCAGAAAAAATGGTGATTCGACTATTCGAAATGATACATCACAACAGATAAAAAATCTCATTAGCGCTTTATCGATTCTATCAGATTTTCCTTTTGGAAGTGGCTGATCTTTATCATGAAATTCATTTAATGTTAATTGGCCATTAATTTTCATTTTTTTTTGGCGTTTTCTTCAAAGTTATGTTGATACATTTGTATAACATTTCCTGGAGCTTTCATACAGTGGTTAGCAAGGTGACCTTTAAGAAGAGAAGTTTCGCCCCTGCTGTATTTTAAATTACAATAAGTGCATACAGCACTCGCGTGTCCCTGTGAATTACGTTCCCCTTCTAAATAATGTTGCTATACGTCATCTTTTGGTCTACCTCTTTTGAGAAGCTTAAGTTCGAAAGGCAAATCCATTTTATGTGAGACTAGAAAAAAAAAATATATATATCTGAAATAAAAAAATTAAAGAAATTAAAAAGAGTTTGTGCATTTTCAAAAACTTTTTTTTGGACAATTTTGTCTACTCTTATTAATTACGCGTTTTGTACTACTAATCATAAACGCTATGAAATTGATCTTATTATAGCATAATGGCTTTTTGGACAATTTTGTCCACTCTAATTATTACGCGTTTTGTACTACTAATTCTAAACGCGATCTTATTATAGCATAATGGCTTTTTAGACAATTTTGTCCACTCTAATTATTACGCATTTTGTACTACTAATCCTAAATGCGATCTTATTATAGCATAATGGTTTTTTGGACAATTTTGTCCACTCTAATTATTATGCGTTTTGTACTACTAATCCTAAATGCGATCTTATTATAGCATAATGGTTTTTTGGACAATTTTGTCCACTCTAATTATTACGCGTTTGTACTACTAATTCTAAATGCGTCGCCTATTATAAAATTGATCTTATTATAAAATTACTTAATTTATCAGTAGCATAATGTCTTTTTGGATAATTTTGTCTACTTTCTGAATAAAATTACTAAATTATAGCATACATATAATATATATTATTGGATAAATTTGTCAAAATAAAACTATTTTAATTGCTATAAAAAAAATATTGCAATTTGCATTTTATATTCTAATGCATATAACTTTACATTTACATTTTATAATTTAATTATGCTTTAAAATAATTATGCTCACTTTTGTTTTGCTCAATAATTTCTGATATACGTTCAACTGACATGCTTGAAGTAATTGATCAGCGAGTTTGTAAAGAAGGAATTTGTGATAAAAATATTTCATAATTTTCTTTTGTAGTAAAAAAATCACATTTGCGACAACCTGCTTGCGCAAGTTGCGCAGCCATTATTCCTTCATTAAATAACCTACTTTTTTGTTTGGCTTTTCTGCCAATTTTAAGTATAGATCGCATGAACGAAATAACCCAAGATTTTACATTTTTAACTTCTAATTCTGAACTGAGCTTTGTAAGATCATCATAAATTTGGACCAATGACGCCAAATGCAATAAGTTAAAAGATTCAGTCACAATTAGCAGCTTTTCACAATATGTTTCCTGATTCCTCCATTGATTTATTCTCTTAGTAGCAGATTCCTTGTCAACTACTTTAATTGTTTCAAATTTTAATAACTCGGCCAATGCAGTAAATATTTCAGTAGTTTTTGATTTTTCTGAGGCAATGAAATGTTCATCATTTACCAGCAAAATTTCACATAGTTTTCTTTCCTTACTAAACAAAAGCATCTGAGTAGAATTTAACTCTTCATTTACAATAGCTTCATCATCATCATCATCATCATGATCACTTTCACTATCCTCTTCTGAAGAAACTGAAACTTCAAAACACTCATGCTTACGTTTTTTTGTTAATGCTTTTGATATTGATGTATGTACTACTCGAGATTCATCTGCTACTTCTGAGATTAATGTCTCTGAAGTTAGTGATTATACTAATACTGTCACTTCCACATTTGGTACTTTTTCTACTGATTTTAATGTAGGTGATTTTACTTGTAATTTTGCTGGTAGCTTTTTTGTTGGTACTTTTGTTGATGGAGGTAGATTCAATCTAGTACTTTCATTAGATTCGGTACTTTCATTAGCTGCCAGTGGCGATTGTAAAGGTAGATTTAATTTGGTACTTTTATTAGCTTCGGTACTTTCATCAGCTGCTAGTGACGATTGTGAAGGTAGATTCAATTTGGTACTTGCTAGTAGCGCTTGCGAAGGTAATTTTAATTTGGTACTTTCATGATTACTTGATTCCTCACTTATAGGCTGAGAATCATTAACCTCATCTTCAACAAAACCTATAAAATTTAGATGTGAATAATTATAAGATTTTGTAATCAAAAACAATTTTATTTGATAAATTTTATTTACAAAAGTTATTAATTTTTACTATCCACTTATCAATATCATCATAATAATTTTGCATCATGTTCCAGTTGCGGTAACCTGACAATGTTGTTTTAGCCCATGTTATATTTGAAATGGTAGCATTATTTTTTATGCAATTTTGGCTGCCAAATTTTTCAATGCAACGATTATTTAGATTTGACCAAATTTTTGACGGTGTATCAAGAGTTGTGAGGTGATTTAAAGCTAAATCACAGTTCAGAGCACGGGCAAGTTTTGAATCATTAATTTCATGATATAATGTTGAATAGGGAGTTGATGTTGTGGATTCAGGTAAATGTTCAGGTATTGAATACTGTAACAATTGTTTTAATAGTTCATCCATATCTGAAATTATAGTATCAGCTGTACCAACACTAACTGGATGCGTATTTTCTGGCGTTACTAATTCAAGATTAGAGTACTTTTGCAATTTGTTCTATTATCAGAAATTAAGTAATAAAAAAAGTAAGATATAAATTTTATATATAAATTAAAAACCAAACATCATTCTTATATTTACCTGTAATTTAGCATTATTATTCAATACTGAATCATATTTACTTTTGTATAATTCATATAGATTCTTGTAATTCTTGAGTTCAGTCAAGCTATCCTAAAAAAATAAAATATTTTATTCAGAAAAAATGTAATTGTTCTAATACCAAGGGAAAAATGGACAAAATTGTCTAAAAATAAAGGACAAAGTTGTCCAGAAATGAAAAAAAAAGTGGACAGAAATGAATGACCAACAACGAAAACAAAATTGTCCAAACCTGTAAAAAAGTGATCAAACCCAATAAAAAAGTGTACAAAATTGTCAAGAAATGAAAAAAAAGCGGACAGAAATGAATAACCAAGAATGAAAAAAAGTGGACAAAATTGTCTAAACCTGTAAAAAAGTGACCAAACTTGATAAAAAAGTGGACAAAGTTATCCAGAAATGAAAAAAAAAATGGACAGAGATCAGAGATGAATGATCAAGAACAAAAAAAAGTGGACAAAATTGCTCGTAAAAAAGTGACCAAACCTGACAAAAAAGTGGACAAAATTATCCAAAAATAAAAAAAAAGTGGACAAAATTGTCCAAAATAAAAAAAAAAGTGGACAAAATTGTTTAAAAATAAAAAAAAAAGTGGACAAAATTGTCCAGAAATGAAAAAAAGTGGATAGAAATGAATGACCAAGAACGAAAAAAATTGGACAAAATTGTCCAAACCTGTAAAAAGTGACCAAACTTAATAAAAAAGTAGATAAAATTGTCTAAACCTGATAAAAAAGTGGATAAAATTATCCAAAAGAAAAAAGTGGATAAAGTTGTCCAAAAACGAGGAAATCTTATACCTTATTGATGAATGTAAAACTTGATGACAACTCTTGTAAGTCAATATACGTACGACCTTTATTCTTCTTAAATATTATTCTCACTTTATCTTGTTTGAAAACACACGAATCAATTTTTTTATTTGTTACTGTCCAAATATATGAAAGCGCTGTTGAAACTGAATTTTCAACATCGTCAGGTAAAAAAGCTTTTTTTCCATGAATCTTTGAATTGAGAATAGCGGAAGGTGTTTTTAACATATTCAAACAATGAAATACTTGATAATATTTCGTGTGAAATCAAGAAGAAAAATATTTTTTTTTGATTTTATGACATGTTTATTTATATTCAATTTTGCCAGCCACATCATTACATCACAAAAAAATGATGATCTGTAGCCAATCATTATTTTGACAATTTTGCCAATTTCGACTTGACGAATTTATTTTGGCTTTTTGCCATTTTGATTTGCATTGACGAATTGTTTATTTTTTTTCGACATTTTCGATATGTCAAAATTCTTTATTTACGACATGCATCTTTAGCTCATGTGGAGCTTTATATATAAGGAGAGCAAAAGAAGCCAGAGAGGATAAAAAGATGAAAAGACAACAACTTACAACTTAACGTCCAGAATTCATAAAAAATCTAAAGCTTTACAATAAGTATAGTGAAAAATAGTGAAAGATTGAAAAATTGAAATTTTATTATAATTTTAGATTTAAACTTATTAAAATAAAATTACATATATTATATTTACTACATAAATTTATAAAATATCTAATGAATAAATATTGTTCTGTATATGTTTAGTTATGTGTGTATATTTCACTAATAACAAAATTTTACAGTGTAATATTATATTCAGAAATGTTTTAAAATATTACATCGTAAACATGTGAAATTTAATGACGTAATATTACAAAGTATTACATGTTCAGAAAAGTTTCAAAATATTACATCGTAAACATGCAAAATTTAATGACATACTATTACAGAGTATTATATACATTCAGAAAATTTTTAAAATATTACATTATAAATATGCGAATTTTAATGATATAATATAATAAAGTATTACATGTTCAGAAAAATTTCAAAATATTACATCGTAAATATACGAATTTTAATGACATAATATTACAGAGTATTATACAGTTGAAAAAGTTTCAAAATATTACATCGTAAACATATGAATTTTAATGGCATAATATTACAAAGTATTACACATTCAGAAAAGTTTCAAAATATTACATCGTAAATATATGAAATTTAATAATGTAATATTACAGAGTATACGCGTAAACTTACAGTATTATTACATATAGAATTATGGAATATTATGCTACGTAATATTCTGAAAGTCCTGTAAACTTACAGAGTATTTTGCAGGCATAAAGTTTCGTAATATTACACCTTATTAAATTTGTTGATGTAATATATAATAAGTAAATTTGTTTTTTATAAGTTAATATTATCTATAAATATATTATTAGCCTTTTTATTGAAGTAATATTCTTTTAATCCAATTATACTTAATATTTAAAATTATATTTTAATATAAATAATAAATATTTAATAATAAATGTACTTTCAAAAATATTATAATCTAAGATTTTTGATAATTTATATTTAAAGTTTACAATAAAATCTATGTATTATATAAAAAATTAAACTAATCTTTTTATTTCTATTTAATTATTTCTTTTAATAATTAAATTATCTATAATTTTTGATTTAATTTTTATATAATTTATTTTAAATATTAATTTAAACTTCATTTCTTGATTAATATTATAAAAACAATATAAACTGATTATTACTATCAAGTTGAATATTATAAATTTTTATTCCTTTAGCAACTTTTATACTATAATTATCATTAAATATTTTACAAATATTATAAATGGATATTATTATTAGCAGCTTTTCACATTTCTGATTATATATATAACTATAATGTTAAATAAATAATTTGATACTTTTGTGTTTAATATTTTCATTCCATTTGATAAATAATATATAATAAATAAATTTGTTTTTTAAAAGCTAATATTATCTATAAATATGTTATTAATCTTTTTTATTGAAGTAATATTCTTCTTAATTCAATTATACTTAATATTGAAACTAAAGCTCCGCATGAGTTGAGCCAGCTTGCAAGCTGGCTCAAGCTTTTCAAGCTGAGCCAAGCCAAGCCATGATTAAATTGGCTTGGTGGCTCACAAGCCAGCTTGAAAAAGCTTGAGTCTGGTATTAGGCTTGGCTTGATAAACTCAAGCTGGCAGTGGGCTTGGCTTGAAAAGCTCAAGCTGGCTCATGAGCCAAATCAAGCTTGGCAATTTTTTACAATTTATATGTAAAAAATGCCAGTACCAATAGTTCAGCATTTTTTTTTGCAAATTTATATATAAAAAATGCCAGAACTATTTGTTCTGGCACTTTTTGCAATTTTATGAATAAAAAACGCCTGTGCCAATAGTTTCAGAGTTTTTTTTTGTGATTTTATAATACAAAATGCCGTTAACGCTATAACAAATTATTTGGTATAAAGGCAGGGTCATGTGACTTGCCGATCTAATCAGATAATCCGAATATTCAATCTTTTTTTTTAATCATTTATCAGTTTATTTTTGTAGTATTGCCAGACGAAAAGCATGACTGGACTTTTGGAATTAAGATAAGGGAGGGTGGGAAGTGTTTTTCGGTGTCTTTTTTTAACTAATTAATTAATTATTTTTTATTTTTATTTTTTGTAGTGTTGCTAGATGAAAGGCACGACTGGACTTTTGAAATTAAGGTAAGGGAGGGGTTGGAGGAGGTGTTTCGTTGTTTTTTTTAATTAATTAAGTATTAACTTTTTTTTTACTTTTTATAGTGTCGTCAGATGAAACACAGGTCGAATGAAAAAAAATTGTCAAAAATCAGCAGTCTGATTTTTAACTGATTTTTGGATATATTTGTCTGATTTGTGATTTTTTAAAGCCGATTTTATGGCACGAATTATTTGTGATCGGAAATACGTTATTTATGAACAAAAAATTGGAATGCCAATTTTGGCAGATTTTGTGAAAATTGGCATTCCGATTTTAAAATAAACATGTCAATAGCTAAAAATCAGACTGCCGGTTTATAGCTATATTTGTCCTATTTATGGCATTTTGCTGCCGATTTTATGGCACGTATTGTTAGCAATTGAAAATTCTTTTATTTTTATTGACATAAATCAGAATACTGTTTTAAAATTATAATTGCCAATTCTTGCAAAATCAGAACGCTGATTTTCTCATAATTCATAATTACTATTATTGTCTGATTTTTTAGTTCGGTATAAACATTTCAAAAATAGTTTATGCCAATTTATATATCAGATCTTTCTATTATTGATTTTCTCATAATTTATAATTACTATTATTGTCCGGTTTTATTTTATTTTTCCATTTTTGATAATTGATTTATTTTTAATATTTAATATGTATGATATATAATATGTATGCTATTATTTTATAATATATACTGCAATTTATGATATATTTATTATTATTATATTATTATTATATTGTCCATATTATTATTATTATATTACTATATTGTTCTTATTATTATATTATTATTATGTATAGAATGTTTATATAAAATATATTAAAATCATATTTATCTCGTCATGTTACTTATAAATGGCTATAAAATAACCAGAGCTCTAAAAAAGAAATTATTAGGATAGAAACGATATTAGAAAGTTAATTTATAAATAACAAAAGTTAAATCACTCAAAATACAAGCAGTTGATTTTAAATGATGAAACAAATACTTAAATTTATGTACGTCTTTTGATATCGACCAGTACTTCTAAGTAAAAGGGACCTTGTTGCTCATCTACATCTAAATTACCATTATTATCATCATTTTGTTCTTCATTAGTTCCATTATTTTTATCAGCATTACCATTATTGCCATCAACGTTATTATCACCATTACCATTATTGTCATCATCATTATTATCATCATTACCATTATTGTCATCATCGTTATTATCACCGTCATTATTCTCATCATCATCATCATCATCAGATTCTGGTTCAATCCACCTTAATGATATCCACCAATTTGCCATGTATTGTATTAGTCTGCTTTTTTTATCAACATCATCTAGATGGTAACGTTTGCGACTTAACCTGGTTTCGATGCTTACTCTGATCTCGTCCACTCGAAATAAGATTCTTTTAACCTAATGATAAATTTATAACCTATTAGCATAAACGCTTATGTTTTAAACTTTCGCAACTTTTCATACTTTAGAAGACCTCCACTTCTTATTGTGAATCTTAATTACAGAATTTGTACTTATCAACCTTCCTGATCTTATGTTATCATTACGCTCTTCATTTGCCAGAACTTCGTCTTCAGTAGACCATTCATCCGAATGGACTTCTGCGGTATTTACTGCTTTTTCGCAATCTTTAATAAATACTTCCCTGGTCATATTTTCAGGACGACAATCGTCTAGAATGCTGTCTTGCGTGAAGATCATATGTTGGAGACCTTTGCGTCTTCTTGTCATTTTCTATTAAAGAGTAAATTAAAATAATTAATTTTATATTTTTTTTTTTTTTTATTTTTATTTTTAAAGGCATTGATAGCGCATAAACTTTATTTATGATTGTAGTTAAGTTACATTGCAACTAATACATCAGTAAGCAGATATGCTTTTAGTTAAGAACACCGTTCAATCAAATTGCCAGATATTAATAATAACAAAAATAAGGGATAATGAAAAAAAAATTAAAATTTGGATCTATCCTAGTATTAAAAAATTTAAAATTTATCAAATCGGTTGGTCATTATCGCAACAAAACACCGCAAGATTCCTCAAGCGGTCGTTCTCTTTAATAAACTTTCCAATACTTCATTCATTTGTGTGATCTCAGCCATAATCATCTTTTTAGAAGCAGAGGACCTTTTCGACCTAGATTTAGATTTCTTGTTATCATAATCAGCTTTCAGAGAGTCTTGCCCAGTTTTAGTACTGGATGAATATTGTTGTTGAGAGGCAGAACCTCTTCTGTTTCATAAGGGGATATTATTAGCACCAGTAACAACCTTCTTAATAGATCGTGTTTTGGCACTGTCATTTGGGAAGGAAGCGTTAGTACTTTAGTCTTCCCATGGCTCTTATCAGTAGAAGACTTCGTCGACTTCCTAGGGTTGTGGGATGGAGAGGTATAGCAGATCCAATCAACTGTTTCGCCATTCCAAACATTTGGAGTATTTATTAACTGATATAGGTTGTCCCAATTTGATAAATATCCAATAATTTTCCTCTTGCCATCTGGTAATTTCACTTCTTTGAACATATTAATGTTATGGGATATAAGATAGGCTTCATTGTCTTTTTGAACCAGCGTAGCTGAAGTCATGCTCTCTGGGGGGTTTAACACTGCAGCTTGATACCTTTCTCTTTCTTTTCATTCTTAAAGGGACCATGACGCTGGAAACCATCTTACTGAAAAACCCATTAATGGTGCCATCCAATGTTTTTCATAATTTCTAAACAATTGTGATATCTCTAACTTGACACGGAGTGTCTTGTACTTCTTCTGCCGCTTGACAGTCATAGAGATAACCTTTTCCCAATCGGATAGCACGTTGATAATGGTAAAGTTGTCCCACTTAGCAGGGATGTCGTATACTATAATATCACAAACGAAGGCCTGGGAATTAGGGGCAGGCTGATATCCAGTAATCACTATTGACGTTTCATTTTCGACCACCTTTCTTGTATTTGGCTTGTCAGACGACTTAGCTTTCTTTTCAGGTAGCTGATTAAGTGTTTCGTTACCTGTGGATTTATCTCACTTGGAGGGAGTAAACTGTTTGGCAAGAGGATCTAGAGAGGAGTGTGAACTTTTGAGAGCTTTAGCAGCTTCCCATTCCGCTTTAGCCTTTTTGCGTTGTTTCTTCTTTTGCGATTTAGTCAATACAGGTTGAAAACTTGTTTCATCATTCGATTCTTTTGTGATCAGCATCATGGTTGTTGTTGATTAGTTCGCCTCTGAGTTAGATATTTCTATATCCATCTGGGCGTTTGCATTGGAGTCTATAATTGGTGTATCTTGATTTTCTACTTGCCTTAATTTGGAAGCCTTATCCAATATTTGCCACGAGTGCAGTAAAGCTCTCTCCAAGATAAAATTCGTCAAAGACTGAATATAGCTTATTAGAACAGGACAAACATCCCAATATTTTGATAACTCTAGCTGTTCTTCAGCGGAATATCCGAATTCTCCACGCAGACAGGTAGGAACGTTCTTTTGTATATCCCAAGAGCTTGTCCTAGGCCACATTTTCTGCAAGCCTCTCTTCTCCTGTTCTATATTCTTCAGGAGGAAGATACTAAAGTTGTCTCGGAGGTTGTTAAGAAACTCTTCACTAACATCGTAGTTGTTTGTTTGTAACATGTTTATTAGTGTATTAGTTGTTTCTGATGATAATAACTCAAAAATTTTTTAGCTGAAAAATTTGGACAGAGTGATCATCGGAAAGAGTTTTGACCAGATAGAATTGAATTAAAATAATTAATAAATTATATACATTGTCATTTTAAATAATGAATTTCACACCTGATCTCTCCTCGACGATATATGTTGCTGTTTATTGTGTTTATCTATCTTGCCCTCCTTTTTTAATTTTCAAATCTCCCGCTGTGATTTGTGTAGCTGTTTTATTACTTTTAAAAGTTCTGTATCGTATACCTCTAATGAAGGAGGCATCGCTGCTTTAACAGCTGGTAGAAGTTTCTTATTTATCAACTTTTTTTGTTTACTAAATGTCTTTGATGTGTCGAAAAGAATCAACAAATCAAGGTTGTTTATAATATGGATTACCTCATCCTATTTAATATAACACTCATTTTTTAACGATCAATACAAAAGAGAAATATTTAATAAAATAAAGATATATTTACATGAACGGTTTTTTTGAAATTTTTATCAGTTATTGGAGGAAGAGCACGCCGATTCTCTCTAGACAGAACTGGTGATAGGCTTCTATTTCTTGGTCCTTCACTCGTTCTTTCTTCTGTTAGCACTTCTACACGTTTGGTAAGATTTGAAATCATGCTTCTTAATTCGCTGACTTCTCTGTTGTTAGCACCTATTATAAATCAGTATTTAATATAAATCATTTAGTATAAAAAATTTTACGTGCAAGTAAGTAAAGAAACGTAAAAGGAATACTACCGCTTGCTGGAGGTGAAGAAGGAATTGTTAAAGATAGATCGGTTAAAGATCCTATAACAATAACGTTAAATTGGTATAGTATAAGTAAAATGAAATTTAATTAGCACTAATATAAAACAATATTACTTTTTGTAATTGATCTTCCTCTAAAGACATTTTGGTAGTTTCGATTATGTTGAGATTGAGAGCGTGATTGATGTCGATGAGAGGAATGAGAGCGAGATCAAGATTGATGTTGATGTGAATGAAAATGATGGAAACAATGAGGGGAGCGAGATCGATATTGATGAGAACGAGAATGATGGGAATGATGAGGGGAGCGAGAGCGATGGGAATGTGATCGTTGGGAACGATGAGAGGAGCGAGAGCAACAGGAACGTGATTGTTAGGATTCAGAATGATAATAACGAGATTTGGATCGAGATGGGCGAGATCGAGGTTGACGAGTCGTTGAGCAAGATTTTGAGTGACTACAAGATCGATTAATATGAGTTTGATGTCAAGATTGACAAGATTGGGAATGGGAACTAGATTTATTTCGTTGAGATCTAATATGAGGATGAGAGCCATCACGAGAAATAGGAATTAAATTTAAAGGTTTAAATTTTCTCATTATAATATTTGATAATTTGATAATTTAAAGATTAAACAAGAAACAAAGGCTCTATATATAACCATTACTTACGTCTTCTGAACTATTTTCATTATCGTCTGATTAAAATAAACAATAGATTAAATTAATAAGACTCTAAATTATATCGCTATCAATATTAATTAAAATAAATCAATAAATTAAATAAACTTGATATTATATCGCTTTCAATTAATTAAAATGTATCAATAATCAATTATTTAAAATAATCAGTAAACTACATTAATTAAATTAAGATAAATCAATCAATATTTCAGTTAAATATATCAGTAAACTAGATATTATATCGCTATCAATTAATTAAAATATATCAATAAACTAAATATTATAGCGTTATCAATTAATAGAATATATCAATAAATTAATTAAAATATATCAGTAAACAATTAATAATTAAAAATATCAATAAATTAATTAAAATATATCAATAAAGTATATCAATGAATTAATTAAAATATATTAATAAACTAAATATTATATCATTATCATAGATAACATGTCCAAATTAGTAATAACACATTTGAAGCTTGATAAAGTTATACTTACAGAAGCTGGTTTTTCCAACAGGAAATATAATTGGCGAAAAGAAATATACTTACTTTGTTAAGCTGATGAAAAATAAGGTGAAAAATAAGGTGAAAAAATATCGTCAACCATTAACAAAAAAAATGAAAGGCAACAAAGAAAATTTGTTGCATCGTACTAAAACGTAGAGAAAAAAGAAAGAAAGCGTGGTAAACATACATAAATGTACCATACTTACAAGCAAATTTATAGTAAGCATAAATAAATTGGAAATCACCAATTTGTAGAACGTGTATGGTAAACACGGTAAACGCAAACAAACTTTATAGCTCCTGCCAATCACGTCAGGTGACATTTATGCATTATCTAGTTATGTGGTATTAACAAACTGTACGTCTGTGCCAACTGCCAAGGGCAAAAGAAGAATTAAAGATTTATTAAAACAATTCTATTAATTAACAAGTAATTTTAACCATGACTGATTGTTAGAATAAACGTATATATGCTATAACTCAACGTATTATTGTAAGCGACTCAATAAAAGATAAAATAATAAATATTTGATATCTCGTTAACAGCATTAAATGATACTGATATACTAGAAATTGACGACTTGAAAGAAAATATATAAAAAAAAATGAAATATAATTTTTCCTAATTTTTGATATATTCGAAAGAATAGGCCAAGTATTAAATTTTGATGTTGTTGCAGTTGCGAACAACTAAGACACTTTTTTTATAACTCTCGCATTTTGATCTGTGTATAGGAAATTGCTACATCTCTACTTAAATTATTTGGATCTTTCAAATTCGTGATGATTTATGAGATTTATTAGTAAGTCGATTGACATGTTTCAAGAATCAGATTAATTGAATTTGAAAAAATTTTCTAGTATAATTATACCCCTGAATACCAAATTTAATTAGAGAATTAGCAAAAATAAAATTATATTTTAGTATTTGATAAAATACATTGGTCTTAACATCATTGTCATGTGTTATTATCAAAATAGCTTAATTATCAAACTGTGCCTTGACAAAAATGGACCAAGAATCAGGATTGCCGAACCAATTAGATTGATTTGCAATTCCTTAAAAAAAAAAAAAAAAAAAAAAAAAAAATGTCAGAATCTCTAGATACAAGAACCGGAACCAAAGTGCATTGTTTCTGTAAAAAATGTAATGGTAAATTGGTTGATCCAAGGACTAAACTGAAACATGAGTTAAAATATAAATTAAAATTTAATGCGAATAATAATTTTGGTAACAATTATCAAGAAGGTTCTTCAAATGTTATATCATCTGATGCTGTTGATGAAGATGTAATAGAGTGCGACCCAATACTAGGGATAAATGATATATCACCTAATATAACTGAACAATTATCTGAAGATATTGAACAATTGTCTGAAGATATTAAACAATTGTCCAAAGATATTGAACCATTACTCACAAGAAACTATTTCTTTTTAACAAAGAAGACACCTATACATGAATTAGCAAAACATCGAATGATAAAGAAAGGAAAAATATCTGATCTTGTTCTTGAAAATTTATTATTGGATAATGTAAGAAATGAGAATGATCAAGATGAGGATTCTGAAGATGATGACGATAAAAATGGAGATACTGAAGATAGCGATTCTAATTATTCTGATGATTATGAAGATGATAATGATGAGGAAGTCAATTTTGCATCAACAGATTTCGATGACGGTGAACCAATTCTTCCTAACATTAACATTAATGATAATTATACTTGGACTATTTTGTGGATATTACAATATCAACAACAATTTAAACTTTCCAATGTAGCTATAGATTTTTTGTTCAAGTTCTTAAGATTTTTTCTTTTGACAATAGATGAAAATAAATTTTCATCTTTTTCTTCCTCTTTATATATGGCTAAAAAGGTGTTGGGAATATCCACAATGATAATTAAATATGCAGCTTGTGACAAATGTCACAAATTGTATGATATAAAAGAATTATCAGACAATACTGAAATACCAACTTGCAGTTTTGTAAACTATTTAAATCACAGAATAGAATGATTACGACAACAATGCAATAACCCTCTATTAACGAAAATAGATAGTGATAGTAGTAATAATCCCATTTTCCGTCTGATAATAATATTCCTGTTAATAAATATTAAGCAACAATTAACCCTTTTTTTTAATCGCAAAAATTTTGAAATGTCATGCCGGAAGTGGTCAGAAAGGAAAAACAGAACTGAAGCTTTATTCGATATCTATAATGGTAGGGTCTGGAAAAGTTTTACAGATGATGATGGTGCACTGTTTTTTACAAAAGAATTTGCCGATACTTATATCAGATTAATGCTAAATATGGATTGGTTCCAGCCATTCGTAAATTCACAATATTCTGTTAGTGTGATTTATGCCATTTTTTGTAATTTGCCACGTAATGAATGCTTCAAGCCACACAATATTCTCACACTAGCAGTAATGCCTGGTCCGAAAGAACCAAGCCAACATGAAATTAACAATTATTTATATCCGATTGTTAATCAGTTAAATTGTTTGTGAAATGGCTATTTTGTAAAAACAAATGAACACAACAATAGTCGATTTGTTCGTGGTGCAATCATTGGCTGTTCTAGCGACATCCCTGCATCTCGGAAATTATGTGGTTTCATCTCGGCTCATATTGCATGCTACCGATGTTACAAATTGGCAAATTTTATAAACAATCAACCAAATTTTGGGGGGTTTGCAGATTTAGACGACTGGTTTGTTGAGCGAGATATTAATGAAATAAAAGAAAAAGCAAGTGAGTGGAAACAATGTGCAACTGAAGAAGTACGAAGAGCCCATATCTCTGAACATCATGTTCGCTGGTTGGAGATATACCGCTTGCTTTATTTTAATCCTGTTCGCTTTTGCGTGGTTGATCTTATGCATTGCCTTTTTCTTGGTGTTGCAAAATAGATCGTAATGAAATTCTGGATAGGCAAAGGTATATTAAATAATGAAAAGCTCAAAATTATGTAAGAGAGAGCTGACATGATAAAGTTCCCAAGTGACCTTGAATGCCACCCTGTCAGAATAGCTACCGGTGAAGGATTCTCAAGTTTCACGGCAGATATGTGAAAAACCTTCATATTAATTTTTGCAATACCTATCACATGGAGTTTCCTTGGATACATTGACCAAAAAATTTTTGGCATATTTCGTGCGCGTTTGCAAGACCTTAACAAACTGAGAGCTACAAAAAAATATGTTAAATGAAATGTTTACAAGACTGATAGAGATGAACAAATTAATTGAATAAAAATATGGTCAAGAAAAAATAAGTCCTAATCTGCATCTCTGTCTCCATATCTGTGAATGCGCATTAGACTATGGTCCTTTGTCCTCATTCTGGTATTATAGCTTTGAACAGATGAATGGAATTTTAGGTACGTGATTTAATTTTTCTGATTTAAAAATCGCAATGTTATTAATTATTTTTAAAAATTGTAGGTTCTTATAATAATAGCAGACGTAATATTAAACCTGAACTACTAAGAATTATGTCTGAAAATACAATCCTTCAATACTTCCTCTCAAATTGTGACAACGATCACTTATTTTCCTCCTTGGAGATAATAGAACCAAGAAAATCTGTTGGCAGCTTGGTTGCACTTGATGATTTTATGAGTGATGAGTATCAAAATTTTATAAGACTATCTCTTATTGAGGAAGATTCGGCTTACAGAACAGAATGTTTTCCTAGATTGCTAATGAAACCGCGCAAAGAAACTACCCTTCCAAACCAAATTTTGGACCTACTGGTAGAATTTTATAATAGTTTGTATAATGATTATTATTTCATCTCCATCTACTCTATAATAGGTTCAAATAATGATACTGTTGTAAACCCTAGAATTATATAATATGGGAAAATAAGAATTGGGGCGGACATATATAGTTCTGTTCAGGCTGCTCGTCATAAAAAATCCTCATATATATTAGCTCAATTTGTACATTATGATGGATCGATCGATGTTTATCCCAGTGAAGTACAATTTTATTTTGAGCACACTATTCATTTAAATAGTTCACGATTATTAACCCATTCATTAGCGTTAGTCAAATGGTACAAACTGGTTCAAGATCATAGTACAAGATATTATTGCCAAGTAGATAACGACATAAAATCATGTAATATAGAATTATAGACAAATGAGTTTTGTGATATGAGAAGAGATAGTATTATACCCATACATCATATAATAGGAAAATTCATTAAATGTAATTTTAATACTGGGACGAGAAAAACAAAAGAATATATGGCTGTGGTTTCTTTAAATAAAAAAATTTCGTTTTAAAAACTTTATATAATATAAAATGAATTATATGTAAAATTGGAATGGCAAATTTAATTATAGCATTTGTATTTGATTAAATTATAACAATCATTTTTTTTTGGCACAAGAATAACGATAAAGGTTACATATACCGTAATTAATTCTAACCGCGTGAAAAATCAGATAATTCAGATAACAAGAGATCTTATTTTGAGCCAGCAAAGTTGTATTGCAAATCGGTCTTTTATTACGGCATTATGATACAAGCACCATACTTTGTAATTAATAACTCTAATCATGTAATAATTTTTAGAAATCAAAGGTTTATTTTATTTTAATTAAATATCACATAAAGTATAAAACAATTATTCTGGCTATATAAATAATTAAAATTATGTAAAACGCACATTTAAGGCTGGCAAAGCTGTATTACAAATCGGCCCTTCTTATATGAAAAGGGTAACAATTATATTAAATTAATATGGCACTTATTCAAAAATGTTTAAAATGTTGCAACTTAATTCTCCAATAATCATCATTGTTATAATCAAGTTACTTACGACTTAAGCCTACTTTGATTATAAATAAAATGGCACTTCGCACAGACAGAGCTCATGATATATGAGTTATCCCATCATGCCTATTTTATCCCTTGATAAAGAATTTTCGTTGCATGTACTTTCCTAATCAATGATAATCAAAGTTACTTACAACTTAAGTCTACTTTGATTATAAATAAAACGGCACTTCGCACAGACAGAGCTCATGATATATGAGTTATCCCATCATGCCTATTTTAACTATGATTAAAGAATTTACATTATTATTATAAATATTTTACTCATAAGTCATAATGATATCTATTTAGACTTTGACGAATAATGCGACAGAGGAGGCAGAATTATCATAACCAAAATTTGAAGCGAGAGGTCTATGTATAGTAAATAGATCATCAACTTTGGTATCAGAGTTATTTATAAACTTTAGGTGGCCACCTAGCCCACCTTTCCTATAACACACTATGCATGACGGCAAATGGTATAGGAGGCAGACTCTTCTTTCAGAAAGAAAGTTTTTTTTTTGAAAAAAAAAATAGTACAATTAATAGCGTTTAATTAAATGTGATTAATTAACTTTTTAGGAATAGACCTTATCAATGCGATCTC
Organism: Rhizophagus clarus; assembly: GCA_015698045.1. NCBI lineage: Eukaryota > Fungi > Glomeromycota > Glomeromycetes > Glomerales > Glomeraceae > Rhizophagus > Rhizophagus clarus. Next base: position 118,333 of record BLAL01000229.1, on the reverse strand, counting down.
ATCAGTTTCGATTATCACTGTTCAACCTTATGAATACTTCAGTTATTGTTTGTGAAATCGAACCAACTGGAAATTCAATGTACAAAACAAGTAGAATATTTAGAATAGTATCTTATATTTATTAGTATAATAAATAATTTCAAAAATCCTATGATGTAAAATTACAAAATATTACAATTTAAATATTGGCAAAAACTATTTTAAATAGAATAAAATTTTTATTCGACCTGTGTCAAAAGCGGTAAAATTTACACTAAATATAATATCTCCAGTTTAAATATCGGCATTTAATTAAAAAAAAGGTAAAAATCGGCTGTTAAAATCGGCATTCCTGGATGAAAAATTGGAAGTTAACAAAAATCAGAAAAAAATTAGTAAAATAATCGGCAAAGCCTTATTGAAGTCAGCAAGGGCATTTTAAATAAGATAAAATCCTTATTTGAACTATATGAAAAGCGGTAAAGTATATAATAAATATAATATCTCCAGTTTAAATATTGGTATTTATTTAAAAAAAGGTAAAAATTGGCCGCTAAAATTGGCATTTATGACTGAAAAATCGGAATTTAACAAAAATCGGCAAAAATAGATATGGCTATACTAAAATAAGCAAAATATGGCATATTCTATATTGAAGTCAGCAAGGCTATTTTAAATAGAGCAAAATCTGATTTTTTTTCATTCGACCTGTAAAAGGCATGACCGAACTTTTGGAATTAAGGTAAGGGAGGGGTTGGGAGAGGTGTTTCGTTGTTTTTTTTTAATTAATTAAGTATTAACTTTTTTTTACTTTTTGTAGTGTTGCTGGACGAAAAGCACGACTGGACTTTTGGAATTAAGGTAAGGTAGGGTTGGGAGAGGTGTTTCATTATTTTTTTTTAATTAATTAAGTATTAACTTTTTTTTATTTTTGTAGTGTTGCCAGACAAAAAGCATGACCGGACTTTTGGAATTAAGGTAAAAGAGAGTGGGGGAAGTGTTTTTCAGTATTTTTTTTAACTAATTAATTATTTTTTTTTTATTTTTTGTAGTGTTGCCTGGCGAAAAATACGACCAGATTTTTGGAATTAGGGTATTAAAAACCGAAAAAGAATAATAAAAATAAACAAATTTGATATAAAATACTGAAAAAAAGTGAAAAAATAAATAAAATAAAATAAATTTTGGTAAATACTAAGTAATTTAATTTACCGAAATTAGTATTTTTTAAAAATAAATCTACGTATATCTATTATAAACTCTACGCAAACATAATATGTAGGTTTAAAAAGTAATTTCATATAAACTCTATGCAAACCTGTATGTGAGTTATATTAGTATTATTCGGTGTCCTGCCAGGACCATTAGTTCCAGTGTTTTTTTTTTTTGTAACTTTACATATAAAAACGCCTAGTTTTAGCTTTTTTTTTTTGATAATAAAGCTTGAGCCAGCTTGAGCCAGCTCAAGCTCAACTTGGCTTGAGCCAGAATTTTTTATGGCTCAGCTTGGCTTGAATGAGTTGAGCCAAGATTTTTTGTGGCTTGACTCATTTTGGCTCAAACCAGAATTTTTTTTTTTAAGCCAAACCAAGCCAGACTGTAACTTGACTTGAGCGGCTCATGCGGAGCTTTAATTGAAACTATATTTTAAAATACTTAAAATATAAAAGATAAATATTTAATAATAAATATACTTTCAGAAATATTATAATCTAAGACTTTTAATAATTTATATTTAAAATTTATAATAAAATCTAAAAGTATATACTTTACAAAAAATTGAATTTTACTATTTTTATTTAATTATCACTTTTAACAATTAAATTATCTATAATTTTTGATTTAATTTTTATATAATCTATTTTAAATATTGATTTAAACTTCATTTCTTGATTGATATTATAGAAATCAATATAAACTGATTATCACTAATAAGTTAAATATTATAAGCTTTTATTCCTTTAGCATCTTTTATACTATAATTTAAATTATCATTAAATATTTACAAAAATTGTAAATGGCAGTTTTTTCACATTTCTAATTATATATATCATAATTATAATTTTAAATAAATAATTTAATACTTTTGTATTTAATATTTTTATTTCATTTAATAAATAATATATATATAATAAGTAAATTTATTTTTTATAGGCTGATATTATCTATAAATATGTTATTAGCCTTTTTTATTGAAGTGATATTCTTCTTAATTTAATTATACTTAATATTAAAACTATATTTTAAAATACTTAAAATATAAACTAAAATAAATATTCAATAATAAATATACTTTCAGAAATCTATTTTAAATATTGATTTAAACTTTATTTCTTGATTGATATTATAAAAACAATATAAACTGATTATTACTATCAAGTTGAATATTATAAATTTTTATTCTTTTAGCATCATTTATACTATAATCTAAATTATCATTAAATATTTTACAAAAATTATAGATAGATACTATTAGCAGCTATTTTACAATTCTGATTATATATATAATTATAACTTTAAATAAATAACCTAATACTTTTGTGTTTAATATTTTCATTCCATTTGATAAATAATATATAATAAGTAAATTTGTTTTTTGCAAGCTAATATTATCTATGAATATATTATTAGTCTTTTTTATTAAAATAATATTTTTCTTAATCCAATTATACTTAATGTTTAAAACTATATTTTAATATACTCAAAATATAAATGATAAATATTTAATAATAAATATACTTTCAGAAATATTATAATCTAAAACTTTTGGTAATTTATATTTAAAGTTTACAATAAAATCTAAAAGTATATACTTTACAAAAAGTTAAATCTTATTATTTTTATTTAACTATTCCTTTTAATAATTAAATTATCTATAATTTTTGATTTAATTTTTATATAATCTATTTTAAATATTAATTTAAACTTCATTTCTTGATTGATATTCTAGAAATCAATATAAACTGATTATCACTAATAAGGTAAATATTATAAGCTTTTATCCCTTTAGCATCTTTTATACTATAATTTAAATTATCATTAAATATTTTACAAAAATTGTAGATTGCAGTTTTTTCACATTTCTGATTATATATATCATAATTATAATTTTAAATAAATAATTTGATACCTTTGTGTTTAATATTTTTATTTCAATTAATAAATAATATATATATAATAAGTAAATTTATTTTTTATAGGCTGATATTATCTATAAATAAGTTATTAGCCTTTTTTATTGAAGTAATATTTTTCTTAATTTATCAATTATACTTAATATTTAAAACTATATTTTAAAATATTCAAAATATAAAAGATAAATATTAATTCAATAATAAATGTACTTTCAGAAATATTATAATTTAAAACTTTTGGTAATTTATATTTGAAGTTTATAATAAAATCTAAAAGTATATATTATATAAAAAAGTTGAATCTTATTATTTTTATCTAACTATTCCTTTTAATAATTAAGTTATCTATAATTTTTGATTTAATTTTTAAATAATCTATTTTAAATATTGATTCAAGCTTCATTTCTTAATTGTAAAAATATTTTTTTACTATTTTAACATTTATATAATATTATAAAATTGATTTAGAATTATAAATAAAATTTTTAAATTTATATTTTTATTAAGTAAAAAAAAAGAAAATTTTAATTATACTAATATAGAATAATATGTTATTATATATTATATAATATTATAATATTTTGCAAAAAAGATTTCTATAATACTTTATAAAAATACAGTTATTAATATGATTTTTTTATATCATAATTTTTTTAATTTAATTATTATAACTATTATTCATTTTTTACTTGATATTTAAATTTTATTTAAGATATTATTTTATAATACTCTTATAATAATATATTTTTTTTCTGAATAATAGAATATTTACAAAACCTTTTAACTTACTAATTTCAAAAATAATGATATATATCTTGTATTATTTTACATTATATAACTGTTTCTTCTGGTATATATTAAAGGTAAACATTAATATTATACAATGTATAAGTAAAAACTAAACCTTTGAGACTTATATTTATAGCAGAAGAAATTGCTTGTAAATCTTCTTTTCTGTTTATTGTTTCAAATTTACAAAAAAAATACATTAGGAAAATATTTTCTTATTTTTTTGTAATAAACAGATAAAAGTCATTTTTATTACCAGCATTTACATTTTTTTTTAATTGAAAATAAAATATAAAAGATTAAGGTTATTGTAAGTAGACTTGTTGTTATCCATTTTTAATGTTTCTTATTATAAAAATCATTAAAAATTTTTTGAATATAATGAATAAAAAAAAGTGATAAGGTAATGAATAAGAAGAGTAAGAGAGTAATGAGGTAAGAACAAAAAGTAAGGAGTAATCACATCAATTTATATTGTTTGATTAATTGGTCCCAAAATTGACAACAATCAAGTACAGTAATTGTACTTGATTTAATAATAATCAAACAATTGTTTGAATAACATGATTATTGTTGTTGCATTATATTTAATAAGTTACTCAAATATATTGAAATATGTCATCACTATTTCTCTTAATTCAGTACATTTTATTTTAATTAATTATTATAAAAACATGATTGATATATTGATCAATTATATTATATTATATGATCAATCAAAATATTTCAAAATCTTTAGTCAAGTTACTCAACAAAATCGATTTTGATTTAATCCAGGATGTTGTGACAAATAGAGATCAGACTATTTGAAAAAATCGCCGAAACATCATGCCCTGCATCCGAGGGTAGTATCTCATTTATCTGAACGTGGTTACAGGGGGTGATCATATGACACATAAATCACACATGGCGGAAGAGAGTATATACTGACGAAAAGACAGGACAGCATTATCAACTGAACGATAGTAGCGTAAAACACACGAAACACACGTATACTTACACGTTGAAATTCAGCATAATAAATCAGAGAGATAAAAGTAAGGTATATACAAAGGATGTTGCCACTTACATGAACTGTATTGAATATGCACGAGAGCAAGGATATAATGTTATCATTTCTGGAAATCATTGGAAGATATAACTGCCACGAAAACTTCCATATGTTGCAGTTTCAACATCAGGATCGGATCTCTTAAATATATACTAATCGAATCATAGAAAGCTGGGCAGATTCTGACAGCATAGGTTATGAAAATGTTATTGAAGCAAAAATAATTTATAATTATATTATGAGAAACGAATTCATCTAGGAACCTATATATTATATTTCTATTTACATTGAAATTTTCACAATTACTTTGTTGTACTTTTGATTCACTTCTCATTATTATATTTCTTAGAAACTAATTGTAAGATAGAAAACTAAATTCTTTTTGCGATACTGCGTCGAAATCAGCAATAAAACAAACTTGTGACGAACGAAAATTAGGTAAATAAGTAGATTTCACTTAAATCTGGTCAACGAAGCACTCCATAATTTCACAAATCATTAACGTGAAGATATTAATTTTTGAGTAAATTTATTCATCGTTATAGCGGTGCATCGCATTTAAGTGACGTCGATCAAAATGAAAATTTGTAACATTAAAAACACTTTTTATTAGCTCCTCGTGACACGAACATCATTGAATATATGCTATAATTTTAAATGTATTTTATGTAATTTTTACATAAAACAAATAAATTACATTAGATACAATTTGATAAAGGAACCCGAGAATGACAAACATTAGCATTAGATAATACTTTACCCTTTCTTGGAAAGTAAATAATTATTGGACTGATTTGGTTTGATATATCAAAATCACATATGATTCGGATAATGAAACAAACGAATTATCTATTATGCTGAATGAATTTTTTAATACAAAAAAGAACAAATTTGTAAATAAATTCTTTTTTACATATTAACTAATGATTGAGTGATTGACAATATAAAAAATTCAGTATACTGTAAATCCGATTGCGAAATTATTAATTCGGTGATTGGGAACTTTTAAAGTAGGCTAATTAACAAGAAGTATGATCTACTGGGTGATTAACTCGGTCAACAAGTTTCGGGTCAACAAAGTAAACAAAGAACAAAACTGGTTCACAAAAATTAATTTCAAATTTAATAAAGGAGAGATTATCGTTGAGAAAAAAAAAATGTGAATCAATTGACAAAATTTGATTCGCTTGATTCCTTCGATAAAATGGTTTTTAAATCTGATTTCTGTATCGAAAATTTCTACAAACGAAGGGTTATAAAAGATTCCTTGATAAGAAAAGGTAGATAGATTCCCCTGATAAATCGGTCGATTTACTTGATATATTGTTGAATTCTCCTGATAAAATCGTTCGATTTCCTCGATAAAAAGGCTGTTAATTCCCACGTAAATGTTATCCCGTCCGATTATCATAATTAAAGGGGTTAAACATCAAAGAAATTCTCGGGATAATTACTTTAGCATCATCCGATTACTTTAATAATGAACATTTGATAGATAATACTGTAATTCTTTTTTTAACCCATTTTTTAACAGGGGGTCACTTTCTAATCTGTGAATCCTTAAACAAAGAAGGTTAGATAATGAAACTGATCAAAAGATGATTAATATCAGATGACCATTTGAATTTCGTGGGAACCGACCTAAAAACTTAATAAGAGATTTTTATTTAACAATGATTTACAAAGTGTAATTTTCGCGTCATTGAAGTCATTTAATCACTTTTTTTTTTTTTTTTTTTAAAAAAAAAAAAATTTAATTATTTTAAATTTTTTATTTTTATTTTATTTATTTGTTTTTATTTTTTTTTTTTTTTTTTTTTGTTGAAAAAAAATTTGTACAAGAAAAAAAAAAAAGTATATAATTTATATGTACTAAATAATTAAAAAATTTTTTTTTTTTTTTTTTTTTTTAAAAAAAAGAAAAGCGATAACGATATGAATTTAAAAAAACGTGATTTATTTAAAAACGTGATATATACTATTTAAAAAACGCGATATGCTGCGAATATATTTAAAAAAAAAACGCGAATATGTTGCGACAATGTTTAAAAAAAAATGTGACGGGTTTGAAACACGACAGGTTTAAAACGCGACAGGTTTTGATGATTTGACGGTTAAAAAAGGGGGAGGAAAAGAAGAAAATACAGTAATAATAATAATAAAAAAAAAAAAACTCTATTTTTTCATATTGTGTTGTGTTTTCACGTATAATATAAAGTTATATTGCGTAAATTTCGAAATCGATGTGTATATATATATATATATGTTTTTTGTTTGTGTATGTTATTCGTTATTTCGGTTTAAAAAAAAAAAAAAATAAAAAATAAAATAAAAATAAAAAAATTAAATATAATCTAATATATATAAATATATATGAATATATGTGTATATGTGATGTATTTTTTCTTAAAGATTTTATTCTATTATTTTTGTCAAAAAATTTAATCTCAAAAATCAAAGAAAGACTTTCATTTTTCATCAAAATTTTTTTCCTGAATAATTTTTCAATCTCAGATTAATGTTTTAATTAAAAAAAAAACTATAAACAAATTCTTTTTTTTTTTCATTGCAAAAAAAAAAAAAAAACGATAATCAAAAAAAGTTTGTATTTTTAAAAAAAAAAAATAAAAAAAATGTATTATACAAAAGTTACAAAAAAAAAAAAAAACGATTAAAAAAAAATTAATAAACAATAATAATAATAATAATAAAAAGAACGAATATTTTTAATCACTTTTTTTTTATCGTTTTTCTTCTTTTTTTTTTTTTTTTGAAAAATAAACTAAATATTTAGTGGGGTAACAAAAAAATGAATTATATATAAAGAGTATATATATATATAAAAAAAAAAGCATCAAAACATCTCTTAAATAACATAATCGTCATAAATGATGTAAATTAACTTTTTTTTTTTTGTATGTGTGTAAGGGGATTGTGTGATTTAATTACCTAAATGTCTAAAAAAAAAGGATATATGTATATATAAAAAAAGTGCTAAAAAAAAAGTTTAATAAAATTTAATAAACATAAAAATGAATAAAGTCTAAAATAACAAAAAAGTAAAAAAAAAAAAATCATGTCGATATCGTGAGAATGTATTTAACATTTTACTCCAACACGAGTAGCACTTCCATTCATTCCAAGCATAGAAGCATCACCATCAATATCAACACCACCATTATTTCCATCATCATCACTTGCCATTGAAGGAATATTCATACCAGGAACATTATCTTGCTGTGAATGATGATGATTTTGTTGCTGTTGTGATGACGATAAAGGTATTTGCATACCCATCGTAGCACCTCTAAATATATTGTTCGATGGGGAAACAACATTTCCAGGAATCATTGAAGGAGGATTTTCATTTGATGGAACAAAATATATTGGATGATGAGGAGCAGTCATAACATGAGGTGGTTGTCTTTGTGATGGATGTCCAGATGGACCTATTGGAATAGCCGTCATACCATTAGGTATTACACTATAATTCATTGGCATAGGAGCGACTCTTTGATGACCAAAACCCATCGTGGTGGGGCCAAAAGGATTCCCATGAGGATGAGGATGATGATGAAATCTTTTTCCTTGTCTCATTTCCATTTCAACTCTCATTTCTAATAAACCAGCACGTTCTTTTAAATTACGATTCCTTCTTTCCAAATATTTAATATAATCTACAGCTTTAAATAAAATAGTACTTTTCGAATTATTAACATTTTTTAGAGTAGGTATAATGTCTGTTAATTCTTTGAAACCTGCTCTAATAGTATTCCTACGTTTTTGTTCTGAAGCTATATGATTGGCTCTCTTTTCTTCTTCGGTAAGAAGTTCCTTATAAGGTTTTCTACTCGATTTTTGTGGTGTAGGTTTTGTAGATGGTGAAGATGATGAAGGATCTTCAGTTTTAATCTCTGTAGATGAGAAATCATCATTATCATCAACATTAGATAAATTATTTGAAGCAGACGATATCAATTCACTATCATCATTCTTTGGATGAACAATTTCCATCGTTGGAGTTTCAGGTGATGGAGAATTATTATTACTGCTACTTGGAGTACTTGGACTATCATCATAATTATTATTATTGATAATACCATTTGTGTTATTGTTGTTATTGTTAATAGAAAGGGAAGATAATTGAATTGAAGGTGATGATAAAGATTTTGTAACATTATTATTATTATTGTTAATATTTGAATTTGATTGAGTCATAGAAAGTTTTGTAATAATGGGACTTAATCTTGGATTTGAAGATCTACGACCATTTCGATCACCATCGTTAATTGGTTTACGTTTAGCAGGAATGGTAGGTGTTGAAGATCCATCCGCTTTACCATTTACCGAAGATACATCATCACCAATCTCATCATCATCATCATCATGATTATGATTATGATTATTTGAAACAGAGGGAGGGGAAGATGATAGAGTAATATTTGAAGTACGTGGAGATAAACTTGTTGAATTTGTAGAAGAAAATTGATTCTGATTTAAAGTAGAAGGAGAAGTAGTAGCAGTTTGACCTGGTATAATATAAGAATGTGATGATGGATCATCGTTATCGGGTGTTTGATTTGGATAAATTGGCATATTCGATGGTAATGTTGGACTAAATATAAAATTATCATTTTCAAAGCCTCCAAGAAAGTCCCCAAAAAAATATTGTTCATCTGCCTGATTGAAAAGTTGTTGATTATTAAAATCTTCAGATGGTTGCGTTAGATTCGTTGAAATTCCTGAAGGCCAATTATATTCATCAAATTCTAAAAGAAAGAAAGAAAAAAAAATTTTTTTTTTTAAAAAAAAAAAGGAAGTCCAGTAAAAAAAAAAGAATAAAAAAATAAAAAAAAATTTTTTTTGCATGCACATAACATTTTGTGAGAGAAAAAAAAAAAAAAAAAAACACAGTACCATCGTATGGAGGAGGTTCAGACATAGGAACGGGAAGTTGACTTAAACCTGGAGAATGTATTCCGTATTGATCAGTTGAAGTTTGATAACCGCTCTCTGACATTGAAAAATGTTGAGTATGAGAATTTAACTCTGGTTGCATAAAACTCGAAGAAAGTAAACGAGGTGGTTCTCTATTATGATTTTGTTGAAGTGTATTGTCGTTTGAATAATATTGAGACATGCTTTTTTTTCTATTTAAATAATGTTTCTTTTTTTTTATGTATGATAAAAATAAAAAGGTGACTAACCCTTTTTTTGTTAAAGGGCGAGAATTAAACCTGAATAGTATCAAAAATGGGTATAGTCTAATAATATCTTTTTTTCTTTGATAAAAAAAAAAAAAAAAAAACGAGAAAAAAAACTCTATTATTATGATAGAAAAAAAAATAAAGTGAAATAAAAAAAAAAGGGGAGAAATTTGAATTTAAAATTTTTTTTACAAAAATAAGCTATTCAAAAAAGAAATAAATATCATTTAATAATTTTTTCGACGAGAAAACGATAAACACTAAGCAGGCAAGCATAAGGGGGGGGGACTCAGAGGTTTTGGAGTTTTGTGATACTATGGGGCTAGCTAGTAAAAAATAAGTACGGTACATAAAAGTATCACAAAAAAAAAAAAAAAAAAAAAAAAAAAACTTGTTGTTGCGTGGGGGGGGATGATAATTTTTTTTTTATGATAAGCTATATAATAAATAATAATTAATAATAATTGAAATTAATGATTCAAAAAAATTTTTAACAATAAATTCGAATATATACGTACATGTATATTACACATATATATATTTTTTATTATATCATTATATCAGAGATGATAATTGATAATTATATATTTATTTATTATTATTATTTATTTGTTGATATAGTACATCCTAATTCTATGAACAGCTGATTACGAGTTATTATCTGATTAACTTTTTTTTTTCATTATAATTTACATTTTGCATTTTCAAATGCATGTATATCTATCTTCTTTTGAAATTAATAGTAATTGAACTCGGAGTTTGTAGGTTCGGGGAGAAAAACTGAACTAATCTTTTTTTATATAAAACATTATAATTAGGGAATATCAGATTACTCAACTATTAAAATAAATGTATCTTTCATATGATTTTTTTAATTTGAGCAAAATGAGACTGTAATACTGCATTCCCCGCATTTCTTTCTTTAAAAGAAATTTTTTTTTTTTTACTAAATTTCACTAGCGCCTCATTTAACAAAGCTTTTCTAACAAAATTATATATATATATAAAAAAAAAAGTAATGCAAGGGATTTTTATTAGGAGGAGAACTACAGTTTAAAGTTAGTCAAAAAGTTGATTTCTTAATTTAGTTTAGATTCTTTTCATTCGAAATTATTATCGCATAATTTTTTTTTTTTTTTTTTTGACAAAAAAAAAAAAAAAAATTAAATGATTAATAAGTGTTAACGAATGATGAAAAACATTATAAAACGTTTCATTTTTTTTTTTATTTTCTAATTATCGATTAAAAAAAAAAACCGATTTTCGAATAAAATAAATTCTCTTTACAAATCAAAAAAGAACTTGTGTAATTTTGTGTAATTTTGCTGTAATTTTGTGTAATTTTTTTAGTTTAAAAAGGTTTTTTTTTCATTTTCATTTTTTTTTTTTTTTCTCATAAAATTTCTATTGTTTTACTTATCCTATTTATTTAATATTATTTTTTTTATAAATCAGAAATAAATTTTAATCAATTATTAATTATTTAATTTATTTAATTATTTTAATTACTTTTTAATCACTTTTTAAATTACTTTTCCCCCTTTTTTTAATTAACTTTTTTAACCTTTTTTTTTTTGGAATCAGAGAAAAAAAAAAAGTGTTATCAATCTTTATAATCTTTCTTTTTGATCCGTCAGATTGGGAGGGTCGAAGGGGGGTCGGGGGGGAAGAAAAAAAAAAAAAAATAAAAAAAAAGAAAAAAGCGAGAAATGATTTACAAAATAAACTAGGTTTCTCTTTAAAGGGCAATTCATTAATAATCCTTAATATTTTTCGTATCAAGTCTTTATTTGTAAAAAAAAAAAAAAAAAAAAATTTCTTGAAATTAAAAATAATCAAATCACATTAAGTATTTCATTAAATAATAATATTAATAATAAAAAAAAAAAAAATATTACAAATTTTTTTATCTTTTTTTTTTTCCCGAACGAAACTTTTTTTATACGAAAGAAATTATAAATTTAGAAAGAAAAAAAACTATAATGACAATCCTTTTTGTTCTTTTTTGATCTACAAGTAAAAAATCTTTATATAGTAACAATAATAGGAATTAATAAATTCAAATTAGGATATGCATGTTTTGTCATTGTGACATGAACAAGCATTAATTTACATCAAAGAACATTTGAACGTACAATTAATTTTTTTTTTTTTTTTTTTTTTTAAAAAAAAAAAATAAAAAAAGAGAAATAAAAAAAAAAATAAAAAAATAAAAAAAACGAAAAATGGAACAATATTGTTAAACGTAAAATTAAAAAAGGCATCCGATTATATATAACAAAGAAATCATTAAATAAAAAATTGCATTAATAAGAAAAAACTGCAACACATCAACGGAATAAAAAACATATAAACATGTATGCAATGTATATTCGTATTATCATTATTAGACCGAAAAATTCGGTAAATGCACGGGCTTCACATGGATTGAAACGTATATGTAATATTGTGTTACTATACGATGAAAAAAAAAACGATAGATTGGAAATATGGGGAGAAGGTTGTAAAATATGAAAATATTCACAATCTCATGAAATTAATAAATTTGTAATTTCATTTTATAATTAAATTTTTTTTTTTTTTGAATTTAAAAATTTTCATTTCTCTTTTTTTTTAAGATTAAAATTACGAAATCTATTGAAATCTGTTGGAACCTTTCTGCAGGATCTACAAAACATAAACAAAAAAACTTGTGTAGTTTATTAATTTATATGTATTAAACTTTTTTTGTCTCCGTTCATAGAAACTATGAATGACCATATATTCGGTCCCCTTATTAATTATCACAATTTCGGTTTTCGGTGATTAAAAAACAGTATTGACATATGATTATACATATTTAATCACATGATCTTATTAACATTTTACTACGCATTTGTTACCGTGATGTGATTATTACGAAAGTTAACTCATTTTCACATGCCTTTCATGTGATTGCTCCATTTTTAGGTGAATTTTATATTACGTGTGGTAATGTTCATTCATTACATAATTTTTTTATCTTTTTTATAATCTTAATTAAAGAAGAAAAAAAAAAAAAAAAAAGAGACAATAAGACAATAATAATAAAATAAATAATAACGAATAACGAATAATAATAATAATAATAATAATAATAATAATAAATCGTTATTATTATTATTATTATTATAAATAATGGTGGGGTTTAATGGTTGATTCTCGTACAATATCGTAAATATTTATGAGAAACTTTTTTTTAGAGGATCCAAAGAGTGAGTGTTATTACCAATTTTGTAAAATAATTATACGTTAAAAGTAAATATTAACTTATTGTTATGTAACAAACAAGAAAAAAAAACGGACGTACCCGAAGTTCGGCATAAATCTGGTTCTTGGCTTGATGGTAATGATCACGTATTAGATAATTTCGAGCACTATGACGTAAAGAAAAAGTTTTTTACTTGGGAAAATTCATCATTTTTGATCTTCTCTTCCCCCCAAAAAAAACCTTGATCAGTTTATTTACATTCTTTTAAAAAACTTATTAGCACAAAAAAATGTAATAGGGATTTAGTACGAAAATATAGTACAAAGTATTTAGTATATTGATTTCCGATTTAATAGATTTACAACATATAATACTATTTTTATTATGCATAAATGTGACGAGTTTGATCTGGTTTATCAAAAAGGCTTTGCCCAATTCTTTATAACACGTTGGAAATAAATATAAATAAATAATAAATAAATGTTCTGATCTAAAAAAAAAATTCTCACAAAAATAGGGGATTTTTTTAATCTTGGTTTTTTAGCCGAAATAAAACGGAATGATTTCTCCAGATTTCTTTAAAAAGAAAGATTAAAAAGGCGTTCGCGGTTCATTTAATTCCGTGATTTAATTTCTAAATCCGTACGTAATAGTAATAAGGGTGGGGTGAATTTTTTTTTTGAAACAAAACTCTTAAAAATTATTTTGAATAAAAATAAATAAATAAAAAACTAGTTTTTTTTTTTTCTTCGAAACCCCATCAATCTTTTTTTCTTTGATTCTAATTCACATGAAAGAAAAAATCAGGTAATTCCGAGATTCAATTCAAGTATATTTTTTTTTTTTTTCGATACAAAGTTCCTAAAATAAATATTTTTAGTCATTAAAAATTACAAAATTATTATTCTATAAATGACTTTTTATTCAATAAATAAATTTTTCCTTTAATAAATAATTCTGCTTATGGTCTGATTATAGTATTTTTCTTAAAAAACCCGTAAAATTTCAATTATGATAAGTCTCGATTATTTATTGCCCGCCCGCTTTACTAAATTCATACAGTAGTCACGTGACATCTGATCTTGTTTTTTCTTATTATCATGTGACTGATTCGAATATTTGTTCCCGAAAATACTTATCTCATACAGTTATATTTCAGGTTACTTTCTTCAGTTCTTTTCCATTTTTATCCCTTTCTCCTTTTTTTAAAATAATTGACTTGACTGTTAAATGAGAAAAAAGGCAAAGCACAGAAATCGAAATACTAAAATCATTAATAATGTCAAATCCTATTATGACGATCTATCAATAAATTTAAACTATTTTTACTAAACGCATTCATTCATTCATTAATCAATCATAATCCATCGATCAAACATTTTCTTTTTTAAAAATCACTTCATTTTGTTTGACCTACAAAAATCTGGGGGAGATTAACAGATTAACAATAAGTTGTTCTTTTTCTTTTAACATCACATGCTTTCACATGATTCGTTACCAATCAAATTCCGTACCAAAAAATTTTTGAATAAAAAGATTTGATTTTAAATTAAAAGAATTACTAATTAATTAATTTTAATTATTCTTGTTATTTTACCTGACTTGTAAATTAGGGAGTAGAATGATCTTCCGCTTTTGTTGGCTAGTAATTTGACATACCCATAAATATAGTATCACTGAATAATTTCAAATCCTTTTCCTTAGACCTTAAGGCTTAGGCTGAAAGAGTTGTGTATCCAAATATTATCCTATTTGTGGTTTTTTTTATAATAATAAATTTATAATCAATTGACATCGTCAAAGACGTCTTCATGACATAATTCTGATCTACAAAATAATTATTATCACGTGATCAATGAAATCGAATAAAAAAAAAAAAAAATTTCTAAGCCTTTTTTTTCAATTTTTTCTTCTCTTTCGTGTATAATTTATAATATATTAGGAATTTCATTTCATTCTTGAGAATATCTTTTTTTTTTTTTTTTGAAATATAAATACTATTAATGTGTGTGTATTAAACATCATATTATCATCATACGAAAGGGTCACGTAAAAAAAAAAAATTTTTTTTTTTCCATGTTTTCCCGTAACATATATATATATTTCATTTGTATGATTCGCGTCATCGAGTATGAAACGCGTCTATAACCCGTTAATCAATTTATTAATTCTTCAATATTAAAAAAAAAAAACCCACTTAAATAATGAGAAATCATACCTGATTGGTTGAGAAATGAAGTCGGTTTAAAAGAAATAAATTTATTTTAGGCGAAAATATTATAAAAAAAAAACAAACAATAATCAAACTGTTGTGTAACTTGTTCCTTCAGCCCTATTAGTTAACAATTACGTTCCTATAACCTATACATGGAAAATAATTAAATAAAGGTATTGTTAATCCTAACTTGAGGGAGAGAAAAAGATATCCCAACTTTTTTAAAAATTTGATTTACTGTACCGGTAAAAACGGTACGATCAGATCTTAATGTCCATGTAAACTCCCACGTGGTAAACAGAAATTAAAAAAAAAAAAAAATAAGTTTCATTTGTTATGTGGGGGGTTGGTAATAGTCAATAGTTTGATGATCAAAGACTAATTTTGACTAAATTGGTTTTTCACCATTTTCTTTTTTCTACCAATCAAATTTTTCCTTGCAAAAGTGTATAAAGTCCACATGGTTAACCATGTCTGGCCAAAATTAACAAATTCGGGCGCTGGGTAGGAATTAATTGTTCTGCATGAATTAATAAACCGAAAACGGGAATACAGTATAAACATAGATCATTACCGCGAAAATCTGAACTTTAATAATAATAATAATTTTTTTATTATACTTTAAAAAAAATTTTTCTTCTTTGAAATTTTTTTTTATTAAAAAATAAAATAAAAAAAAAAAAAATTATATATAAATATATATATACACATATATAAGTTTTTCTTTATAATCATAATAAAAAATGGCTACAACTTCTGTTAATAATTATGGTAACTTTAAGATCTGTTTTTTTTTTAAAATAAAGTTTTGTATTTTTAACGTTACGAATTCAATCTTAGTAATCTAAAAATTTATGTAGACGATATCAAACGTAAAAGAGAACGTGAAAACTCGATAGATACTACCGAGAAGGAACCTGTTGAAGTATGACTCCTTTATAATATTTGTATTCTTTTATGTAGATCATTGTATTTATGCTAGTTATTATTATTCAATCTTTTTTTAAACAGCATCAATCAGACTCTTCAGAAGACAATAATAAAATCATTCGATCAAAAAAGAAGTATGAATTATACATGTTCACGAATGAATTAACCTTTTATTCTTTTTATCCTAATTGGGTTTGAAATTTTTTTTTTTAAAACTTTTAGACGACATGACGAAGTTGTTAATCAAGATTTGAATGAAGAGATTCCTAAAACATCTAGTGGTGAAACTACAGAATCTATGAGAAATTTACAAAAAAAGGTTGAAACAATGAAAGTTGATAATGTTTACATTAATGAGACTAGTAATTCTCCCTCAATGAAAGTTGATGATGAAAATGATCAAAAAGAACCTTCAGAAGGTCATCCTTCTGAGGATGAAGATATGAATTATGATGAAGAATCTCAAGATAATGCGTTGGAAGATGATGATAATTCTCTTGTTCTTTCTAAAAAACGTACAGCAAATGCGTTAGAAGTGGATACCGATATTAATAAAGGAAAAGAATCAATTACTAGCATTTCACGTAAATTATCCAAAACAAATGATGAGAATAAACTTTCAATTGAAGCATTATTAGTGAAAGAGGATGAAGAGGATAAAAAAGATCAGGAAGAAATTTTAAATGACTCTGATAAAACTTTAAAAAATGACCTTCCGGATCAGGACACTGATGTAACCGTAAAGGGGTCAACCAACAAAGATAATAAACATAAAATAGACACTGATATTGAACAAGATTCTTCAAAAAAGATTAAAGATTCATCTGAAAAACCTATCGAATCAATTCAACTTGATGAGGAAAAGTCCAAAAAATCCAAAGAAAATAATTCAAATATAACCACACCAACCAAAAGTTCTACTACTAAAGTTTTTGGATCTTCTTTTACTCCTACCACTAAAGTATTTGGTAGTGGCATTACATTTTCTACACCATCTTCTAAGGTTAGACTCTTGTAATATTTATTTTATTATGCTTATTAAACTTTTGCTAATTATATTTAATACTTTTACTATTATAAGCCTTTAGGGTTTTCAAGTTTTGCGACCTCAACCCCTCAAAAGAGTATATTTGATTCTATTTCCAAATCTCCCCCTCAACAGGGAATATTTGGTTCTAATTCCAAATATAGTTCACCATTAGGATCATTCGCAATGTCACCAAGTCTTGGTTTTCAGTCAGCTGTTCAAGCTTCATCTTCTACGAGAACTTCAATTTTTGAAAAACATGATGATGATGATAATGATGAGGATGATCCTGAAAATGATGAGAGTGAAGAAGAAGAATCATCTTTTGGTATAGGTGCAAAACCACTTTTACAGGAACAAGAAGGTAAAGTAAAGTAAAGCTTTATTATTTTAAAAAAATTCAAATATAATCTACAATTTTTTTTTTTTAGTGGTCACCGGTGAAGAAGATGAAATAACTAGGTATTCTGTTAAGGCTAAACTATATTGGATGGATAAAACTCAACAATGGAAAGAACGAGGTGTTGGAACTTTAAGACTTAATTACCCTAGAGACGATAGTAAATCACCACGGATAGGTTCGATTTATTTTATTTGATTCAAACAAACAATTTAATTTGTCAAGGATTTTTTCCGTTAATATTCATATATTCGTGTATTATTGTTTAGTAATGCGTGCTGATGGTGTACTAAAAGTTATTTTGAATGTTGTGTTATTTAATGGAATGAGCGTAGAACGAGCACAAGAAAAATTCGTGAGACTTGTTGCATTTGAAGGAGCTGATCATATTCCCGTTCATCTCGCAATCAAGGTTTGCTTATAATGTGAATGATTTAACAACCGATACGATTCAATATGACTAATGACATATATCTTTTTAGGTTGGAAATCCTAGTGCTGCAGATGAATTATACGATGCAATAATGGATGCAATACCTCAACCTCAACGCCGGCCACAGTTTAGAGTTAATACTGTGGCTTCTCGTGCTTGAGGTATGTTTTTAAATTAGTCATCATTTTTACACGAGTTTTTTTTTTTTATGAGTGATGAAAAAATGACGAGTAAGTGATGACAATACCAATAATTTCAACAATTTCAACAATACCAACAATACCAAATGAATGAGAAACAATATGTTATATTTATATCAAGTTAAATCACCCTTTCAGTTATAATCACTTTTAGGCATTCTTTTATCATCCAATACTTCATCGATGAAGCAAACCTATCACATTCTTGCTTATCGATAATAAGTTCCATGAATTATCCAACTTCATCTTCGAGAGAATAAGTAACAATTGATCGCTCCATCATTCAAATAACATTGGATCCAAAATATCCCGGGGATATCATTCATATCTGATTTTTTTTTTTTTAAATTAATTATCAATCTTGAATAAATCAAAAATAGAGCATAGACATTTTCTTTGAGAATGTGATTATCTTTTCTTTTTTTTAATTAAATATTCATCTAACAAAACATATTACATTATCAAAGAAATTTCTCTTTATTATTTTTTTTATTTTGAATGTATTTTTTGATATTAAGCGTATAAATTTAGATATTTTATACAAAGGTTGGTTAAAAATGGAATTTATTTTCACGCGCTGGGGGGGTTTCTTTTTGTAAATTTTTTTTTTTTTTTTTTTTGTGTATTTTAAATGTTTTCTATTTCTCTCTATTTTAATTCAATATTTTTTTTTTTTTTTTATCATTATTATATTCAAAATCTAGTTGAAAACAAATATTTTAGTAGATTATCAAAAATTAAAAGAGATTCTTTTATTATTAATTAGTTAGCAATTTTGGCTTCGTTACACGATGTATTATTATCTAAGGATCTACGATATGATTTATGCAATTATGATTAGAAATGATGGCGGTTTTTTTTTAAAAAAAATTTTTGTATAGTTTGAATGGGCTAAAGGGGCTAAAAACTACAGATCTAAAAATCAACAATGAATGATGTAAATGTATTACGTGGCACAATCAGCAAGTAAACCGTTTCATATGCATACAGTAAATGTAGTGTTCAAATAATTATTAAACGCAGAGTCGCAGAACGTTGATTACTCAACAGATAAAACGCTTTGTTTTCCTGTTATGAATCGTTTTTACCTGTTGTCAAGAAAAGAAAAGTTTTTATATAGTAATGATTATCAATTAAATTTAACAAATAATGTATATTTTTTTAAGAGTAAATGATCAAAGGAAATTATTACTGTACTGTATGTTTGATAATCTTCCTTGAAATCAAAAGAACGTTTCAGCGTTTACAATGCCCATATGTTTATTCGTTATTATTATTAAGTGTTCGACTATTAAATAAGAGGATAATCGTTATTGATCATCAAATAAGATAGTTGTTAGGGAAATGATTTTTTCTAAAAGATAAGATATCAATAGTAAAAAAAAAGATCCATAGAAGTCTATAGAAAGGATAGGAAATAAAGAATAGTTTACGTTTTACAGGATTATCAAGTTTCAGAGCAAAGCAAAAACAATTCGATCTTTAGAAAGAACAAAGCCAGAAAAACTTAATGAAAGATTTATTATGAATTAGTTTAAAGTAAATGATCAACTAAAATCTTACCAAATAAGATGAACTTGTTTAATTACGAAAAGTGAATCTATCTGGAAAATATTTTTCTTTTACTGCTTTTATTTTTTTATTTTTTTTATTTTTTTTTTTTTTCCACGTTCACAAATTATTGGTTAATTCACTATTTATCTATTTTACCTAAAATCTCGGAGTCAAACCTAAATCTGAGTTGTACATACATGTCAAAATCTTTTTCTTTTTTTGATAGGGCTAACCAAAAAAAGACCTTCCATTAATGATCATTAAAATGTATTTGATTTAAACCATCTTTCGTAAAATTCTATGGACTCGAATTATTAATTATATACTGTATGTATTTCGTGTTGATCAATACTCCATTATCAGTAACCCGATGATGTTTATTTGTATTGTGAATCCGTTAAAAAAGTGTAACCCTAGTAATGTATTATTAACGAAAAAGAAAAAGGATTGACTCAAAAAGCACGTGAGCAAAATTTTTAAAACAATTGTTATCACGTGATCGTTAATTTACTAGAATGTAAAATTCATATTAAGTTACATAGGCTGATCAGATAATTTTGAAAGTTTTCAGACAAGTTTTTGCAATAAATTTTTTTCTATTAATAGTTTGGTAAAATTATAAACTGTAAACTTAATTTGATAAAAATAAACTGTAAAACTTGGTATTATTTACTGCTTATAAAATGTTAATGATTAATACTTTCAATTAAATCTTTTTTTAAATACTTTTTATATAATAATAAAAACCTTTATTAAAACTCTAAAATGGAATATTAACAATTATCTAATATTATATAATTACTTAAAGTCTTCAAGTTAATTTAAATTAGTTGAATATAATCAGTCAATTTAAAGCTTTAAATTAATTAAAAACTGAAAAGGATAGTAAAAATTTTCACTGAAAATTCTAATACATTATCCAATTTATTTCTTAAAAAAAATAAGTACTATTTTATATAAGTTTTTAAAAAAAAAGGATTTCAAATAATTATAATTATTTTATAATACTCAAAAATATATACAGTCAGACCTGTCTATAATCACCGTTTTTGGCAAGCCAAAAATTGGTGATAATAGATAAGTGTGATTATATAGTGAATTCCATATATAAATATTATATATTTTAAAATATATTATAATGATTATATCTCTTTTTTTTTAAAGATTAAGTTGATAATTTTGGCTAAATTTTATAATTCTAGCTAGTATTACTTAACGTTTTCAAGAAAATTTGAAAAATTTTATTTTGGTGATTATGATTTAAATTTATAATTCTGGTCGACACTATGTATTTGCCCAATTTTAACTTATTAAATAACGCATGTCACGTGAAATGTGATTATAATTAGTTTATTTTATAATAGATTAAACCTCAATTTTTCTCTTATGCTGGTGACAGTGATTAGTATATGTTGGTGATTATAAAAAGTGTATATCGGCCTTAAAATTTCAAGACATTAAAGTTAAGTGATAATATACAGGATGTGACTATATATAGGGTGATTGTAGCCAGGTCTGACTGTACTGTATATAGAGATCAAATAAAAAAATTTACTATAAACTATATGTAAGGATTTTTTATATGAACAACTGAATACATAAAATTAACATCTAATATTAAAAATTTTGCAAAAATATATAAATAAAATTTTAGACTGTAAATAAAAATTTTTTTTTAAAGGATTTCTAAAAATTTATATAAAAAGGATTTGTATGAAATATTTAATAAAAAGATTTTTTTAAAGAATTTTTTAAAAGTTTATATAAAATATTTTTAATAAATAAAATTTGAAATTTCTAAAAGTTCATATAGTAAAAGTTTATATGATATATTTAATAAAAATATGAAAAAAATTTATATAAAGTCAACTTTTAATATAATGAATTTTAGGTTTTACATCTTAATTTTGCTATAGAGTTATAATGAAAAATTTAAGCAATTTAATTGGCTATTTCACTATAATAAAAAAATTTTAATGTATTTAATTAGTTAAATATCATATATTATAATATTAATAAAGGATAAGTGTGGTGATTTTGATATTTTAATATTCATGCTTGTTAGGTAATTTATCATTTGAAAAAATAAATCCTTCAGCAAGAAAAAAACTCTTTCTATCAATCTGTAAAACCAATTTTTTGCAGAAGAAAAATTTTTTTATTTTAATATGAAAAAAGAATTTCTATTAATAAAACCAGTCAAGAAAGTAGAAAAACTGAACTCTTCACCTTTGGTTATCATAGACTATGACTTAAAGACTTCACTTTCTGACTGTTTTTACAACATTATTATAGACTTTTTGTTAGACTTTGTCGCTAAGAACTCATCTTTTTTTAACTTCATAGAATTTTTAAACTCATATAATTTTGATATGTTTTTTGATAAATATAAGAACTAACAAGTTTCTGGAGTAAGTTAATAGGAAAAGTAAATACTGATAACTGCTACTCTCAAACTGCTTGCTTTTTAGCCTATATTTTCAATACTTTTCTTTTAAATAATAAATTCATGAGCAGGGTTGGGAATTGTACTAGTACTGTACTAGTACAATACTAGTACTGTACTGGTACTATACTGTACTGCGTAATTTTTGAGAATTAGTACATAATACATGTGATGTTATATTTTTTTCTTGATTTTTATTGGCTGTACAAAGTATTAGTACATGTACTAAAATTTTACTTTTCGTACAAAGTACAAAATATAAAAATCACGTGATAAATAAAATACAATCAAAACACAATATTTTTATTGTTATTTTTATTATTTTTTTAAAATGGACAATGCAAATTATCTTTGAATATGATATCTAATTTCCATTTTGCATCTTTATTTTGTGTCAGATATTCAACAACCAACACCCTCAACATCTATATCATTTACATCATCATCTATATTACCATCTATTTCTAAAAATCGGTCTATTTGATTTTGAAATTCTTCTTCTATATTAAACTCTTCATCATTTATGTCATCATCACTTTCTTCAGTTTCACAATTTACATTACTTCTATTATTATCATCAGGCTCAGTTTCTTTATCTTCTTCTAAATTATCTAATAAATTTGTATGTTGCTCTAATTCGATATTATCTATAACTGATTTTAATAATACAGATTCTTATTTACGCCATTTATAAGTAATATCAGCCTGCAATTTAGTCATATTTAATACTCCAGAAAACTATATAATATAATAGATTAATTTAAATTATATTTAGTAATACAAAAATTAAAAGTATATCAACATATATATTTGATCACATTATGTTAAACCACTCATCTTTGCTGATTTATTTAATATAACTAATAAATTACATGTTTAATTTGTAATTATCTTTAATTGATTTTTAGTTTTTGTATAAAAAAAACTCATAATCATTCAACAGATGCAGCATTAATACAAATTCCAAAAATATGTGTTGCAACAGTTTCTATTTCTGGATAAGCATTTCAAACCCAACACCAATATTTATGAATTTTATTTTCAAATTATGCAACAAATGCATCATCAAAAGGATATTTAGTTATTTGTGAAAATTCATCAAATTCCTTAAAAATAGATGTGGATTCTTTTCCAGTTCAAGCTTTGTAATAATAAGTTAATCATTTATCCATATGTAAATAACTGATTTGCGATCTTGATGGTGATGTAAAATAATTTGATTTATAAGCCAGATGGAGAAGCTAAGAAAAAATAAAAAGAGGCTGCTCCCATAATCCCTATCTTCGTTCTAGTTTAATTAGAATTTCACTGGCCATATTACTATATGGATAATTTTGCCAAAATTGATAAAGATAAGCAAATCTATGTAAAACTTCAAATAATCGTGCTTTATCAATTTGTAAAATATTAAGAATAGTGCAATAAGGAATTAAAAGTTATTCTAATTTTGTTAATGATTCCCAAAAATATCTATTCATAACTATATCATAAATCTCATATAGAATTGTTAACAGATCTATTGGTCGTCTCCTAATTGTAGAAGCTGAAGATTCAAATTTTGTAGCTAAAGACTAATAAAAATATAAAGTCAAATTAAATAAAATTATGATTTGTAATTATAATTAAGCAGTAAATTAATTAAATACCCGTAAAGTATTTTTGGTAGTATTTAAACTTTTACAGCAATTGAAGTAACTGTTCCATCTTGTATCACTCAGAACTGCTGGTTGAATATATGGGTTCTTTGCTAAAAAAATGACCTTCTGAAAACTTTTTATCAAAAATTGCGATTTTTATAGTTCTTTATTTTTTAAAGCTAATAGATTAAAATGAGCTTAATAATAAAATTTATTTAAAAAATTTCTCAGAAGATCATTTTCTTAGCAAAAAACCCATATTTTCTATATATTTCCATTTGAATATTTTGGAGTTTACCAATAAAATATTTATTATTTGCATTTTTAAAATAAACAGCTAGTTTTAGAGCTTGTTGTGATATAGTTTTGAATTCAGATGAAACTTTAAAAATTTTACCTATATACAAATTAATTTGGTAGGCATAACAAGATAAAAATACAATATTACGATATTGAGTTTGAAGTCTTTTTCTATAATTAAAATAATAAACACATAATTAATTAAATATTATTGAAAATTATTATATAAAAAAATAATAATTTTATTTACTGTACCTTGCTGCATTGTAAGCTGGTGTGCTATCTGTAACAACGGCTAGAAGAGAAATTTTAAGTTCACCTAATTCAATTAACATTTCCTCTACTTTAGATCTAACCTTAACATTTGTTACTCTTTTGCTACTTATATCAGAAGTTTTTCATATGTATGGTTGTCCATCAGATGATGTAAGTACTGTTCCCATTAATTTTTATTTATGCACATTTGTCCAACCATCAAAAGAGAGGGTAATTTCTATCCTATCTAATACTAATTTTTCTAACATTCTAACATCAAATTCTTTAACTGCATTATTTAAAATTTCATTTGATAAGGTTTTTTGGTCTGGTAGTTTAATCTGTGGATTAAGAAATTTGAATAATTCAATAACCTCTGGATTATTTACCTAGGATAGTAGAAATCCACAAGAGATAGTAACTTGTAATAAATGTAGATGAAATTTTTCTTTATCTGTACTTGAAAGAGATTGTGTGATATACAAATCCATAGGTCTATAATTTGACCATTGAGAAGGCAAAGAGGTTAATGAAGAGTGTGAAGAAAATGATTCTCTTTGATTAAAAGATTAAATTTGTGAATCAAGTATTAGAACATAATCATCTACTATTAAAAGAATATATTAAAATGCTACTTTTTTATATTAATATAGGTTATATAACAGTACAGTCAACTCCCTTTATAGTCACCTCTGTTATAGTCACATTACCCTATATAGTCACCTTAGTTGAGTGTCCCAAATTTTCATATATAAAAACTATCGTTTATAGTCACAAACTACCTATAGTCACTATCACATCTTTTTTTAAAAATTTTATATATATGTGATTATAAAAAGATATTTATTAAAATATAATTATTCTATGATTTAATGATTAGATTTTAATGATCTTTAGCTCATTGAGTTCATCTCATTAAAAGGAATCAGATGGTAGTAATTTTATAATAATTGGATTAATATTGACTGAGAAATTCGATTTTAAAGACCAAATTGGCATTTTATACATGTAAAATTTGCATAACATTAAATATTTTGATTGTATTTTAATTACTATGGGTTCTAGTGATCAGATTTTAATGATCTTAGGCCCATTAGACTCGTCTCGTCAAGAGAAAGCCAATGGTAATAATTTTATAATGATTGGATTAATATTGACCAAGAAATTCGATTTTAAAGACCAGATCAGCATTTTTTATATATAAAATTCACGTAACATTAAATATTTTGACTGTATTTTATTATTATGTGTTCTAGTGATCAGATTTTAATGATCTTAGGCTCATTAGAATCGTCATATCAAAAGGAAGCTAATGATAATAATTTTATAATGATTGGAATAAAATTGACAAAATTACTATGATGTGAATATTTAATCAAAATTATTACAATTTATAATTCTAGCCAAAATTACTGATTTAATTATAAGATTTTATTGCTTAATGCTTATATTCACATCTCATCATAGTCATCAAATATAGACTGTCCCAAATGTATAACTATAAAGAGAGTTGACTGTAATATAAAGTATTAAGAATCACTTACATGTTCATTTACTTAAAATTGTAATTTCTCGTTTATTGATTGAAAATACTTCATTTTTTTTCTGTTGACTATATAAATCTTGAAAGTTTTGACAGTTTTTAAAATATTTTAAAATTCTTTCAGTTTTATCTACTATCGTTTTTAGTTCAGGATGATCTTTACCAAGCTTATTAAAGCATGCTCTATAATAGCATAATTTATTGGTAGCACCGCTTTTTAATTTTGTTGAAATAATATATTTCTTTAAGTCTTCTATCTAAGGTTGCTGGGTAAAACTAGGTAGTTTAGCAAACTGTCTAAATATCAAAAGGGTAAAACTTGACAAAACTATATTAAAATCTTAGTAAAAAATTAGCAAAACTTGACAAATGTCAAAACTGATAATAAATCATATTAAATAACGAAACAATCGTAAAGTATTATTAAAAAATCAGTAAAACTAGAGTTTAGACGTTTAGCCAAAATTTAAAATTAGTTTAGGCAGGCAACCTTACTTCTATCATTATAAAATAAGTGAAAATTATTTAAGAAGGAAAAAAAAATTAATTTTTTTTTATTTTTTGCGTTCTGTTATGCAAAAAAATGATTGTATGATTATACAAATTTGTACTAATTTGTACTAAATTTAGCTCGTACAGTGTACTACCACTTTGATGTGTATGTGTACTATTTGTACTAAGTACAGGCTATGCTAATCTAAGTACTGTACTTGTACTAGGATTTTACTTGTACAAGTGTATTACCACAACCCTGTTCATGGGAATATTGTACCTGAATTCTAAAATTCGCTAAGAGTTGAAAATATACAATAAACAATATCCAAATATGAAAAATCTAGAAGATTCTATACATCAATCAGATATCATGTCAATCAATGTTGATGAGATTAATAATGATTTACAAGGTAATAGTTCAGATTCCACATCGTTATGCAACAACATACTTTTACCTGTTATGCTCTTGATCAAATTTCAGAAAAGAAACACTAAAAAGAAGACCTATAAGAAAAAGAAGAAAACATTGCAATTATAAACTTCTTCTGGACTGAATGAATAAGTAGTACTTACTTTTAGTGCTGAATCTCTTGAGTATACACCCTCTCAACCATCTGGTTCAAAGATAGTTACTTTTAATCAAAGTTTACTTTCTCCTTCTTTCACATCATTTAAGCAGTTGAAATGAGATTCTAAACCAAGTTTGATGCCTAATGACAATAGAAAGAAATTAAAGCAGAAAGAAACAAATAATTCTTTTAAGAATAGAAATATTATCATTATTGGATATTATTCTTAAGAAAAAGAACAAGCATAATTACTAGATCTTATAATGTATAATATTCTGGCAAAATAAGATAATTATACCTTTTTAACTAATTTAGAATGATGGGAAAGGTCATCCAGTAGGCTTTATTTATTAGTTATTTTGTATACTTATCGATTTTTTATCTAATAAAATAAGCACTTCTTTTAACTAAAAAAAAAATCCTTCAGTAAGAAGATATTTTGTATCATTATTAAAAATTTGCTATATTAAGAATCAATTGTAAATTATTTAATAAAAAATTTTTTTTAAAAGATTTTTTAAAAGTTTATATAAAAAGAGTTTATATGAAATATTTTAATAAGATTTTTTTTTAAAAATATTTTAATAAAAGATTTTATATAAGAAATAAAGATATTTTTTTTTTGAGAAATTTTTATAATGAATTTTTTTAAAATTTATAATATTAAATAAAAAACAATATTTTTATTAAATTTATTTTTTCTAAAAATTTTTATTAAAGATAAATAGGATATATAATAAATCTACAGTAGACAATCAAAAATATACAGATACTTTTCAAAATGAAAAATTTATATATATAATAGTACAATTAAAAATAAAAATTTAAGCTAAATATATTCATTATGTCTTTATTTATTAATTTAAATAAAAATTTATTAATAAACTTCATTTTTATTTGTTACATTAATTGCCTTAATTCTATGTAATATTTAATTAATCGATATTTTAAATAATACTAGAAAAATATCTTTTTATGTATTTTTTAATATACTTTTCAAGTATTTTTTAATATACTTTTCAAGTATTTTTTAATATACTTTTCAAGTATTTTTATCAAGAAATATAATATAACATGCAAACACAATGTAAACAATAAATTTTTTGCATGTTTATTACTAGCTTAATGTAAGGTTAATAAGCAAAATTTTACATGAGTTTACAGAATTTGTGAAATTCATATAAATTTAAAATTTGTTAAGAATATTTTTGTATCTAGTGATTGGATTTTTATGATTTTAAATTCATTAGATCTGCCTCATTGAGACAATTCAAATGATAATAAGATAATAGTTGTAAAATCAATATTTGACATACAATTATGTTTTAATTATTTAAAATTATCTTATAATATCTTTTGATTCAATAATTAAAATTTTGTTATATTTAGTTCATTAGATTCGTCTTATCAAGATGATTCAAATGATAGTAATATTATATTGATCAGAACAATATTGATCAAGTTACATCATTTTTAAATTTTGTGAATTGCATAATAAAATTAAAATAATTAATGCTATAGATAGTTTCATGTTTCTAAAAAATGCTAAAAGATATGAAACATAAAAATTTGTTCATTATAATTGCAAATATTAGATTATAAATTATTTGTATTATATTAATATATAATTATTTCCATAATTTGGTAAAATAAAATGTCTGTATACTTTTAATTGCTAACTGTATTATATGATATATAGTTTTTAAATTTGCAAATTAATATTAATTATTTGTATATAAAAATTAGATAAAAAATAAATAAATAGAAATGTAAAAAATATTTTTTTTAATATATTAAAAAAATTTATTAGTTAATTATTACTGTTTTTTATTATAATAATTAAATAAAATAATAGATAATAAAATATTTTTTAATTCTTTTTTTTTTAAATTTAAAGGTCGTGTAATATTTATTGAATAATATAAAATATTTTTTAATATATATATATATTTATTAAAAGAAAATTTCTATTTGTGTCTGGATACTGTATTACATGATTTTATAAAAAAAACTTTATCTGTCAAATTTTCAATTTTATTAGATTTTATTGACTAGTTTTATAATAAAAATAAATTACATCACAAAAAATTGCATAATTTTAATTTTATTGTTTATGTAATGCTGTAATGTTAATGCAATATATAAGAAAATTATAGTAAGGAAGGACTGTGAAAAATTAAGGGTGTAAGAAAAAGAAAAGATAAAGAAAAAGGGATGAAGATAATTAAATAAAAAGTAAAAGAAAAAAAAAGGTGAAGGATAGTGAAAAAGAATGAAAAAAAAATGAAGAAATAATGAGATGAATGAAAAAATAAAAGAAAAATGAAAAGGAATGAACGAAGGGAATAAAAAAAGTGAAAGTAATGAAAAGAAGTTAAAGGGAATGAAGAAACAAAAGAATAGTGAAAAGAAATAAAAGAAACGAATAGTTAATAAGAAAGAACAAGATGAAATGAAAGAAAATGAAGGGAAGCAAAGAGAAATGAAAAATAACAAAAGAAATAAAAAAGTAATGAAAGAACCCAAGGATCAATGAAATGAAACAATGAAAGATCACAGAAAAAGCACAAAAGAAACAAAAAAAGAAATGAAGGAAAAAAAGAAGAAGTGGAAAATAAAAGAAAAAAAATGAAAGAAATGAAGGGAAAAGTAAAAAAAAATGAAAGAACAATGAAATGGATAAAGGAAAATAAGAGAAATAAAGGGAACAATACAAGAAAGACCGGAACACCCACCCATAAAAAAAAGGAAAAGAAAATCAGTTAATATCATTTTAAAGAAAATAAACAATGAGAAAGAGACAAAAACACTTACGTGAATATTTACTGAGATAGTACATGTCTAAAGAAGAGACAAAAAGGTTAGTAAAAACAAAGAAAAGAACAAAAAGAAAACAAAAAAAGTAAAACTCACTTTAAATTTCCGCTGAAATGGAACTAAAAACAGCCATGCCTAAAAAAAAAAAATGAACAAGTTAATAAAAGTTAAAGGAAAAGATAATAAAAGCAAAAAAACTATCTATTACCTTCTCGAAGTTAAAGAAGTAGCTAAAGGTCGTGCCTAAAGAATCCAAAAAAATATGATAAATAAACCATTTAATATACCGTGTAATAAATTACATTATTAAATCATATGTACTGTGTTCAAACACACCATGTAAACTAAGAAATTTTCTTATTAAAATTAAAATATTAAAATATTAGGCCAAATTTATTTATTTTTTTTTTTTTTTTTATATTTACATTTTAATTTACTGTATAGTGCTATATATTATCTTCTTCTGGAATAATACCTTTTTCTTTTTTTGATAAATGATTTATATTCTAATTTTTATAATTAATAGTACAATCTTTTTATTGAGTTTGATATATTTAATAATAAGATATATATTGGTTAATAATGATTATTTATATTATCCTTCCATCTCTCAATATTTGGAAGGTGTTATTTAATCTAAGCTGGTTTTTTCAAATAATACCAAAGGTGTTATATGCAGCACTATATAATATGTTTATAATATAATTAGTTATTTAATAATTTATTATATATAATATATATGATTTGTCAAATATAAGTCAAAAATACACAAATTAAATAAATTTTAATAAAAAATATGCAATCTAATGATCTTAATTATAAACAAAAAAAAATTCTAAATTATATGTAAATAAAAACTTTACTTTATTTAATTTCATTATAATAATAACATATTGGTAAATTTTATTCTTATATATATTTCTGGATTTTATTACTATTCAAACTTATAATTTTTTCATTTTTCTGTTTTTTTAAAATCATTTTATATTAGAAATGCAATTTTACTATAAAAAATATATTATATATTTATAGCCAATTAGATCATATTTAATATATTATATGAGATTTGATTATATTATCATATATAAAATATATATTTATTTTTAAATTTTTTATACTATTATATAATAAAAAAAAGAGATAATTTATACATCACCTTTACGATATTATCATCTCCATTTTGTTACCTGTATTACACTCCTACTTTTTTCATTTTTTCATATATATTCTAGGGACTTAAAAATTTTTTTTTGTCACAAAAAATCTATTTTTCATATTCTGTTAAACATCACATGTTTTAATTTTAGCTGGCATTATATAATTCTGCCCAGAAATGATGCATTGCAAGAATGATGTATAAATTTACTCTAAAAAAAAAATTTTAAATTATTTAAGTTTCACTTAAAATAACAAAAATAAGCAAATTTTTATATCCAGTAATTATGTATTTTAATAAAAAAAAAAATTTTTTTTCAAAAACCATTAAAAATATTAAGAGAAGCAAATACTTAAAATATAAAATATTTTATATTTTTAATCTAATACAGTAATATTATCATGTATTTAAACTAAATACTGTTTCTATTAACTATAGAAAATTCTTTTAGTATTAGGATTACTAAAAAGAAAAATTGAAATAAATGTAATTAGAGTATTTATTTTAAATCATGTGATTTGAAGTAATTTCGGCCAATTTTAATTCCATTTCAGCTTTTTGGTCTTTAATTTCAGTTTCATGTATAATTACGAAGTATAAAAAATTAAAAACATACTAAGATATATTAAAGAACTCTAATATTATAATCATAAACATTATATAATAAAAAAAAAAGAAAATAAATAAACTCAATTACTGAATATAATATATCCACTTCTTAGGATAACTGCGCATTTTTCTTGGTTTGGTTTAATTAAAAAAGGTTTAACTCTTAATATAAATTTAGTTTATAAATAAGAATAAAGTTTCTATTTTATCCTTAGTAACGATATCTCCAATCTTGATAACCTAATTCATTGGCCCTTTCCAGATAACTTCATATTCTGGGCACATCATAACAAGAGGCAATGCTGTGAAGAATGGAAGAAGTAAATTCACGTCTTGTTGCTTCGTTTGCACCAGTAACATCTTATACTTCATAGAATATCTTTTCATAATTGGTTGTGTCAGCAGTGTGTCAGCTAACTCTCCATCGAACCTGGGGAGATCACTATAACTATCGGTTGTTAATCCAAATAACATCTTGATTTGGGGAAATGTCCACAACAAAAATGAAAAACACCCAAATTAATTTTTGTTAGCGGTATACCACTTCTATGGTAATTTATTCTCAAAAAAATAACCAAAAGATGCTTCACAAAATGATAGATGTGAGATCCACCTTGAATTCTTGAGTCCAGATTACACTTGCCAAATCCTCATCATCAATCAAACAAACAGCTTCAGCTTCTTTTTCACTGCCATACTCACAATTTATAATAATATATCCGTCCTCTGTCCTATCAAAAATGTGAAACATGTGCAAAGCCAAAACCTCAAAGCTGATAAGGTTATCTGGCCACAGGTGATACTTTTTTGCATTACGCCTATATGTTGCGGTGTCGTGAATTTCTTTCGTTTCAACAGGACGTTGTATGATGATATGTATGTGCTCGTCGGCTGTCTGGGAGGGAAAGTGTTTCCTAATTTTCGAAAGTGTAAGCAATTCAATTTTTGAAAGTGTAAACAATTCCATACCACTAAACCCCTCCTTTTTATTTTTGTATTGACGAAAGTTAAGTTTTTTTTTCATTTTCTTCTTTGAGGGAAATGTCAGCCTTCCATAACTTGAGTTTATCTGTAGCAAAACTCTCCTTGATAGTTTTCTTGAGTTCATTAACCGCCTCTGTCTTACTAACTTTTATGTTGAAAGCATTTTCATAAGGGTTTTCACCTACGGCCAAGCAACCGAGACATAGTACTTTTATAGGGATATTTGGTTTAAACAAAGCTTTCACGTTCGATAAAATAATAAAACTTTATTTATGAAATAAAAATATTTGCCAGAGACAGTAACTAATATAATAATATCGTGAATAAATCGTCGTTATATGATACAAATATAGAGAAAAAAAATTCTATCTGCTCATTAGGGAAGAATACGATCTTCATCTCGTTAAAATAGGAAAAAATCCTATCTTCTGTTTGCATAGAATCTCTTTAAGATAAATTTAACGGAGTAAGTCGTCACGATTAATTGGCCCCAATTTCCTATTAGATCAAAAGACCTTTTTATCCTTGGAAATCTCAAGCGCGAAAATTATATTTTTATTTTCTGCATTACGGTAGTGGAAGTTAAGACTGACAATATCATTATCTACGCTGGGAGGCATCTTGTTTTCCCTAAATACAAAGCCCACAGTGAGAGAATTTCATTCCCGTACATATACATAACTTCTGGCGGGAAAGTTGGCTGAACTTTCACATGCTTTATACACTATCTTGCTGAAAAGGAGGAAAGGAGAGATGAGGCATGATTAACATTGTCGTACGTTACCAAGAGTTTTATGAAAGCACATGTAAACGGAATTTTGATCCCTTTTAGTTTTAGTTTAGCTATCACCTTTGCAAGACTTTACGCCATGTAGATCTCAAAAATGCGAAGTTCTCAGCCCTTAATAACATATACTTTTGTTGTCATTATTTATTTAAGTGGTAAGGCCTATACCGCAACTAGACATTTCTTTACATTTTTCTCTCGTTTGTTCAGGGAAAAAATAGAGGTTAACGTTAGTAATGTACATTTTCCCTTAGTATACACAGATGTGTACATGCGTGTGGCTCAGCAAAAATGGTCAGGATTAAATTAATCATAATTATCATAATTAATATAAAATTCTTTATAACCAATTTAATTTTGCAAATATTTAATCATCCCTTTCCTTTAATACATTATCGAAAAACATTATACAAAAGAGGGCAAAATAACCTAGAAATTTGGCATCTTTTAATACTTTTTTATGATCGTTAATATATTTGCAGAACCGAGCAGTGTAAATTCCCAAGAAGGCTACCCAAGTTGTAACAAAATAACCGTTAATTGGTCTATCGATCATTATCCAAATTATCTGAAGCAAGGTGGGAGGTAAAAAACTAACAATGGCTAAAACATTTAGAACTTTTCTAATCTGATCGTTACGATCTTCTACTATGAATAAATGTATAAATGAAATAAAATAAAACAAACAGAGAAAAAAAAGGTTTAAAGAAAAACAACACAAGAAAAAAATTCGAAGGGCGTCATAATTACCACCAGAAAAACCTATTCTAATAAACCAAAAAATTACAATTGGAAGGGATAAAATAGTTGAGAGTAAAAAGAAAAACAACATACGAAATAAACATGGTATAACCAGTGATAACAGTTCAGTACGGCTTTCACAACAGCTTATACAAATGTCTCGGAAACAACCCGGATCTTCTTCATCTTTAGGTTCTCCTTTTGAATCATAAGTAAAATCGGCCTTGTTTCTACGATTACAACAGGCAAGAACAAAGTTGCCGAAAAAAGTACATCCCACGGATACAATCATCATAAATAAGCTAAATTTAAACAACGACTTATCATCATAAACTTTCGCAACGACCATGGGGATCACCCAAGTCATAATATGATGTGTTAGTTCATCAAAAATTGGCATAATAATTGTGAACCCAAAATCCTTAGTAAATAAAAAGTAGCTGATAAAGGGTACAATTACAATAATAAGTTCTCCATATACATTTGGTAAAGATGAATAAGTGGGGTCAATTAGAGATGATAGTGATGCAAACGCGGATGGCAATATTGCCGAAAGTATGACGAAAAAGTTAACGGTCATTTCCAAATTCTAAGTGATCAAATTTTTTATGATAATCAAGCGTAAAAAGCGTACACTTTCGTTATTTTTCGTTAACCTTAAATATAAAATCCACCTGTTACAGGCTTAGTGTTATGACTACGTATATGTACCTCACTTTAACACGTAATATTAATGAAGGCAATCAAAGAAACTTACTTATACTCAGCCTTTTGTCTATTAATTTTACCCTGTCATTAATAGAACCAATATTAATCGCCATAACTTCTATTCGAATGTAATTGTCCTTTTTCTAAGGAAGAAATGCGCATTTGAAACAAGACATTAAACACTCCACCAGTATCAAGCACATCAAAAGCATGTTAAATCAACATGAATTATTCCGAACTCGATATAGCTGTTTATCATCCGCCCCGTTTTTCTACTAATCCATTGAGAGGAAGATTATGCCCAGCATATTTTTTGGCGTTAATCCTTTAATGAATACTTTACTAAGATGATCTCTACAAAGTTTGACATCATCAGTTACATCTCTTCACCTAAATAATATTTCGCTAATGAATTTTAGTCTTTCTATCTCATTTGCATTACTATTAATCTCATCCAATTCAATACCACCCGGCCATATTTTCCTGTTGAAGTTCATCCGGATGAAGTGACAATTCTATTAGACTCAAAACACGTGCAACTCCTGACTGCCTTAAATTGATTACAGGGCTACTGATAAAATCTTTAAACATGGTCGTAAAACTGACCCCTGATTCTCTACCTTTCTGTTAATTCGTCTAGAGTAAGGTCTAATACATATTTTAAGACTGATCCTCCTGAAAAGCAAATTTACTCTTTTGACAAAATATATCAGACGAATTGGCTAGAGAATCGTGTTTGCTATCCACCACGGAATCTTTGATTGGGGGGTTTGGTGGAAATGCATTTCGTCCAATATCAGAATAGTAATCCGCCAGTTTGCACTGTATAGATATGTTATTATATTTAAAATATCCAAACAAAGTAAAAAATTATGCACAGTTGCCAGTCTTGCGCCACATCTAATATTTAATGTGCAATTTATGTATAAGAAAAATTGCAATAATAAATAAAAACTTGCTAAAATCATTAAATCAATTACGTACCCTTAAAAAGTATAATATTTGGATTAAGCTACTTACAAAAGTAAAGGTTTAAAAAAGTGTTTTGAAATAATTCTAAATTTCACTTGAAACCTATAAGAAAAAAACAAGAAACAGCTAGTAATCAATTTACAAAACTTACAATATTAATAAAGCAAAAGAAAGTTAAAAAAATGATTAGTAATCCATTTCTTTAATAAAAAAAAATTGGTTTTAAGTTATTTGCTTTATTCAATCATTTTGAAAGTAGGATAAAGTGGTTTAACTTTATCTAAAAGAATGACTTTAATACTATTCTCATCATCTACAATAAAAAATATTCTTGGTCCAATACTATTATTCTAAATTTTATACTTGTATTTTGCTTTTCTTTCTTTCGTAGGTAATATCTTGCAGAATTTTGATGTTATAATTGATCTAAAAAATATTTTACCTAAAATTCTTAACTACCTAAAATATCTTTTTAAGAAATAATTACAAAACTATGCATTATTTATTTGGCTACTAAATAGAATCCCAAACAATATATATAGAGCATATAAAAATTTCAAAATTTACTATGATTAATAAGCAAATTATTTTGAGTTCTACTAAGCAAACTTTTATTATAACCTTTAAATTTTTATTTAGCTAAACAATCTAAACAATTTATTTTATAATATATACTTTGCTAACACTATTAAATTTAATAGCATTAAGAGCACCCAGAAAAATTCTTCCATCATATGATCATATAAAATTTTTGTCATACCTGTGTTACATCTCCACTCTTCTATTATTCATAAGTATCTGAGAGAGTTTTTTCACACCCAGTAAAAACATATTTATCACACCTCTATTTGTCATAAGCATATCTGACACTATTACATGTCAATGCATAACTTTATATAATATTGGCTAAAATTACATGATGAAAGAATTTTTCTGGATGCTGTTGGAGCAGTTATTAAATTTCTTGAATATATTGTACAATACTTGCATAAGCCCTTGTATAAGGTATTTTTAAATATAAGATATATAGTACAATATTTTTGATAATACATTATTTAATATTAATTATTTGCAAATAATTGTAATATGCAGTGGACAGCATAAATTAAGCACCATTTTCAAAGTTAATTTATGATATAAATTATAAATACCAGCATAATAAATTTATATTTATTTTAAAGATGAGACTTAAAACAACATTTTAAAAGCATTTTTTTATTTAATTAATAATACAGTTTTGTAAAAATCACTTAAGTTTATAAAAAAGTGAATTTTCAACTTTTTAACTAAGACAGATACAACAAAATAAATGCCAGAATCTGATTCTTTGAGTCATAAATAGGTTAAGTTCCAAAAATCTTAAAGATTGAATTATTAGTTATTAAGAAAATAAACTTTAAAAATCATGTAGATCATTAAAAAATCAAAAATTTACTACAGTTTGGGACACAACAATTCATCAAATAAAAACTGTTCAAATTAAAAATTTAATAAAAATTTTTTGAGTGATATATTTAAAATATCTTAACATAGATTAATTGCTGCTAACATAAACTACAAAATAACGTTGAGTTTACTCTGATCGGATATTTAAATCAAAAAGTTATTAGCCTGCAAGATTCAGTATTTTTATAATAAAAGGTAGGATTTGAAACATTTAATTCTGGCCAGAATTTGCAAAAATTCTATAATTTAAGCCAGATCTATAACATGATCTATTATGTATAAAATGTGGCTGTGCAATAATGCAGATCATAATTTTTTTCCCATAGTATGGCTAAAGAAGCGAACGTAACACTGTCAAAAAATAGCTAGAAAAAGAAAAAAAGTCATGGAAGATACTGATAATTCAAGTTCCAATAATAATGACAGCACAGAGGATGAAGTTGAATGAGCTGATAACAAAATCGAAGATGAAGCAGAACAAAATTTTTTCAGTTTTAATGAAAAGTATGGAAACATTAAAAATGTCTCAACGTCCATTAGTAAATTTGGAAAATTCTCGCACAATTCGATATCTATGAAAAATCAAAGCATTGGAAAATTGAAAAAAAAATAGACAAACACTTTTTCAATTATTGTCTAAAAAAAAGATTTAAGAAAATTTAAATGATGAGATACAAGATATTAATATTCATGATGACGAGAAAGTTAATGGAAAAAATAATGATCAATCTATAAAATACGCATCTTTTATTAATCAGATTGAAGATAAATAAAAAATTAAAGATCAACAGCTAACTCCAGGATATAAAATGCGGCTTAAAGTAGTTTAATATTACTTTCAGCTTTTTAGGAAAGGACATGCGAAATTAAAAGCAAGCCAAATTGTTGCAGAACTCTTAAATCGTGGATTATGATTTACACGTTGTGTTAGAAGTTAGGCTAAAGCGTTTAAAATCTATAGTGATATTCCAAAAGATAATCATGAACGACATACATCTTAAGGGAAGCAGTATTCTTGATGATGAAGATATTCAGTTAAAAGTAGCTTCATATTTGCGACAACACAAATTTGATATTACTGTAGATAGCTTTCTTGATTTTATTAGTGAAGAAATTCTTCCTTCTGTTGGTATAGAAAACAAAATAACAATTAGGTATAAATTTATTTATTCCATATATTTGAATTTTTTATTAGGATTCTAAATACCTGTTTATATTTTCAGCAAAAAAACAGCAACTCGATGGTTAAAGAAAATGGGATTTATATTTAGCCGGTATGCAAAAGGTATATATGTTGATGGACATAAAAGAAAGGATGTTGTTGCTTATCAAAAAAAATTTCTTGAAGTTATAGATAGGTATTATATTATTTCTATTAATGAATAGAAATTATCTATTTTTTTTTTAATTAACATAATTTTACTTACAGGTATCAAAAGTTAATGCTAAAATTTATTGGTGAGAAATGCGAAATTCAAGTTAATCCTGAATTAAAGAATGGTAAACGCTTATATATTCTTATTATTCATGACAAAACGACTTTTCAATCAAATGATGGACAGAAATCTGGTTGGAGACCCAAATTAAAAATGAGCAACCGTTACAAAAAAAAGGACAAGGATGATCTATTCATGTCAGTAACTTCCTAACAGATACTATCAGAAGATTAAAATTAAGCAGTGATGTTGTTGATGACGGAATT
This sequence comes from Rhizophagus clarus, assembly GCA_015698045.1. Taxonomy (NCBI): domain Eukaryota; kingdom Fungi; phylum Glomeromycota; class Glomeromycetes; order Glomerales; family Glomeraceae; genus Rhizophagus; species Rhizophagus clarus. The sequence goes on along the minus strand of BLAL01000229.1, from coordinate 79,018 downwards.
TCACATGAAGCACGTGTTATAATTAATCCTGGAAAAAATTTTGATGGATGGTGGAATATTGATCAATTAATTGATCAGATATGTATATTAAAAAACAGTTAAAGCAAAATAAATGTCTAAAAATCCTTTTGCAATTATAGATTAAAACTCGAGTAATTCCAATTTTTGAAAAAACGCGTTGCAGTATTTGCATTTGATAATTTTTCCAGCCATGCCAAATTAGCTGATGACACTCTTAATGCAGCGTATATGAATCTTAATCCTGGTGGAAAACAGCCAATAATGCGCGATACCATTTTTAATGGACAAGTTCAAAGTATGGTGTTTCCTGCCAATTATCCAGATGAAAATCTTTGTGGAAAACCAAAAGAAATGAGAGTAATTTTGCAAGAACGTGGTTTATGAAGATCTGGATTAAAAGGATTTTATGGTAACAAAGAGGTATCAATAGAAAATTCAAGGTGTTATGCATGTCATGTTTTGGCTGCTCAAGAGGATTTTCTTAATCAAAAACCAATATTGCAAGAAGTTATTGAAGGACTTGAACATAAAGTTATATTTTACCCCAAATTTTACTGTAAATTCAACTATATTGAAATGTACTGGAAAACTTCAAAACGTTATGCTCAGCAGCATTGCAATTATACTTGGAAAGGTTTACAAGAAACAGTTCCATGAGCATTAGATTCAGTTCCTTTAGACCATATGGGGTCTTTGCAATAGAAAGGTACAAAACTCAAAAAAAAATAAAAATTTAATTAATATTAAATTTACACTTATTTTAGTATAAAAAACATAATTAGCATATAAAGTAAATTTAAAAATTTTTTGAGTTTCGTACCTTTCTATTACAAAGACCCCATATACGAAAATATGCACAAAAATCAGTAAAATTTATGGATTGTTATCAAAAAGGATTAACAGGTATGCAAGCTGAATATATGTTAAAAAATATAAATTGCATCGAGCTGTTTCAGATTTTATTTTTGAAAATATTGATGAATTAATAAAGTAAAACATTTCCCAATATGGTGATTCCATGTTTTTATTTAACCAATCGCAAATTAGTATTATAAATATCACGTGATTTTTAGAAAATCTTGATTTGAAACAATTTGATGATTTGTTGTGTCTCCAACTATATAAAATTTATATTTTTCTTAATAACTAATGATTCAATCTTTAAGATTTTTGGAACTTAACCTATTTATGACTCAAAGAATCAGATTCTGGCATTTATTTTGTTGTATCTGTCTTAGTTAAAAAGTTGAAAATTCACTTTTTTATAAATCAAGTGATTTTTACAAAACTGTATTATTAATTAAATAAAAAAATGCTTTTAAAATGTTGTTTTAAGTCTCATCTTTAAAATAAATATAAATTTATTATGCTGGTATTTATAATTTATATCGTAGATTAACTTTGAAAATGATGCTTAATTTATGCTGTCTACTGTATATAAATATAATATATTATTCAATGATTTTCACAATATTTTCATAAGATTTTATTTCTATTTATCAATATATATATATATATACAAGATAATTTACAATAATTTCACAATTAATTAATTATTTATATATTGTAATAATGAATTTTACAATTAATATTTTATTGAAATCATATATTTTGTTACAAAATAATAAAACAAACAGAGGTGATTATAAACTCTTGTAGTCATACTCAATTAAAGCAATATATTACTAGATTTACACTAAAGATAATTTTAGCAAGGCTTTCTTTGTAAATTAAAGAAATTTCATACATCTTGCCAATTGGTAAGAAAACTTATAACCTCAAGTTGGTTTATATTAAAAAATCTAGAATATTTGCATTGCTAATATAAAATATAGTTTAAAAGTAATTGATGAGAAATAATAACTAGTATTAATTAAATATCAAAATAATGTAATATATTTTATTTTTTACTAGTTGTTATTTGTTAATGATTATGTATACATATTGATCAAAAATATGATAGTAAAACATTTTTATTGTTTGTTTATTATTTTGAAGAGCATAAAGAAAAACTATAATACTAAAAAAAAAAATATAATAAAATTATAAAAAAAAAATTTAATATTGGAAAAAGGTCCCTATTTATTAAATTTAGGGATTATCTGATCATATGATATACTAATCAATTTTTTAAAAAAAAAATTTTTGCTTTTTTTTTTTCTTTTAATTACTTTTCTTTTTAAAACAAACTTTTTTTTTAATTTTCCTTTTCACTTACTTTTTTTTTTAAAATAAACTTTTTAAACTTTTTTAACTCTTCTTTCACTTGCTTTTTTCTTTTTTGAAATAAACTTTTTTTTAATTTTCTTTTACTCTTTTTTTTCTTATTTTAAAATAAACATTTTTTAACTTAATTTTTCTCTTTTATTTTATTCATTCTCCTTCTTCTTTATTCTTTTCCTTTCTTATTCTCATCCTTTCATTTTTCATATTTCTAAGTTATATGATCTTTAGATATGTTAATTTTACATTGCAATATATGATTATATGATCCAATATTAATGATGATTTGCAGACTGTAATTTGATTATAACAGGCTTATTTTTTTCATTTACTTTTTCTTTCCTTTCATAATTTTTTCTTTTCAATTTCTTCACTCTTCTTTATTTTCCTTTTCCTTTTCCTTTTTTTTTTTTCTTTTTCTTTTATATTTTTTTATCTTTTATTCATTCTTTCTTTTCCTTTTTTCATTTCTTACTTTCTATTACTTTTTTTCAGAGGTGTCTTGAATCTCAATAGATATAGATTTATAAGTTTTCTCTTTAAGTTATTCCCCTTAATAAAGGTTATTAATACTCGTTTCTTTTTTTTAGACTTTTTTTTTATTGTTAGGCATAAAATTTGGTGTATAAATCACTTTTTTATTTTTTTTTATGTTACTTAATTATTAAAAAAAATTTTTTTAATGCTTTTTTTTCTTTTACTTTTTAATGAAACAATTATTAAAATTCATTTTTTTATCCTTTTTGTAGATGAAATACATATTTAAATATATAAAAAATTTGGTTGATAAGGTTTCCTACTATTTACTATTAATTCTTTGATAAAATGATTACTAATGTCATTTTTGTATTTAGACGTATTTTTTTAAATAATTCTTTAACAAAATGCTTTTTATCATTTCAGTTTTTTAGGCAGTTTCTTTAAAGTCTTTAGATGTATAAATTGTGGTATTTTTTATTTTTAAACTTTTATTTTATGAAATGTTACTTTAATAATTTTGTTTTTCATTATTTTAAATTGGCTCATTTTCAGCTCTTTAGATTAAATTTTTGTTATTTTTATCAATTTTTTTTTTTTTTTTACTTCAAAGAACATGTCATATTTATTGAAAAATATCAAAAAGAATATTACAAACAATACTATATGATCTCCTCCCAGTTTAGCTAAATGTGATCCATAAAGATAAATCAATCCTATAAAACTAAAATAAATAATACTAACTTACTATAAACCAAACTAAATTAATAACATAAAATAAAATAAAATTAAAACAAAACAAAATTATAATAAAATTAAAATCACTAAAACAAATTAACATATCATTAATAAATTATCCGCATCCTCTAAAAGATTAATATTATGAAATCCTGGTAATTTCTTGTATAACTATAAGAACAACTTTCTGAATGTATCAATGCCTGCATTTGAATAAAGGTGAAGTTAAACGATTTTAAAAACTGTTCTTTTCTCATCAAAAGTAGAGGTTTTAATGGAGGTTCTATAAACTGATTATTAAAGAAAGTGTTCAACATTTCATTATTTCTGATATTGAAAGACGAAAGATGAGTAAAGTGACAAATTAGTGGAGAAGAAAAATTTTTTTGCTTTGTAATATCTTTAAGCCGCTTTTATTTAATGATATGATTGCATCGTTAATACCAGAGAATTGATTTAAATAACTATATTAATTTGATTAATAGTTTGGTATAAAAAATAGTTATAATACATAGTTGCCAATTAAAGAATTTTAAATTTTTTGAAAATAATCATGTCCATTTTTTTGGTAGCAGTGTAAATTATAAAGTCAATAAAAGTTTGAGAATTTATGGAGATGCTGAGCCAGTTAACCAAAACTTGAGAAATAATCATAGAGAAAAATAAAGGAGAAAAATAAAGAATCAGAAAATTTTTGAGCAAAAGAAATATTTGTGTCCTTGATAGTTCAGTTTGTGAGCAGCTGATTAAATGTAGCGTTATTTTGTTCTTCATAATGTTACAGAATTGACAAATGTAATCACAGTAAAGTGCAGGTTTACATCTTTGGAGCTAACGGTTGACAGGTAGTTAGTAGTGAATCAGTTTGAGTAAGAAACTCCATATGAAATTACAATATAGAGTGATGCATCATTTTTATCAATTTATACTAATTTTTTTTTTTTTAAGTTTTTCTTTATTTAGTAAAAAAAGATCAATATGTTCCTTTTAATAAAATATTTGATTTTTCATTTATTCCTTTTTAGATGACTATAGTTTAGATTTTTTGTTGAATTCAGAAATTTGCATAATTTATATATTTTTAAATGGGTTTCTTTTTAATTTTAATGAAACTTACTTTATTTTTGACAATTTACTAATTTTCATTAGTTTTTTCTATTTTATAAGTAACCAGAATTTTGGATTCTAAAATGTGTAGAATTATGAAATTTTAGTAGATATTTCAATAATCTTTGAATTTTTTTTTAATGAAATTTATTTTTCTATTTTTTTCTTTTTTTTGGACAGTTAATTTTTATGGACGTATGAATTTTGGTAAGAAAAGTTGTATTTGAACATATGAAAACTTAGTAAAGAGTTGCTTTTTTAGTTATTTTAACAAAATGACTATTAATATTTTGTTTATTCTTTTTTGTAAACTAAATATTTAAACATGTAAATTATAAATATTTATATTTTAAAGGAAGTAAGGTTATTTATTTAATTTATTATTACATAACTATATAATGTTCACTTAATAATTTATTTCAATTTTGTTATTTTTAAATAGGTCCTTTGACTCTATTATGATAAGATATTTTTTTTCAATTATTTTCTTTAATGAATGATTACTAACTTTCTTTTTTTCTTTATAGATGACTGGCTCTTTGGTCTTGGATATTTTTAGATGCGAATTTCATAAGTTATTTAATTTTTATTTAATTTTTTTTTTAACAAATAGTCATTAACATTCATCATTTTTCTTTTTTCTAATAGTTGGTTTTTTGATTCTTTGAACATGTGAAAAACTTGATGAGATTCTATTTATTTTTAATTATGCATTTTAATAAAATATTTTTACTAACATTTTAATTTCTCTTTTTTTTTAAATAAATGGTTCGTAAGCATAAAATTTTGTGATTTTAAATTTATATTTTTAGTGAAAACTAATATTATATTTCTGGACATGTAGAATTTAATGAGTTATTACTAATATTTTTTTTTTTAGCAATTTTTTGGATGTAATGAAATATTTTTAATATTTGGTCTTTTTTAAACAAACTCAGATTTTGGCAATTATTAAAAAAAAAAAATAAATATTATTATTTGTTTGTATTTTATTCAAGAAAATTTACTAATATGGCTTTTATCTTATATTGATAACTTTAATAACTATACTTTTATTAACAATGTAATATTTTGGATTTTTAGTATAAAGTTACTTGAGTTTAAAGATCATAAGCTTTCCTACCAGTTGGCAAGGTATATAAAATTTTTTTAATTTACAAAGAAAACCTTACTAAAGTTATCTTTAGTGTAAGTCTAGTAATACATTACCTTAATTGAGCATGGTTACAAGAGTTTATGATTCTTTATTTATTACAATTTATTTACTATTTATACAAGTATTTTAATAGTTTTTATACAAATTGTTTTATAATAAATGTTAAATATATTTGTAATATTAAATTTACACAATAATTTCCACTATATATTTTTGTAATTAATCTTACTAATTAATATTAAAATTTATAATAAAAACATATTTTATGATGTCCTTATAAATCCAATAACAAGTATCTTATCATGATTTATGCATTATAATTAAAAATTAAATTAATATAGTTAAATTTAAACTTAAATATGCTGATTTGATGTTGATTTGATATTGATTTATAATAGCATTACATCAATATTATGATAGTATCAAATTAATATCAAATTAATATATGATTCAATATATCAATAGCATTGTAATTATATTATAAAAATATCATATTAATATTATCAAAGTATTATAATATTTATTCAATATCATAATTATATCCATATTATCATCAAATTAATATTACAAAAATATTTTTACATTTATTTAATATTGTAATTATATTGTAAAAATATCATATTAATATTGAATTAATATCGTTAAAGTATTATAATATTTATTTGATATTATAATTATATTATAGAAATATCATATTAATATTGAATTAATATTATTAAAGTATTATACCATTTATTTGATATTATAATTACATCATAGTAATTTTATAAATTATATTACAAAAAAAAACTCTTCCTGCTGATCGTTACGCCCATTTTTCAGAAAAAAAATTTTCAAAAATAATTTTGAAAAACAGTTAAAAAATAGTAAACAAAGTATGAAAAACAACTTTTTTGTTTACATACTTATCTAACTACTTGACAGAAACAATTTTTAGAAATAAGAATGGTAAAAAACAGATGGAAACTGAGGACTCTTTGCTTACGAACGTTGCAATAGAAGTGCTGATGATAGGTTCAAAGACTAAAATGTCTACAGAAGTTCTTACTGTTTAACAAGTATATAGGAAACAAGCAGAGAGAGTCATCCAAATTACAAGAAATAAGTTCTAGTTGTAGCATTTACTAGGACTTTTTGATATAAAGTATATTTTAGAATATTATCAAAGCTTTTAATTTTTTTTCCACTGGATTTTATTAATAGCATAGTTCTTCTTTTATGTAATATAGTGCAGTTACAGTTATGTTTTGCACTGCCTATTTTTAAATTATTTTATTTTAGAAGTGTAGAGGTGTTCTTTCTTTTAGTTTACCCTGAAGGTTTTGTTTGTATTTTCATTTTGTTTATTTTTTGTTACACAAATTTTTTATTGGTTAATTTTGAAAGGATAAGGTTTATACGAAGGTGCTTTCGTGTAGATTGAGAGGCATGGTATACATTATTTCCATTAGAGAGATGTTACTATTACTTATTGACTTACTCCAGATAGCATTATTGACAATTCTTATAGTTGTTAGCAGTCCATAATATTGGTTGATAGTTTAGGTAATACTGGTCCTAAAACTATTGTATTCATTCTTAACAAAAAAATAAAAAAAATAAAAAATAAAAATAAATTATATTACAAAAATGATTTTATATTTATTAATATTTATTTATATTGGCAGATTTATCCATTACCTGAATATATTAAATTTTGTTATATAAGATATTATATTTGTTAAAACTGATATGTAATATAATAACCAAAAAAAATATATATGAATTTTTAAAAAATAAAAAAAGTGCAATTAAAGTAATTTTAATTTTAATCAGAATTAATATAATTTTAATTAGTTTTAATATATTATCATATACAAATTAAAAAAATTAATACTTCTTATAACATATTTTTATATTTTTTTGTTTCAATGATATATTTTTTATTTCTTATCTAAAGTTGCCTGCCAAAACTCAATAGGCCAATGTTGAAATGTCAAAACTAAAAATATGTTAAAATGCCAAAATGCTGGAATAATTTCAATATATCAAAATTGCCGAAACTATATGAAATTACTGAAATAGTTTTGGCATATTGAAATTGTCAAAATTAAAACATTACTTTCATGATATATAAAATATTAAGATTTTAGTTACAATTAATTCAAAATTGAACGATCTTAATTAATAAAGTTTATATAGATATTGATAAAGTTTGATACAAGTTTGATACAAGTTTGATAGATTGATTGTAATTTGTAACATCCTGGCCATATAGTATGCATATTAAAAATTTAATAAAAAAAAATTTAAAATTAAACATGTAAAAAACTAAAATTTATTGCAATACTTTATTTTATTGTTATAATTGAAATTGACTTCTGGATTAAATAATAAATTATTACATTTAAAAAAAGTTTTTATATTATTGCCTGTAATAAAAAAATTTTATTGACCAAGTTAATTTAAAAGTTTGATAACCTAAAAAAATAAAAAAGAAACGTTCAGTTAGTACGTTTTTTTAAAAAATTTCTTCTACTTTCCACTAAATTTACTTACGTATATTTCAAATTTAGGTTCATTCAAGAAGTCTAGCAATCTAAAAAAGAAATAGAAGAAACATTAGTATGTTACTTCAATATATTAAAAAAAATCTCTTCCTGCTAACTTGTATATATTTCAAATTCAGGTTCGTTCAAGAAGTCTGACAACCTAAAGAAAAAAAAAGAAATAAAAGAAACATTAGAGGAGTTACACATATCACGTAATATTCATTTTGTTATAAACCCTTACCCCTTTCCCCCCCTGTTAGATTTAATAACCAATCAGATTATAGTATTTATAAATTATATAATTAATATAAGTGTAATGTAAGATTTTAACTATCCCCCTCCTCCTCTTTGATAATTACGTAATATGTGTAAGCTCCCAATAATATGTTTCTTTAATATATTAAAAAAAAATCTCCTCTCACTCCTTCACTAATTTACTTGCACATATTCCAAGTTCAGGTTTGTCTAAGAAGTCTGGTAATCTAAAAAAAAAAAAATAAAAAAATTTTTTTTTATTCAGTTTAAAAAAAACTAACCATTTTTTTTTTAAAAAAAAGATTACCTATGATTAGTAAATCAGCTCATATGACTGATATCAAAACTGATTAGAAATCTGCAAACTGCAGATAGTAAATGCTAAAACTATAAGTATATCATATGATATATTATATTGAAATATCAAAATAGTTTTGGCATATCAAAACTATTTTGGCATTTTGATAAATCAAAAGATTTAATGTCAAAATGTTAAAATAGTTTTGCCAATTTTGACATGTTAAAACTCCTTAGTTTTAGTAGGCAACTTTATCTTCATCATTCTTTAATCTTTATAACATATTTTTATTTTTAATAAAATATTTTCATTTTTCTTCATTTTTCATATTATCTTTCATATTTTTATGATTGATGATTTTATAATAATAAAATAATCCCAATTTTTTAATAATCTTTCAAGATTGTTTTTATAAAAAAGTAATATTCCTATAGTTATTACTGAAATTCTAAGTCAAATTTAAGCCCAAAAGCTACTTCCAAAGTAAAAAATAGAAGAAAGATTAGCAATATTTTTATAATGAAAAATAATATTAAAATTAATTTACCATTTAGAGTTTTAGATTGAAATTCAAATTTAAAAGCCATTCATAAAGTAAAAAATGAAAAAGAAATGTTAGAAATATTTTTATAATAAAAAAATACAAAAATCCCTCTTTTTATACTGAAATTTAAATTCAGAAGTAAACTGTCTAGCTATTCTAAATAAAAATACAAACTCCTTGTATTTATCATTCTAAATTTTCAGATTGAAAAGAAAAAATAAAAAAATAATAATTTAAAACAATGTTTAATAATTTGTTTAAACAAAAAAAGATTATTGATCAGTAAACTGATATCATATAATTAAAATTGCAGTTACTTATCATAATTTTTAACAATATCTTTTAAAATAATATTTTTTTATTTTTAAATAAAGAATTACTTTATTGATGATTGAATCGTAAAGTCCTTAAAAACATATAAAATTATATAACCATTGCAATAACTTTTAGAATAATATAATATAGATTTAACACTTTAAATCTTATGTTTAATCATATAATTATAATTAATGCAAATTTTTTAATACTGATCTAATATGTTTATAAATATGATTTTTTAATGTAAAAAATATTGTTAATCAGTTATTATTTATTCACTCATTATTAAAAAGTAATAATATTCTTAAAAATTATTTATTAAAATAATTATTTTATATAAATTTTAAATTTTATAATTATTAATCTTATCTTTACAAATCATTATAGAATTTTTGCTATTATATTTAATTCTAAATAATTAACTTTACTTTTTAAAGAAAAGAAAAATAATTATAAATAAATGAATTAAAGTAAACAGAAAGAAATAAAGAAGAGATAATGAAAAACTAAAATAAACAATAAAAGAGAAAAGAAATATAAATAAATAAAGGTCAATAATAAACAAAAAGGTCTGTATATTTTCCTGAATGCAAATTTTATATTGGTAAAAAAATAAAATAAATAAAAAAAGGATAAAAATAATAAAAAAAGAAATAAAATTAAGTAAAAAGGGATAAAGAAAAACAAAGATTAAATAAAAGGGATAAAGAAAAATGAAAGTTAAATGAAAAAGATAAAGGAAAATAAAGGTTAAATAAAAAGAAACAAAAAAAAATGAAATTAAGTAAAAATAATAAAAAAAAATAAAAATTAAATAAAATAGATGAAGAAAAAATAAAGAAAGGGTAAAAGCAAATGAAAGTTGAGATAAAAAAAAATAAAAATTTAATGAAATAGATGAAGAAAACAGAAATTAAAAAATATAAAATAAAAAGAAAATAAAGTTAAACAAAAGGATGAAGTAAAATAAAGGTTGAATGAAGAAATGAAAGAATAAAGAAGAAATAGAAATTGAACAAAATGGATGATAAGGATAAAATAGATGATAAGAATAGAATAAAAGAAAATGAAAAAAAAATGAAATAAATAAAAAAAGAATAAAGGGAAATAAATAAGAATAAATGGAGATAAAAAAGGAGTAAGGGGAAACAAAAAATAATGAAAATAAGTGAAAAAAAAAATCATCAAAATACTCATAAAAAAAAAAAAATAAACTGGTTAATATTGTTTTAAAGTAAAAGAAAAATATAAATAAAAAAAAAGTTCTATTTACCTTATCTTTAATAGTTAAAACTATTTTAAGAAGCTATTTTAAAATTATCTAAAGAGAGCATAGTTAATAAAAGCAAAAAAACTAAAATAATGGATAACAGAATAACAGGAAATTATTTTTTAAAAATAAAAAAAAATTAAAAGTTAATAAATGTAATATTTTTTTTCATGTATAAATTATCAGGTAAATAAAAAAAGTAATATTAAGTATTATATTTAAATATTAAGCATTATGTTTACTATTTATGATAAACTTAAATTTTGAGTCAATGTAAAAAAGAAAATGTATAAAAGGAAATGTATATTTTTAATGTATGATTTTTATTAATGTCATCATAAATTTAGATAATGATAATTTAATTTTATTACTCTAGCCTATTGAAATTGGAAAAATTTTTTTATATCATTTTTTAACAACTTTGAGTTGTTTTATACACCTTATTTTTATTTATTTTATTGTTTTCCTTTTTATTGTTTTTTCCTCTTTTACACTATTAATAAAAAAAAAGCAAATGCTAACTAATGAAGAAATTAACCATATTACATGTTATAATGAATTTCACTAATATTTTATTTTTTAAATAAACATTTTATTACAGTGATATGACAGAAATTGAAGTTTTATTATAAGTAAAATTTAAAAACCTTATTTTCTGTTTTCTTATCATCTATCTAGTTATTTACTCATACATTCATCATACATTTATAAAAAAAACAATATACTTTTAATTATACTGCCGCAATTATACATTAATTATATACTATATATAAATATCATTTATTTTAAAAATTTAAAAAGAAAGTCTATCTTCTGTTTTCTTACCATCTAGTTAATTAAGAAATTCACCTGGCAATGGTTTTCTATTTTATGATAAATTTATTAAATCAAATTATAAAATAGTAAAAATATTAAAATAATAATTAGATGAATATAAAATATATATATATTTAATAAAAAATAATAATAATAAAAGATAAAAAAAATAAAAAATAATAATAATAAAAATAATAAAAATATAAAAATATACAAAATAAAAAAAAAAAAAAAAAAAAAAAAAAAAAAAAAAAAAAAAAAAAAAAAAAAAAAAAAAAAAAAAAAAAAAAAAAAAAAAAAAAAAAAAAAAAAAAAATACAAAATAAAAAAAAAAAAAATACAAAATAAAAAAAAAAAAAGAATCTTGCTAATTTGCTCCCTAGGTGAAATCACCCAGGTGATTTCACCTGTAAATAATTTGCCAAAATTCAGGTGATTTACACGTATAAAAAATTTTACCCTGGTGATTTCATTCATAATTAATTTATGAAATTTGATTGGCTAAAATTTACAATATTACGCATGTAAAAAAATCCAATCGGCTAATTTTTATTTGAAAATTTCCGTTAAATAATTAATCTGACTACAAAAATAATAAAATTTATTTATATATTAAACTATGACTTTATTTATTTAAATACTGTTTATCAAAGTACAATTATTTATCTTTAATGTAACTAGTAATGATAATGATATAAAAAAAAGTCTAACAATAATGGTAAAAAGAGAGAAAAAACGGAAATAATAAAAAAGAATCATTAGAAACAAAAAAAAAACCAATGCGATGAAATGGTGACATAAAGTATAATTGGAGACAAAGAAAATGATAGGGAACGAAAGAGATAACAGAAAAAGAAAAGATAGTGAAAAGACAAGGAAAAGGACGCGAAAATAAAAAAGAATAGGATTGAAAACAAAAGGAAATAGGGACAAAGTGAAAGGGGACAAAAACGAAAATAAAAAGATAATGAGAGGGGACAAAAAACAAAAGGATAATGAGAAGATGACGAAGAAAAGATGATGAGGGTAAAACGATGATGAAAGTGAAACGATAATGAGGATAAAATGATGATGAAAGTGAAACGATGATGAGGGTAAAACGATGATGAAGGTGAAATGATAATGAGGGTAAAATGATGACGAGGATGAAACGGTGATGAGGACGAAATAATCATGAGAATGAAATGATAATAAGGACAAAATGGTGATGAGAACGAAAAAAAGAAAGGGAGTGAAAATGAAAAGAAAAGGGAAACAAATTAACAAAAAGACAAACCATAAAAGAAGAAAAAATAGAGTTAGTAAATTGAAATATGAAAACAAATTTGAATAAAAATATAGAGAAGAAAAAACCGCTATACCTTCCTTGTTCGCAAAACTAAGACTTAAAAAAAGAAAAGAATTAGAAACAAAAAAAACAAAAAAGAGGAAAAAAAAAGAAGTAATATACTTTAATGCAAAACTGGAAGAAATTAAAGACCTAAAAGAGAAGAGAAATAAGAAATGAAAAGAAAAATGAAAACAAAAAAGAAGGAAGGATGAAAAAATGACACTTTTTTGGCGTAAAACTGAAAGAGTTTAAAAGACCTAAAAGAAGAGGAAAGAAATTAGAAACAAGAAAGAAAAATGAAAACAAAAGAAGGAAAAAAAGAACATACCTACATACTTTTGACCAAGTAAAGGGAAGTGAAAGGGATGAAAAAAAGAAAGGGAGTGAAAAGAAACGAAAAAAAAAGAAGGGGGAGTGAAGAAACAAAAAAAAATGAAGGGAAGTGAAAAGGAACGAAAAAAATAAAGAGGGAGCGAAAAAAAAATAGTGTGGAGTGAAAAAAAAATGAAAAAACAAGGAAATGAAAGTAATAATGGAAATAAAAGAACCACTTGGTGCGAAAAAAAAATAAAAAAAAAAACTGCAAAAATTAATTGGGTTAAATCACCTATATCAAATCGATCAGGTGATATCACCCGAGTTATATCACCCCCGGTTAAAATTAGTTATAATCAAAAAAAAAATACAAAATAAAAAAAAAAAAATAAAAAAAAAAAAAAAAAAAAAAAAAAAAAAAAAAAAAAAAAAAAAAAAAAAAAAAAAAAAAAAAAAAAAAAAAAAAAAAAAAAAAAAAAAAAAAAAAAAAAAAAAACAAAATAAAAAAAAAAAAATACAAAATAAAAAAAAAATAAAAATATATAAAAAATATAAAAAATAAAAAAATAAAATTTACAGATTCCAAGGCTGCCAATGCACAGTGTTTCTATACTGCCTACGATTATGGTAGTTTTTTAAGAAATATATATAAATTTAGAACTTAAATAACTTAAATATAAATTAAAAAAATTCTTAATAATTACCAGGTCTGTCCTAAAACCTTGTGCGGAACTGCCTATAATATCTTTCTCCTTCCCAGAATTACTTTCCATTTTGCGCACCATTCCTTTATTCACAGAAATCCTAAAAATGTTAATACTATTAATTTTTTATTTTATTTTATTTTTTTTTTATGATTTATTATTATTTTACTAACATTAAAATTCCTGATCAAATTTCTCTACTTTCTTTTTACCTATTGGCCAGTAAACTTGCCGCAGTATTGTTCTGAGTCCTTCAAGCTAGGTTAGCCCAGAATTCAGAGCAATTTCTCCCAGGCATGTCATGGTAGTAGTCGTTCCTTCTCCTTTACATTATTTATTTAATTTTTAGATCAGAAAACGTAAGAGAAAAAAAACTAGAAAATGATTTAAGTTATTTATTAGTTTTCATTTATTTTTTTACCTCCTATATTTTATTAAATATTCAGTTATTGCATTAGTCCAATTTGTGGGCATTTTAAGAAAAAGAATATATAATAATAAAAAATAACGGTAACAAATTTTAAGAAAAAGAATATATAATAAAAATAACAACAACAAATTTATTGTAAGAAAAAAAAAAGATGAAACCTCTTTTTATAAACAATTTTTTATCACCTAGTATTATTATATTAATTACCCTTTAAGAACATTTACGTAAATTGTTCTAATTTCTTAAATATGTTATCAATTTAGAATACGCTTTTGGGGAAAATTACGTTAACATGAACGCATCCCAAAAATCTGATCAATAGCTTCTCCTTTAATTTAACAATAAAAACTTTGTTGCTATTGGCAATATTATATTACTAATATTCAGTTTATTTTTCATATGTAAGGAAATCAGCTTCAATTTGGACCTTCCAGGCGAAGTTTTGGAAATTCTGAAACTTTTTATAAAAGAAAAGCTTTAGTTTTTATTTATTTCTTTATTGTAAGAACTTTGGTTGGATGCGCGGGACAGGGTTAGATTAGTGGCTTTTTTTTAATTGTTTTGTTTCTAATAAACTGTTATTAACAGTTTATTTTTCATTTTTTTATAGGCAATTCTTCAGTTTCTTGGATGCACAGAATTCTATTTTATTTTTAGAATTCAGAGAACTTTCAAGATGAAAAAGGAACTAAGTCCATATATGTTACGAACTTAGTTTTATTTTATTTTATTTTTAAGAAAAGGAATGATTTACTAAATATTCCTGTTTTTAATCCAGGTTTTGGGTGGAAATTTCTGAGGCAAAATTCGTAAGTATTATGAACTATTTTTTTTATTAGGAAACAGCTGCTGCCATTTTTTACTTTTTTTTTAAATTTCAGGTTGGTTGCTACTTTTGGACTTTCTACTCTTGTAAATGATTGGATCATATCTTCAAAGACTGTAAGTTTCTTTCTGAATTCTGGACATTGAATTTGGATGCTAGTTACAATTTCGTTTACACAAATTCCAAGTTTTAATGTGAACGGTAAATTTCAAAATATTTCAAACCTTAAATATATTTTAATTATATGGACTAATCGTTTCTTTATTTTGTAGGTTTCGTTTTTAGACCATTATTGAATATGTAATAAATAGGTAGTTTTTGTTAGTTTTATTTTATAGTGGGTTTTTGTTGTATTATTTAGGTGTTAGTTTTATTTTTTAAATTTATTTGTAAATTAATGTAAAATAAATAATTAATATTGATAAGGTCAAACAAATAACAATAAAAGTTGTAATTAGGATCGAACAAATGGTCTAAATGATTGAATAATTTTGTTTGATTGACAGCAGAATTGCGCCAAAATTATAAACCTCAATTTGATGCAAATCTGACCACAATTAGATCTATATTCTACCTGTCAATTTTAGGCTAAATATTTCTTTTTTGACTAGTGTATTGGATGGAATTTCAAAGGTAAACATATTTTTTTTTTTTATTTTTGTTTAAACAAGACGTTTAGCTAATCGTCTTTGTTTTTTTTTGTAGGTCTAAGGCAAAATTTCGAAGGTAAAAAATCTCAATTTTTTTTCTTATTTTTGTTAACGAAACAATACTAAAATCGGCTTTGATTAATTAAAAATTGGTACGCATGTTTTTAATATTGGCTATACTTATTAAAAATCTCCAAAATCTGATTTTTAAAGATAACATTTATGATAATATAAATCATATAATAATTATTATATTTAGGAGTCATCTAAAAGTAGAACCATGATTTGGCAGCTCACATTAAGGTTATAATCGACTTAATACTGGTGGATATCAGTTTATAATGCTGGCCTATTGGCCTTTTAGTATCAGCCGATAGGTTATTTATTCTACACATGATATGTATCGTATTTTGTGGTAAATAAGCACCCCTTTTTTTGCTATTTAAAATTGATATAACTTCTGATATAGCTTTCCAGAGAAGGTGAAATAAATACCAATGATTCACATATATAAGAGCAATGATAGTGCAAAATATCAATGTAAATGGGCTTTTATTTAACATTTTATTAATCCATTTGTTGGGATGCTTATTATCAGCAAAATATGGTATTTTATGAACTGGATGCCAGTTCTTAGACTCTATAAAATACTATGTTGATCCTGATAACTATTCTGAATAAATTACATGATAAAATCTGAATCATGTAATTCAGATTCATTATATGATTGGTATTATAAACCTTTTCTTTAGCATCTTGTATTTTTTAATATAAGTTATCAACTACTTCACTTTAGGCTCTCTTTATAAAAATTAGTTTAACCTTATCAAAAAATCTATATGAAAAAATATATAAAAAGGATTTAAAGTGATTTTTATATTTACAAAAATTGGATAGATTACTTTTAATTTTGACTTTTAGTTTTGAATTTTGATTTTAAAATTTGGATTTTGAAATTTAATTTTATGTAAAATTTGATATGAAAAATAATATTTAAACTATTTAAATCCTAAAAAAAATTCTTTAATTAAATATTTATTTGATTTTGATTTTATATTAAGCATCTTTTTATTAATTAATTACAATATTTAACTTGAATCAATAATTAATACCATTCTAAAATATTCTATTAGATTTGAATGAAATGAATATAAAATTTAGTATTACAGTATTATTATTTGATATATATGGTGTATACTTTAGATTGCTATCCTACTAGAAAAATATCTGAAATATTTATTGCAAAGCTTTTCATAATGTTTTTTTGGTGACTTTAATGCTTTATTTTAACAGGAAAAAAAATGCCTATTATGTGATTTCAAATTGATGTTATTCAAGATGAAAATTTTATTAAGAAAAGTGTTTAAAGCATCATGTTCCACCCATTTCAACATCTTCCTCAATTCCTCGGATATATAAAACGTTATTACATCTAAAAAAGAATTTTCCATTAAGTAATGAAAAATGAAATGATTATATCTTTATTGAACTAACCTGATTAATACTTCACCAAGAGCGCCTGTTGACTGACCGTCAACAAATTCCTCGGTATTTGCTAGCTAAAGAATTAGAAAGTAATTTATTAAAAAAAAAAAAATTATAATTAGAATGCAACAGATAAATATATTACCTGCAAATTCATATAGGAGTCTACAGAAACGAGAAATCCTTTATACTCCATGCCCCATTTCAAACGAACCATTACAGGTTTACCTGTTAATTCTTGTAAAAACGGTTTTGGGTTTACGGGTTGAAACTATACACACGTATTCATTAGTCATCGAAAATTTGCGTCTGTTTTAATATTATTAAATAGACTTACCGCCATGACAGAAAATTGAAAACAGACGAATCTTAAAGTTTTTTTCGTGGTGTTCGAGTTTCGTAATTTTCGTACAAAAATCCTATTGGTCGTGTCATGTGATGGAGAATTTTTTGCATATCTGTCAAGCAAATCATATAGTACAACTTACTCTGACTTGGATGGCTCAAATGTCGGTACTTAAACACAATTATACGTGCGTTATAATTGTAAAAGCAGGAACTTAATTTCGACGGACTGATCTTTACGTTTGGAGCTGTTCTTTTTTAACTTAATGGCATTCTTAATAAATTGACTTGATACTGTACGTAATTTTATATTTTATTTATTTATTATTATTACGTTCTAAAACTAAACGGAACCGGACTGAAAAATCATATTCAAAGAAAATTATTTATAATATAAAGCAAAGATGAAATCAGAAGAATTGAGAAAAAAACTTGCATAAGGAATTAAGATTGAGATAAAGAATGTTAAAATAATATGCGATGGCAAATTTCTATAGCAATTAACAAATTTAGAAGAATTTGTAACAATATTTTAAACAAAAAAAAAGCAAATAAATATTTATTTTTTCTTTGTAAAATTTTTGATATTAACAACATACGTATGATATGTAGGTAATAAAAATAATGTCCCCCGTAGAATTATTTGTAAAAATAAATCTAAAAAAGGTTTGGAAACAAATTTGAATGTGGTAAGAAACTCTCCAAATATTTTAATTTCGCTAATTTTTTTTTTTTTTTAAAAAAAAAAAAAACTTTTTGTCTAAGGAAATATAAAATTACAAATCAAATTAAAAGAGAGTTTTAAGAGTAAGAAATTAAGATTAAAAAGGAATTTATGATATATAGGGAATATAGGAAAAAGAAAGGTTACACATTAATACATAAAGGAATGGAGTAATTAATTTTTTTAAGTCTATTTGCAAATTAGAGGTAAAAAAAGTAAAAACCGAATAAATTATTATGGGTGAAAAAGGTAAAATGATTACGGGGAAATTATTAAGGAATTTAATATAAATCATTACAAAGATAAAATATTATGTCCCAAAAATATAGTAATTTTGTATTATCCAAAAAATTTAAAAGAAAAAGAAAAAAATATCCACATAATTATTAATAAAAAAGGAACAATATATAATTCCTTTAGAATAAAAGTAAATCCACAATTTACAATACTTAACCAAAGGAAAAAAATGAGTTCCACAAGGATACTCGTTATGCCATAAGGTTCTCTTCTTGGAGCAAGTCAATTTTCAATTTTTTTTTTGTTTTTCCAGAGCTACTTTAAGGGCTGCTAACCATGCAACCTGAGATTCTTCGTCATCAACACAACAGATATATGTACGTTTTGGTGTGATAACTTTGAAACAATTTTGTTTGGATTTAGAAATTGGATCTGTTTCAATAACATCAAGAATGTCTGCAAGATTAATTTTCAAATGAGGTTTTGGATTCTAATAAATTGATATGAATATAAATTAGTATAATACCATAGATGAAAAAAATATATATATATACGCGTATACTTTTTACCTTGTTCTTGTAATTCTTATAGTATAAGAGTTGATCATTCTTCAATACGAACCACCTTTTCTTCCAAATTTTCTATAATACATTAAATAGAATTATCACAAATTGCATAAACAATTTAAAATATAAAACAGATTTTTATTTTTCATACCTTATATCTATCCAATTTATATACAAGTCCTTTGTGAATAGTGCCATCATCTATTTCATCATCAATCTCCTCATCATCATCATCCTCTTCCTCTTCAGAACTAGCTGTAGGACTACTGTCCTTTCTCTCTGATGCAAATTGTCCCGTAATCGGACTTGAAGGAGGAGAAGCATTATTCGGATTTGACGTATATGATGATGATACTAAAGAATTATCTCCTTCTACATTATATTCAGATTGTGGTCTTGGGATATCAATAGCAGCTGTCCTTTTTTCTGGGGACGTTGAAAGAGAACTACCCAAGACTGGGATCGATTCAGACAAAGGTGATTTATTGGCAATTCGTTTTACCGTAGAAGATTTTCCTTTTATTCCTGACATATCCTCACTATCCGCCTGACTTCCTGTATCATCATCGTCTAAGAATTCTCTTTCTTGCACAACTTTCTTGACATTATTTATCGCTTCCACCCACTCATCAAGCTCTTTTTTACTTGCGGCCTGAACATAATATGTACGTTTATGCGTAACAATACCAAATACATTTTGTTTATTCTTGAGTTTAACTTCAGCTACAGCATGAACGTCATTCATATCCAAAATTTTAAGAAGTTCATATTCCTAAATAATAAAGAAAAATTTAAATGAGAATAAATTTAGGTTAGAACTAAATCGAAGAAACAATGAATTTTATTACCTTGTCACTCTTATAATATGCTAATTTGGTTGATCTTAGCACAAACCATCTGCGTTTCCAATTCTGAAAAAAAAAAATATCGCAGATTTAATTTATTTAGAGGAGATAAGAAATATATATTATAAATAATAATATTAAAAATCATTATTGTACTTTTCGTCTTTCTTGTTTTTTATTAAGATATCCGGATTTTATTAAATGTTCATGTTGTAATGTTTCTCTAGCCTCTTCCGGATTCATACCACCTTCAGGTTCAGTTTCATATTCTTGACCATACTCTGGTTGGTTAGAACCTTCTTGTTCCGAATCAGAAGTATCAGAGATTATTGTAGTAACAGTAGTAACAGTCTTACTCTATAATTTATTAAAAGATTGACCGATTTAATTATAGAATTAATAAGACTTTAAAATAAACCAAGAAACTATTATTATTAAAAGGTTAAAAAAAAACTCGGTAGATCTAAATTTTTAAGAAAATAAAAGTACCTGTTGTGCGTTATTGACGTTACCGTTACGTAGAATTCCTACAGGTGTATCCATAGTTTTTTTGTTTACTTCCTTTAGTGCTGTTAAAGCAAAGTAGATGAGTATTTCGTTTTGTGGTTAATTAATAGAAAGCAAACAAACGTAAAAGTAAATACTTACCAGAAGTCGGATTTACGATTTGGACAGAAGATGTCAATTCTGGCATACTTCTATCAGAGGTTTGTCATTACCAAATAAATAACAATATATTTTAAACGAATGGGAATAGGTTGAGTTGTTAAGGTACAAAACAACTTAATAATGTTACAAAGATTTAGAAATTTAGAATTGGTTAAACAGTCTCTAGAATACTGCGTTGTTAAAAAGATAGTTATTAAAGTTGAACAGAAAGAATGTATGAAGTTAATGAGTAAGTTGACAATTAGAAAAGAAAGAGACAAAAAATGATTTAAAGTTGTACAATAATGTTAAGTTTGAGCATCAACTTGCCGATCTGCTGACGCAAATATCCTTCTTTAGCGTAGGACACATTGGATGAACCAATCAAATTATATTTATGCATTAGTTTCTGATCTCCGGAACAAAAGAAGGTAACACTAAAGAGGTCATTTGTTGTTAGAATTCACACGGTGATACATAAATGTTTATCTGTCAAAAAATCGACGGTCAATTTTACTATAAATAACGAATAAAGCCTTTCATAAAAAAAAAAAATATTTCATAATTTCATTAACTTGGAAAAGACCAAAATTTATATTTAAAGTAAGGACATTCTCGTTTTGACAATTATAATTTAATTATAAGAATTAATTTACTTTTATTAATAATTGACAATCTATTGATAATCATTTCATGTATCCTAACGTTAATTTAGCATTAAGTGATTTTCGAGATATTTATTTACAAATTAATGGATGACGTTCTAAATGATAAACATAATGTTTTTAAATATCGAAATCTTAAATCACAAAGATCTAAGAGGAATCGTCGCGGGAAAAATAAATGGGTTTTAAAAGAGAAAACCGCTGAGGATTTTATTTCTTATATAGAGGAAAAAAGGTATTTAGTGGCCTATAAGTGCGCACCTAATCTATTAAATTAATAAGTGTGGCGCATTCCTTTTTCCAGGCAAACTCTTTTACAAAGTGGTTTCTTCCAAGAAGTGCAAGGTTTGACAACTTATTTTAAATTGATCCAATTTAGTTTAAAATTATATAATATAGAAAAGAGTTTTTTACATTGAATTAATTACATTGTAGAAACTATCAATAGTAAACTTTTCCCTCCACACCTCCCAAAAATCGAGGATATTGTTTGCTACGGGATTGGAAGCATTGAAAAATCAATAATTTCACAATACCAATTAGCGCTTGTTTTAATTCTGAGAGATTTATTTGAAGTAAATATAAACAATCATAATTGACGTGGTTTTGCTTTTGTCTAGAAAACTAAGGTGTTTTTTTTTACCAAGATAACAGGAAAAGCTTACGCATACGATCCGGTCTCAACGCCCATTGACCTGGAAATTTTTT
This sequence comes from Rhizophagus clarus, assembly GCA_015698045.1. Lineage (NCBI taxonomy): Eukaryota > Fungi > Glomeromycota > Glomeromycetes > Glomerales > Glomeraceae > Rhizophagus > Rhizophagus clarus. Next base: position 56,786 of record BLAL01000229.1, on the reverse strand, counting down.
TACATTATGAAATAAATACGATAAATGCCAATGAAGTATGTCATTTCAACTTTGGTAAATGATTTATTTTCAATTCAAATAAACTTATTTTAATATCTTTAATTATTTAAGAAAGCAAAGAGACCAATCACGAACAAAACTCTTTTTTATATGCCACATTGCCCACTTGGATTATATAACAACGTGATTGCATCAAACTGGGAAAGAGAGAAGTTGGAAAAGATTATTCTTGTAGGAAACAGATTGGACTTTTATGATGAGACGTAAGGCGAATCTTGAAACGCATGTTGACTTATGACCTTGTTTAATCTAAGTATATATTGTTTTTTTTTTAAAAAAAAAAGAATGTCAACGTCTTTGCTAAGTAGGAAAGCTCCTTACGTAAGCTCTATATCCTTTCTTCCTTATATTTATTTTTCATTTCGCACTTTTTCTCTCCGTTAGTTATCATCCTTAACAAACTTTGCTTTCACGCTTTGACTATTATTCGAAGTGTTTCTTTTCCATCGATTTATTTGTCATCAAAATATGATGACAATCTTTCTATAAACATGCCAACTGGTACATTCGATAACTTATGTTGGCAGTGGTTTCCGATTGATGGGGAATTAGAAAAACTAGATGGAGATATTGAATTTTGGAGCACAAAAACATCAGAGGAAACTGAAGATCCCGAAATAATTTAATAATTCTTTTTTCTTTATTTAAATAAACATTATAAACATGTATGCATTCCAAGATAGAAAAGAAAATTATCACCAAACTCTACATTCTTTCACCATTGATTCAATTTCATTAAATAATTCTTTGTCTCCGATTTCTACATCTTGATCTCCGTTATCATTATTATCATTATTTTTCGTTAACGCTAACCCTACCACTACAGCTCTTCCATCACTAGAATTCTCTGTCGCTATAACAGTAGCTATGTGTGATGCGTATAATTGATATAGCGGAGTAATGGGGCCGAGAAGGAATTTTACATTGGTGGAAGTGGAAGTCGTTACTGAAAGTGGAGTAGGTAATTGTGAGTCAACTGTTACGTAAATCTATAAAAAAAAAAGAAAAAATTAGGAATAGCTATAATATATAATATATATATTATTTTATCATAGCAATATCTATGAGAGGACCTAGCGTACCAAACTGCCAATTTTCCCATATTGAGTAACAACTACGAATATTTTGTCGCGAAATCCTGTAATTAATACTTCCGTATGTATACCATTAAGCAGACGAGCTGTTTGCTTTGTTTTTAAAGGAAAATCACTTGATAGAGAAGGTTCGTTCGAATCCATGAGAGATCTATCATTGATAAATTAATCTGATTAAATTATACGGAAAAATAAAAATCTTTTTTGGCACTTTGATCACCAATCAAATTAACTGAATGCCGGTGAACCCCGGAAATATGGGACAAAAAAAAAAATAAAGTTCATGCGGCTGTGGCGCAATTTTATAAATTTAAACCGGCATTCAGCCGACCTGATCATTCAAAAAATGGTGACGAAATTGTTACAAAAAGAATCTTAGAATTTCCTTTCTAAATATTTTATTAATAAATCAAAGAGATTTATAAAGATCCGATTCGATAAACACTGCAGCTTTGCATAGATGATTTTCAATAAGGCGAAAATGTGACTGTCATTTTCGAATAAGGAAATGACATAACTATAGATGTTTGAATTGTAAACTTTACTGAGGGTCAAATATCTCACTAAAATAGTTATAAAAATTTCGTGTTCAAAGAATCAAATTAATGCGAATTTTTGTGAAGTACGGTAATAATTTTTTTTAATATCGATAAAAATAATTTCCGTGATTTCAGTAATATCGGCCCGTGTAACACCGGACTTTATTCGGCTGAGTTTGCCTAATCGATGAATTCGTTGAACCTTTATTGATATTTATGGTCATCGTACCAGATTACAATTTAGTATTGAACACCGTAAACACCCTATTTTTTTATTCTGACTCACCTCCCCACAACTTCAAGCATCGACATTTTTCTAGCACCTTTAAACAACCGCCCTCCGCCAACGCTTGTTACAACATAACTTTCGTAATTAAATATTTTCGCGTCGCTTTGTCACCTATCGCGTGTTTTTTTTATTTTATTACTACTGTCCAATATATTTATTCCTGTTTCTTTTTTTAAAACGAACGCGGACTAAGACTTCAACTTTTATAGTGTTCATTAATTGTCTAACTTTTCCTTGGTTCGTGAGACTTAACTTTTTTTACGATCCCTTTTATTAGACTTGCTCTCTTTCCCCTCATCATCAAAATTTCCACCTTGTACTACTATAATAACTGCTTGTTAATAAATACATACTTAATCACTTAAACGAAAAAGGGCTTATCTTTATTTAATATATTGCGTTGAAGGAGGTGTGGCAAGTTTCACCAAAAAGATAACAGGATAAAATAAAACATAAATACCGTTTCATTACTGATCCAGACGGTATTTGACACAAAAGACGCCACTTTGAGCCAAGAATAAAAAAAAAAAGCAAACAACCTTAACACGCGAATTAAGGATTTATGGTCACAAAAACTTTTATATGCTTTTTTTTTTAAATTTTTGGTCTATTTTGTTTATATAAAAAAAATATATAATTAATTTACTCTTAATAATTTTCAAAGTCTGTTATGGCTTCGGCCCAACTTTCACAATTCACACACATGTGTTCAATTCCGACCATCCCAAAAACACCGACTGGCACTACAGTATTCCCACTTAAAATACCGATTTATTCAAACAAAATTAACAATAGCAATATTTCACAGACAACAGAGACGCGAAAAGAATCAGAATATCTAGAGGTTCGTAATGAGACTCTAGAAAATGACAATGGTTCAAATTCGTCGCGTGCATTACCACGCGTCGTATTTAGTGCGCACTTCTCACCAAGAAGAGCACCATCACCTAGTGAATTTTCTTCTAGTCCAATATCATATAGTTCTGCAGAGGAAGATATTGATGCTATCACGACACTTGCATCTTTAGCCGTAGAAGAGAGAAAAAAAATTCATCTATCACCCGCGTTTTCATCAGTAGCAAGTAGTGCAGTATCAAGTCCTCCATCCAGTCCTTGTCCACAAAGTCCAAGACGATCTTCACGAAAACCGAAACCAAGCAGTCGTTCTAAAGAACAAATATTAGGCAAGCGACGTTTTTCTGGGCCTGCAACGCGTTTAAGAAAACATAAATCTGTAATTACAGAGGATGATGAAAGAGAAGAATATTATCGTGAACGTGGAGCATCTGTTCCTGCTCTCGAAGCTCCTTATACAAAGACGAGACGTATACCAATACCTACTTCGGGTGGTGATGGAGTTATTGGATGTGGTGGATATAAATTTATCCCTCCAAATAATCCAAATTATCCAAATTATCCAATCCCGCCAAAAAAGAGCGAAATACTTTTAACATGGTTTCCTATTCAACGTAAAATGTTTCTTGCTTCATATTTAGAACATGGAAAAGATTTTTCAGTGATAGGTAAACAAGTAAATAAATCAACTGCACAAGTTGTAGAATTTTATTACTTGATAAAACACACTCCTGAATTTCGAAAAGCAAAAGCCATGAAGAAAGAGTTAGAGCTGTATGAAGAAGAGGTTAACAAAAATGATGCGCTGATTAAAAATCTTGCAAAATTGGCTTATGGAAAGAAAGGAGGACGAAAGAAGAAAACAACTCGTAACTAAAAATATTTAATATTTATGAAAGAAAGAAACGGCGTCATTATGTTTACTTATTTTTAATCAAAAAAAAAAAAAAAAAAATTAGAGTGACAAATTATTTAATGTCGTTTATTTAAATTCTATTTAGGGAAGAAAAATCTTAAAAGATTATTTGGTTGATTTGGTTGGAATTTCGGACATTTTTTCCATTTTCTTTTATTTGTAATTACAAATCATAAAAAACAATTCATATTATATATATATTATTATATAAAATGCCGACCGGCTTGGCAAAAAATTTTTTACATCTTCTCTTGTATTTCCCCTTTCCTTTGTATCCTTAATTAGAGTTATATTTAATTATCTGGGTTTCATAATTTTTTTTTTTTTTTATGGACTTGATTTTTAATTTGTTTAATTTTTTTTTTTTTCTACCTTTTCTTGTATGTATACTTTCGTAACTTTTTTTTAGAATTATATTAATTAATTGCCAAGGTCCCGGTTTGGGAAAGATTTATATTTTATTTATTTTTTTTTAAAAAATTTTTTTTTTTAAAATTTGAATATTTAGGTTTTATCTTTATTATGGTTTTCATTTATTTATTTAGTTTATTTTAAAATTTTCTTTGAGAGAGAATAACGTGTTTTTTTTTTGAAAAATGTAATTCGAGATTATTTTCAACCAAAAATAAATATAATAGACTTTTTTTTATTCTCGAAAGATTATTATCTTTATAGAAAAAAATCTCTTACCCATTTTTACTTTTCGATAAGGGCGTTAAAAAAATCGCGTCTTTACGAAGAATAGGATTTAAGATTACGTCAGACGTGTTTTCGTTTTTTAAATTTCAGAAATTTAATAGAGCAAAAGAAAGGAATTTATTTTTTTTATTCGTTATATTTCTTTTTTTTTTTACGCGAAATATTTCTCAAATAATTATGGATTTTATAATAATTATTTGAATTTGATCTGTTGAAATAATTAACATGCATTTTTTTTTTCTAAAAAAAAAAAAAAAAAAGTTATCACAGTAATTTTCCTCCGCCATATATTATTATACCGATATATCCATTTAATAACTTATCAGTTATTGTTGTATTATTATTCAATTTATTTCATTGATTTTATTTCCTATGACAAATAGAGAAGTTAAATCAACATCGCACGATATAACGTTTTCATTAAAAATAAATCGCCATGACGTATATCACATGAAATGGCACAACCATTCATTTGCGCCTTTTTTAGAAATAGTTTACTTCATTATTTATTGTTTCACATGAAATATAGTAAATGCAGGTATATAAATATAAATAAATAAATTATATACACACAAAAAGAACCATTTTCGTTTCAATTATATGTATAAATTATTTATTATCATTATTTAAAAAAGACTTTTATTGCCTTTTTTGTTTTAATTTCTTTTTTTTTGGTAAATATATATACATTTTTCCATCTTATTTGTAATCAATAAAATAATTTTTTTTAATGCTATAACGTTTCTTTGTTTCAGTTGTTTCAGTGAATCTTTGTCTCTTTTAAATAACTTTGCATAACGTTATATTATTAGTAAACTATAATGATAAGATATTTTGAAGCTTCGAATCTTCTTTGTATCAAATTCTTAAACTAAAAAATCAGCTCATAATAAAATGGAATTCATATGACCTATGGTTAGTATTTTTTTTATTCGCATGCGTTCCAAACGCAGTTCTTTTTTAATCTTTAATATCAAGCACGTGACTAAACGCGCGTTAAAAAAAAAATATATATTATTTACAAGAATTGTTTTAAGTGAATATGTTTCTTGCGAACAAGAACAACATCACATGAAAATTATTATTACGGAATTAATTATTAATATAGATGCTCCCGATTATGAATATCTACTAAAAAGTTTTTGTAATTATTGTCCTCCCTAACAATTTTATCCCACCGAAATTATGCTTTATAGATGACTTACATATATGCGAGTACATATATATAAATAATCCGCAGGTATCGATAAGATTGATATTAAAAAATTTAAGAATTTAAGCAAAAAAAAAAAAAAAAATTTAAAAATCATTCCTTTTACTTTAATGTATTCCACCCCTATTTAATATTTAGCCTTTCTGCTTGTCTTTCCTCGACCACGAGTGCCAATTGGATGTACTTCAAATTCTTGCATCCTATAATTTTTGCACTTATGTGCATTTGGAAGCTCTTGTATCATTTTTCGGACTGTGGGTTGTGATAACCCAAAATAGTCTGGTCCAGAAGCCGCGTTTGAATGCTTTCTATTTCGAATGCTGTTAGCCTGCCTAATAACCGGGGTCCATGCACCAGTCGCGCTGCTTGCTGTTATTGGGTTTCCAGGTTGATCGGCTGCTTGAACCACAAACTGTAAATAACAAAATATAAAATTAAATCTTGCAATAAAGAATATTTTAACAAATCAAAATTTATTAATTACTCTTGGGTTGTCCCCGCCGTCTTCGATAGTCGAAGTATATATTGTATCTCGAGTCGGGTCTATCATACTCAGGTATGGCCTAAACACGTGATAAGACTGATGATTAGTTCGTATTCGTGAAATTTATTATTTTTTTAAAAATAAATAATTATTTACCTATTTGTAGAATACCCGATTGGATATATATATCGATCGTTGTGGTATGCAGAACGATCGTAGGCAACAGTTCCTAAACTAAGGATTGTGTGAAGTCCAACTTCGACCGGTAAGACATAGTTACCGTTCGTGTCCTTATCAACATGATATGCCTTTACGTTCCTCGAGCTTGCGGGAGGACGACCAGGACCACGTTTGGCCGCTGACGATGATGAAACAGCCGGAATATCATTTACAATATTCCTTGCAATTTGTGCCGTTGGTCTTTCGTTATACACAATAAGGGAGTTTTTTGGTCGTTTTTGATGATCCATGGATGATGTAGATTCTCCATTAACATAATTTGTAGACAATTTGTCCAGCAAAGAACTATAAAATTAATCGTAAATAAAAATTTTAATATTAATAAAAAGAAATCAAACGTCCAATAATATTAATGTTATATTTACTCTCTCTCATCCTTGCATTTTCTAGCTTCTTTTATGGCGCGTCCGTATTCTTCATTTAGCTCATTGTTCATCTATAAAACAATATTAAAGAACGCGAAAAGAATAGATTTTCAATGTTTCAGCCTATTATTTAATGAAAAAGGATACCTATGCGTTTATCATTGCCTATATTTTTCGTAAAAAAATTTTTGCTTGCCTTTTTCAATTCCTTATATTTGCGTTTGATTTCCTTGTATTTTTCATACGTAGAAATAGTAGGGGAACCATTTTGTATACTCGCCTTTGTTGGTTGGTTCTTTGGATGACGACCCATTTTTCAGATGCTTGAAATGATAAGAACTTCAAATAATCGAAAGGTTCTGGAAAACCTGGCTTTGGAATGTATAAAGTTGCTAGCTTTAACTCTTAGCGAGAACAAGTTGTTAGGAGCATATAGAAAATACTTACTAAGTACAAGTCCAGCTCAAATATGTTAAGTATAGTAAAGGTTCTCGACACGTTTTAATAAGTGCGAGAATCCCCGAGATTTCGAAAGAATAACTTATAACAGAAACACTCGGCAAGTACACGTATTGAGAATGTAGTGTTTTACTTGACCGAAATGTATGTTTTGATAATACTAACGAGAATTAAACTAGATCAGTAAGTTTAAGCGTTTACTTTTGAATTATAGTAATAATTGTTTAGACGAGCGCGAATAATACCTAGAGTCCAAATGTTTTATCAGCAGTTCAATTAGGTAAAAACGTTGTTCACTTGATTGAATTCTGAATTATAAAGCGTAAAGAGATTCGGGAGATCGGGGATGCTTTTTTTTGTAGAAATAAAAATCGCTAAAGTAACATGAGCAAGGATATTTGTAACAGCCAAGATTCAACACGAAATGAAGTCGGAATTTGTGGGAAACTTTATATTTTAGATAAGTTTTAAGATTTTACTTTTGATAAAAATTTTTGAGTATTTAAAGCTGTTCAGCGAAATTAGACAATAAATTTGTCAGTATTTGGGACCCAACACGAAATGAAAAGAAAGGAATGAATAAAAGCAAGGAGAAAATATTAAAAAACAATTTCAATCAATGATTTCTTATTTATATAAATTCTTTATCTATTCGATTGGTCTTGTTGTCGTCACACATATCATAGTCAAATATCACATTTTCACGCGATTAAAGTTCGCGACGAACATCCACACACAATTTAGTATACTGTAAAATTAAATAACACATTATTGGTTATTGTCATATTAACTTATGTCTCTCATTATGTATTTAAGCTTCGCTCCGAAGGACTTTGGGAAATGCGATTTTTTTTGCCGTTAAATTTTCAAATATCACAAATCACATAAAAATGCAATGCAGGATTTAACAATGGAGTATCGAAAGTTATCACAAAAGTTCATTTTAAAAATGAGTTATTTGTCCCATTCAAGACGCGTAATGATTGGTTCATCTCATCAATGATAAATTTAAAAAAGACTTCAATTCTTGAAAAAAAAAAAAAAATTTCTTATTTCCTCAAAATAGCTCGTTAAATAGAAATAATGTTTTATAGAGCGAATTCATTTAATTATTCAAGAAATTATATAAATGTATCAAAACGCATGCTCTCAAATAATTCTAAAGACCAAAGCAAGCATTTATGGTCAATGACAATTATCGAGGTTTTAAATGACTATCAAGAAATTTGTATAATTTCAATCACGTGTTTTTGCTTAATTGATAATGTAAATAATATGTAGGCTACAAATCTGCTAAGACAGAAGAAAATTTCAACAGTATCTTTAGTTAAAGAATGTCTTGCTCGTATTTCAAAATATGATGCTAAAATAAACGCATTTATAGAGGTGCAAAATGAGAAAGAATTACTTGATAAGGCTCAAGAAATTGACGCTAAAGGTTGAGCTTATATAATCTATTTGTATTTATGACACTGTTACTTATGTTTTATCCTCAATATTGTAGGATCATTTAATGGCTCTTTAGATGGAATACCTGTTGCATATAAAGATTTATTTTGTACATCTTCCTTATCAACTACATGTGGATCTTATATGTTAAAAAGTTACAAATCTCTCTGTTTTTTTATGCGCAGTAGTCACGTGTTAACATCACTTACCATTATATTTTTTTTAGAATTCAAATCGCCGTTTAATGCTACTGTAGTAAATTCTCTTGAAGAAGCGGGTGCTATTATGATTGGGAAAACGAATATGGATGAATTTGGGATGGGGTAAATATAAGAAGAAATTGTGTATTACTTAATCGCTTATTTTAATTTTCGATCAATCTTCAAAGTGCAGCAAACGTATATAGTGTACATGGTCCGGTGTATAATCCTCAATCAATTCTTTTTAATGGAAATCATTTTGGAAAGAATAATGATCAACGTGTTGCCGGTGGAAGTTCAGGTGGTAGTGCAGCGGCGGTTGCATCTGGAATGTGTTTCGCGTGAGTTATTGTCTTTGTAAGTTATATTAAGATTTTCTTAATGAAAAAATTTTTTTCACAGTGCATTAGGATCGGACACCGGAGGATCTGTTCGTCTTCCTGCTTCATATTGTGGCATAGTGGGATTCAAACCTTCTTATGGACAATGTTCTCGATGGGGACTTATCGCATATGCTAATTCGCTAGACACAGTTGGTATTCTGACAAGAACAGTTGGTGATGCTCAAATGATTTATGGTTAGTTTTACTTTTATATTTTAAATGGAAACATTCAATCAATCTGTATATATTATCATTCGTTTTAGACGTGATTTCAAAATTCGACATGAATGATTCAACATCAATAACTCCGGAAGTTCGTTCCATAAATTCATCCGTACCATCATTTTTTAAATTAAATTCAAACACTGATGATTTAAGAGGATTGCGCGTTGGTGTTCCCAAAGTAATTGTACTTGTACATTATTTATACTATTATTCTAAATTTATGTCTTAACAGTTTGTTATAACTATAGGAATATTTTGTTTCAGAACTTGGTGAACCAATTATTAATTTATGGAAGAAAGGGATTTCTTATCTTAGATCTCATGGTGCAACAATTGTCTCGGTTTCATGTCCAAATACGAGACACGCGTTATCAGCTTATTACATATTAGCACCCTCAGAAGCTTCTTCCAATTTATCACGATTTGATGGAGTTAGATACGGTATATTTTATGTAGATTACAACCTATTCTTCCTCAAAGATTGCAATAATTCTTTTCATCGATCTTTTAGGTTATCGAAGCGAAGAGTCGAATAAAAATGATGACTTATTATATGCTAATACAAGGGAAGAATTTGGCAAGGAAGTTAAAAAGCGTATAATTTTGGGAACTTATGCTTTAACTGCGGGGTATTTAAGGTTTTCTTTTATCCTTAAATAAGCAAAATTGTTTAAAATAATTATTTTTTCTGTTATAATTTTAGATCTTACGGAAGTTACTTTCTTCAAGCACAAAAAATTCGTAGGATGGTAAAATTGGATTTTGATCGAGTTTTTAAAAGACCAAACCCGTTGCATTTTACTAAAAAAGATTCGAAATGTAATGAAAATAAAGTTGATGTTTTAATAACTCCAGTTACTATTTCTACGGCACCAAAAATTGAAGATTGCTTGACGAATAACACGAGTAACATAAACAATTTTATAAATACTTATGTAAATGATGTTTTAGTTGTACCTGCAAGTTTGGCCGGTAAGCTTAGAATGTCTACTTTTATTAAAAGGATTACTAGTATCTAAAAGATATTTCACTTTAAAATTATACAGGAATTCCCGCCATTAGTATACCTTTTGGTGTATCTTCAATTGACGGATTTCCGATTGGGTTACAATTAATAGCTCAATATGGAGATGATGATACTTTATTGGGAGTAGCAAAAGTTCTAGAAAAAGGAGCAAATGAGAAATAGATCGATCATTTAAATTATTTAACATTTTAAATTTTATTGTTTTTTTTTTTTTTAATAATTAAATTTTCTATTTCTATATATGGATCAAATGTTCTTATATTGTTATTGTCAATTAAACTAATGTGATAACGTATGTGAATTAAGTTTAAAACTTAGAAATTACCCTTGTTTCCTTTAAAAGCTTCTCGGAATAAATTTGATTTATAAGGTAAGAATAAATACTTATAATGTCAACAAGAGAAACTAAAGTAAAAAAAAACTTCAACCCATCAGTTGTGAATTGTCTTCTGGAGGGTATTTGGATTGACAAAATGTCATTAATCTCTTAATTGATTGAATCCATTTACGCGTTGATTCATCGTTTAGTACATGAGCAACCTGTGCAGAGAAAATTTTTTCACGAGCAGAACGTTCATGGATACTATAAAAGTAAAACAACATACATAAGTTGCTTTAATTATTTGTTGGATCAGTATCTTAATTCATAAATACGTACCCAACCATAGTAACACCTTGTTTTTAGAGAATTAATTACATGGAAAAAGGGATTATTTAAATTAACCTTGAGGAATAAAATATAGATTGCAAAATTTAAGACATACCAATAGGCCAAGGTGCATTTCCAATAGATAGTCGTAAATAAGCATCATTCGCATTCATATATTCGCGTTTCTGCATATAATGTGTGATTTCTGTTACACGCGCTAATACATCTGGTTCTATTGACTATGCACAAATAAATTTAGACTTCTTGATTTAAATCACTTCAAGGAACATATAATCTTTCCAAATTAATATTATCTACCTTTTTCTTAAGAAGTCTGAAGAAAGGTTGCATGTATTCGCCTGTTTGTTTTTGTGTAGCAGCAGCAAGTTTACCTTGTACGCTTCTCTTAACATGATCCGGACGGTTATTCATTTCTTGCTCCCATTCCCGAATTAAACGCTAATGAAAAGGAAGTATATCATTGTTCTTATTCACTAAATTTATCAAATAAATAAAAAAAAAAAACCTTTAAGAACGTATAAATAAGGACATAGAGTTTGTCTGGATCCTTTTCTAAGAGTTCAATACTTATTGGAGTATTGTCCTAATATTAAAATATAAATTGTTATGCAATCTCCAATAATGATAAATTAAAGATAATTAGTATACCAAAACAGAGTCCTCTGTTGTTTTCTTTTTCTTGGAAGTTCGGCTTTCTTCTTCGTCTTGTTGCTTTTTTAACGCCTCCAGATCTAAATTAGTATCCATTTCTTCTAAAGTCCTCATAAAATCATTACGTTGACCCTTTATTCCAGACATTAATAGTTAGAATAAAAAAATACCAATAATGAAATTAAAGTAGAGCACCTACCTCTGTTCGCTCTTCGATGAGTTCAAGAGCACGTAAACGAGTCTTACGATCTTTATCAGATTCACCAAAAAGTCTAATTGGCTGACCTTTCGCTCTTAGACGACGAATTACTTCTTCCGGTGAAATATTAAAAGTATCACTTCCATCATCCTGATCGAGAATAATTATTATACACACTATTATTAGTTAAGAATATGCTATGACTTGACATACCTCTTCCTTCTGAACTTCACTATCTGAAGCAGATTTTTCTGCTTTTTCTTGTTCTGCAAGTAGCAAGAGCTGTTGAATGATACGAGAAATATCCATAAAAAAAAAAATTAAATTCGAATATTATAAACTTAATAAACTTAACCATTAAATAAATACCGTTTTATTCTTTCTTTTTCTTTCCTAAAATTGAAGCATCCATAGTTAATTGGTGAGAAAAAAAAAATTAATTTCAAAATATTTTTTAATCACCTCACGTTTTTTTTCTAATTCCGATTGTTCAACTAAATATTGCTCTTCTCTTTTTTTTTCTATATCTGAACGACGAACATATTTCTTCTTCTTTTGTCCTTGTTCTTCTGATGTTACACCTTCAAGGAATTTACGCTTACTTTCGATTTCTGCTTTTAAAAAATTCATAGTCTTTATGTTGAAGTTATTCACTCATCAGTACACAAAATTTATTGAATTATCCTATTTTTCACCCACGTGACTTGTTAATCCTTAGGAGAATTATTTATTAAAAGATTATTTTATATATTTTTTTCCAGCTACTTTTAAAACGAAAAGTTTTAAAAAAAAAATAATAAAAAATAATGACAGGAGGCAGTCCCGCTAAATCAAAGAAACGAGCCAGTCTCCTTCTCATTCCCAAATAAGAAAGTTAGTTTATCATAAAATAAAACAAAAGGTCGTCTTTATTACATTTCTTGGTCTTTATAGTTTCCTATCAATTACTAATTTCTTGTTATTATCGATTTGAAAGAGTGCAAATGAAGCAGGTGAAGAAATAGTGCTAAATTGCTATTTCGCCTAAGTGACGCTTTTTATTTTTTTTTTTTTAACTAATAAATTCAATCCGTAATATATATATATTTTTTGTACTATACTTTCCTTTAACTACAACTATTGCACTTCATATAAGACGTTATCAAATCTCATAATTTCATTAATATGTCAAAAGCTATGTTTCACAAATCTGCCTAACAATTTTATTTAATTAAAACTCAAGAAGTTACAGTAAAAATCCACACTTTTTTCCTTTAAAAACGCGAACACTATGTATGCACAATTCGAAGTCACGTGACCGAAAAAATTGTTGAAAGGCTGTTGAATTTACATAAAAATTTGTAAGACGCGTAAAATAAAGCAACTTTACAAATGGGTTCATTTTTTCGGAATCAAGACACTCGCCCCAAGTTGACAAAAGATTCTAGTTCATGCTTACCATGGATAGAAAAATAGTAAATAAAGTTATTTTATGTATACTGTGACTTTTCTCAATGTATCTTATGAGAAAATATTTTATTTAGCCGACCAAAGTCCTTAAATAATATAAGTGCTCAAGAAGAAACTTTAATCACTTTGAATCATTCTAAAGATAATGTAAGTTGTTAATATTAATCTCAGGCGGTTCTATAAAAAAAAAAACTTACACATTTCTTTAAAAGTTACCCCATATGCTATTTTATGGACCACCGGGCACCGGGAAAACTTCTACAATCTTGGCGCTTGCACGTGAATTATTCGGGTATAAAAATTAAATAATTAAAAATTGCATTTAGAATAATAAAATCTTTAAATATTTATTTGTGATAGTCCAGAACTGATGAAATCTCGTGTCTTGGAATTAAATGCTTCGCATGAGCGTGGAATTGGTGTGATCAGGGAGAGAGTTAAAAACTATGCACGATCTTGTATTGTTAGCGATAGTGATAGGTGATTTGGATATGATCCTTCAATTTAAATTTTACATTTCGTAGATTTCACCATGTCTTAATATATTATATTTTGTTTATACAGAAATAAATGTCCAGGCTTTAAGATTATAATTCTGGATGAAGCCGATTCTTTAACGAGAGACGCCCAAGAGGCATTGAGGCGCATAATAGAAAAATACTCTGAACTTACTCGGTTTTGTCTTATTTGCAATCAAGTATCTTGGTAAGTTTATAGATATTTATTGCACTCTTCTATCTTATCGATTCATTTAACATAAACGAAACCTATTGTTTAGTATTATTCCTGCGCTGAAATCTCGTTGTACGTTATTTCGATTCAAGAGCATAGGTACTGAAAATATGAGAAATCGCCTTAGTTATATATGTGAGCAAGAAGGAATCAACTATTATTCAGAGGTAGTAATTTTTTAAGTGTAATTTTATGAATTATATGTAATAAATTCAACAATTTATTTAGGCGCTAGATGAATTGATTAAAGACTCTCAAGGGGATCTAAGAAAGGCAATTACTTGGCTCAATAATGCATCTAAACTTCACAAGAATGATCGAATCACAGTCGATACAATTAAAGAAACTGTCGGGGTAATGACATTAAATTCGATACTATAGTGCTATAAAAAGCAATCTTATTCTATTAGAGGAACTAGGATATTTACCTTTTAATTTTCAAATAAATAGATTGTACCAGACGACATAATTAATGATTTAATTGAAAGTGCCGCGAGCAAATCCTATGATAAAATTCAAGAAACTGTAAGTAATGTCATTGCATCTGGATATTTCGGAAAACAAATAATAGAACAGGTAAAACCAGATTCGTGACAAGCTTATTTTTTCGACAATGTAATTATTTTATTAATATTAAATTTTATCTTAGGTTTTCTTGCGAGTTCTTCAAGATTTACGATTTAATGAAAATCATAAATGTAATATAGGAGAAAGTATGGGCATAATAGATAAACGGTTGGTTGACGGAGGTAGTGAATTTTTCCAAGTTCTTTCTCTGATGTGTAAAATTTCTGAAAATATGAACTAGATGATTATTGAATAAGGAAATACATGACAAAATTAAATAAGATAACCTAAAAGTTATTATAATAAAGTTTATCAATCGATGACCTAATTGTCACACTACGGAATATTAGACTAAATTGGTAATAAACAATGTGACTTTATATAACATTTGTCCTTCTCTCAGGGGGATCCCTCTCAATCTTGATATACTTTAAAAGATAAATACATGTATTTTCACTACCATTTTTATACATTATTCTAGTTAAAAATGAACAATAATTAATAATAAAATTTAATAAATTAGCGCGGGATGATTTAATAATGTTTATTACCTGGTAAAAGTATGATAATCTTATTTGTTATACAAGTTTAATGCATTGTATAACGTTTTTAGCACGATAAATTGTAGTGCGCATGTGATTTAAATCTACAAAAATGCCTGGTAAGACAACCAACTTGTGTAACTCTAGTCTTTAATTCTGGATCACACTAATTACGTGATTCAATAAATAATACAATACTTTCTAACGCAAAAATTTGAAATATTTCACACTTTATTTATAATGAAAATCGACTAAAATTATAAAAAAAAAAGGAAATCTAATCTCGTTTCCCATCTTACATTATAAAATACAAGAACCTATTTTTATCTAACTATTTCAAAAATAACGATAAATTGTGATTTATTATTGTGGATTTTCATTTGACTTTTCTGGGTTTTGATTTTGACTTTGATTAGGAACTGGATATTTTAATTGATAATCCTTTTCACGTTTAAAGAGTAAAATGTGAGGTTCAGGAGAATGAATTAAATAATGTTCCCAGCCTTGAGATTGAATTACACCAAGACTTCTCCATTCATCCTCTGATAATAATGTATTGGGAGGTAAGAATTGAGCAATTTCTTTTGGTAGAGTAACATGTCTATATTCAGAAATGTCATCGTAATATCTTGGAGAATAATAAATGAAATCAGAATATTCTCTTATATAATATTCTCTGCGTTCTCCATATGTTGCGTATTTTAATCTTTCTTCAATTTTACGACGTTCCTCTTGAGTGAGTCTCTTAGGCTCTGGCTGCTGCTGCTGTTGCTGTTGGGGCTGCTGTTGGGGCTGTTGTTGCTGTTGAAGCTGCTGTTGTTGCTGTTGTTGGGACTGCAATTGATGGGACTGCTCTTGTTGAGGAAGCTGTGGTTGCTGTAATTGGAGCTGGGACTGTTGAGGCTGTTGCTGTTGAAACACCACCTGTTTTTGTTGGAACTGTTTTTGCTGGAGCTGTTTTTGTTGGGGCTGTTTCTGTTGGAGCTGTTTTTGTTGTTGGAGCTGTTGTTGATGTTTTTGTTGTTGTTGTTGTTTTTGTTGGAGATGTTTTTGTTGAAAATGGAGATGTTGCTGTTGCAGATTATGGACGGGGGGTTGTTCTTGCATGGTTGAAGTGTTGGTGTTTTTTTTAGTTGGTGGAAACTGAAAGAAAACTACCAAAGTAATATAAGTAGTAATTAAAAGACACGTAAAATAAGAAACAGAAGAAACATTGATTATTAATTTCAAAGTGTACTTTTATGACAGGGTTGCACTCTTTATACTCTTATAAGAAAACAACAGCCAGCGTTCGCGTTTTATATCACATGACTTGCTAAAAGATTAGGTTTACATTACATTAGTCTAACCAATTACAATTTTTCTATTGCTGCGCCACTCAGATTGCCAGTAAACAATGAAACTCTACTCTGAACAGTCGGACTCTCTACTAAATTTTGTAAAGAATATGGCACAACCTCCAAATGTGCCACAAGCACAGTCAAAGGATCAAGTGCCGAGAGATTCTAGAGTTATGCAGCTTATACTACAAGCTGCAGGAGTTGAAGATTATGAACCGAAAGTAGTCCAACAACTTTTAGAATTTGCTCATCGTAAGTAACGTGTTAACATAAAATAAAGTTTATATATTCATTTTATTATTTTTATAATTTTTATTCTATTATTTTAATTTATTGATATTATAGGATATACAGTTGATGTTATTCAAGATGCTTCGGCGTATGCGGAACATGCAGCAAAAAATGATATTGATATTGATGATGTCAAACTTGCGATTCAAGGTCGTATTACTCATTCATTCACTTCACCACCACGACAAGAGGTTTGAAAATATAATTTTATAAATCTTTTGTAACAAATTCAAAATAATTAAATTCTTTCTTTTTGATATTATTAGTTTTTGGCACAACTTGCTAAAGAACGTAACAGAGAACCATTACCACCTGTACCAGAAAAATATGGATTGAGATTACCACCAGATCGTCATTGTTTAACGGCTGTTAATTTTCAACTTATACCTGAGGTGAACTCTTATTTAATTTTTCGTTCCATTTTTATTTGTTTTATAATTGCTTTATTTTATTTTATTATCATTCGCGTAACTTCCTTTACTATACTTATACTAAATTTATTTTCTTTAAATTTAAGCCGCCGCCTGGTTTTCTACAAAAAGAAGAAACGCAATCAAACATAGAAATATCACAAATTTTACCAGAAGATAACGATGACGATATGATGGAAGAAGTTCTTCCAAATAATAATAACACTAGAGAAGAATCTGTTGCAGCGACAACTTCAACATTACCAAACGCAGACTCAGATTATGATATGCAAGAATCTCCCGAACCGAGTAATCCTACTACCACAACAAATAATGATTGGAAAAGAAATAGATCTGAAGATGATGACTACGATTTTTAATTTTTTTTTTTTTTTTTTTTCCAGAAATTATAGATAAAATCATAATATGACATTTTTTTTAAATTTATATATATTAAAAAATATATATTAAAAAAAAAAAAAAGAAAAGAAAAGAAAAATAGAAATTATTTGCTCATAATCATCATAATTGTTTTATAAAATTGTTGGAGCCAAAATTCGTACAACATAAAAAAAACTACCTTTTTGGGAATAGCGTTAATCCTTCCTACTTCAAGTAATTTACGAAAACTTTTGTAAATAAGATAATGTGTGTCAACGTTGAAAGAATAAATTCCTAAAAAAAAAAAAAAAATATATATATGCAAAATGGGAATAATGAAATCTATAAAATCAAATCATCAAATAACCTATAATTATCGAATTTGGATATTCTAGTAAGTAATTGGCCGAAAGTATGACATGGTATTTAAGCGAGAGAAAATGGCGAATTAAAAAAGGAAGAAATTCAAACAAAGTTAGAAGAGGATAGAGACAAAAAACGAAAAACCAAGTTGGTTTGAAAACAATAAAAAAGACTTGTTAAATGGAAAGATAGAAATTATTGAAATGAAATTAATTCATTTTTTATTTTTAAAAAATGATCAAGCCCTGGAAGCCCAAGTACATAAAGGTAAAATTTGATCATCATCATCATTATCATTAAAATTCTTAATATAATTTTCATAATCTTTGAGTATTTTCCATAAATCTTTTATCAAACAATTTTTATATTTTTCAATAAATTTTATAATCCTTTGTTCATAATCAATATCATTAAAAGCATATATAATTAAATTAGTCATATTATTATTATTAACTTGAGAAGCAGAAATCCATTGAATAACAAATTTAACATCTTTATCACCACCAAAAGTACCACAACCCCACAATCCAATTCCAATATCTTTAATATTTTTGAAATTTTGATTCCAAGAAAAACAACAATAAGCTTTATTTAATTCTCTAATTAAAGAATCATTTTGTAATTGTAACATTAAAGAATTTTTTAATGAATCGATATGATCAAATTCAGTTGCATCCATTGCAATAATATATCTTTCTTTTTGATTTGATAATTTCCACCAATTTTCAATTTCATATTCGTATTTAACCTTAAATGGACCATATCCTGAATGTTGTATTACCTTTTTGGCATTTTTAATTAATATAGTTTCTTTATTTGACATTGAATTACAAAATAATGTAATCACACATAATTCCGGTGAACAACCAAATAATATTTCTTCTGATGTACCTGATTTTCCAAATCCAATTAATTTATTTGATGAATCAATTTCAATCTCACCAAATTTACCAGGAATATTATAAATATTTGTTTTAATCGATTTTATTAAAGAAATAGTAGAATTTTCCCATATTGGAATTATATTTTCACTTAATGATTTATGACAAATTATCATCTCATCATTCATATCAACTTTGTAATTTATAATTCTATTAAAATAAATCATTAATACTCTTAAATAAAGTTTGGCTGAAGGTAATTCACTTGAATTCCATTCTTTAAATGATCCTAGATGAGTTTTCTTATCTGTCATAGTACATAAGAACATGTGAGATAACAAACAATTTATTTTTCTTCGTGTTAAAGTTATTTTTTCAAATCCTTCCATTTTTTCATGAGTTTCATTTGAAATTATTTTCCCGGAAGGAAAATGTTTAGGTAATTCCAATGCTATGTTAATTAATTTAGAAAATACTCTCTCTTCATAATATTTTTGATCTAATTTAGGTAAATTCTCATTATTATTTTCATCGAATAAGGTTAATAGTGATGATTCTGATGTATAATCTGTTGAAGAAAAGAATATAATCAATTTAATGATATCATCAAATGATTTATACGGTCGAGTTAGCATCGAGAATGTTATATCCCAATTATCAGGATCATAATTTGGAAGTTCGATTGATTGAAAAAATGTTTCCATAATTACGATCAAAAAAATGGGGAGACAGAAAAAAAATTTAGTTGTGGCGTTCGGAAAAACTTTGATCCTTACCGTACTTACTGTGTAGCTGCGCCGAATGTTTATTAAAAATTTGTACATTCCGACATTTTCGTTTTTACTATTTTAGATTTTTTACTTTTTTTAAGATTTTACTAATTTACTTCAAAGTTCAAAGCTAAATACCATGTTGTCCAAGTGTTGCTTCTGTATTGGTCTTAGGTAAAGCAATTTTAAAAAAGTTTCTACATTCGTTAAATCATTATTTGTACTTATAAATTATTTAATTTATTAGACCTGCTACTCTTATATTAGCCTCCCTTGGGACTGTAAGTATTCGTTGAAAGTTATATTTTTTAAGTGGTTTGTGTTTATCTTGATTAATATATTTATATATAAAATCTGTATATATTCTGGATCATTATTTTACAGTTATCTTATTTATCCAATGCGTATCATTTATCTATCTTGGCTGGTAACTTTGGATTCTTTTACAGTGTTTTATCCACATACTATTTAGCTGCTACTTTCGCCTGTATCGTTGGTATCACTGGTGTATTAAAGGTAAGCATTTTTATCTGTATATATTTATTCAATATTTAATATACTAAATGAAAATTTTGAATTTAGAATAATGCTAAATATGTTAGAATTTATGCCATGTTCTACTGGTGGCAACTTATGTTAGGATTCACAGTTTCAATCGTATTCTCAGTTGTAGCGTTTTATTTTAATAAAGATGTTTGTGAACAATTAATTGAAGAACCTGATATTGATATGGATATGGAAAGTTGTGTAAATTGGTATATTAAAACCGTTTCAACAATGGTTGTTATGCTTGCAATAAGTTGCATAATTGATGTGAGTAATATTAATAAATATATATATATATATATATATTTTTTTTTTTTTTTTTTTTTTTTTTTTGTTAAATTATAATTCTTTCACTTAACTGACAATTTTTTTAATGAATAATTCATAGCTTCATTTCTGCATGGCAGTTTGGGCTTATTATCAAAGACTTAAGGTTGAAAAACAATATGGTGATATTAGCGGATCAAGTTATATTGTATATTACACTCCTGTCCCTGCTTATACCGTTGTTCCTCCGCCCGCTTATGATTCTGTTCCTTCTGTTGATTCAAAAGCTGCTTCAAATATTCAAAACCAAACCGATAATAAGCAATAATTTTTTGTCAATTTTCATAGTTCTTTATTTGTTCTTAGCTCTTTATCATTATTTTTCCTTTTAGAATGTGTTTTAATTGTTAAGTTTTCTTTTCTCTTTATTTTTTCATTTTTTTTTTTTTGTATTCGTTTATTTTCATTTACCGCGTTAATAATGTGGAATTATAAATAAATAAATAATAAATACCGTAAATCATTCTTGCGTTTTTTTATCGTAATTAGTAATTAAGTGAATAAAAGGCATTTGTTTTTTTTTTGTGTCAGGTTTGTGGCGCAGCTGGAAGATTGTGGCGCAACGAAATCATTTTTTTTTTAACAATATATAACCTCAATAATTACTAGGTAGATGTTGCTCTTCAAGTTTACTTAGAGCGACAAAGGCGATTTTATTCAATAAAAATCTTTCTTTCCCGAAATCCATTTTTAGAAACGATCGACAAAGACCTTAGAATTAATCATTTATATGTAAAGTCAAAATTGGCATTCAAAACCTTCTTCCGAATCCTAAGTAAACTTACAGAGCAGGTGAAATTATATCTACAGTCCAAGTTTGAAAGCTTTATGTCGAAGAAAAAACAATCCTTAAGGATGCTTTTTTTATAATCTGTTGCGCCACGAACCTGGCACACAAAAAAGGGGTGCAAAAAAAAGATAATATGATGTAATTAGGATTATCATGAAATCCAGTGTTAAACAAGAAAAATGAATGATGATCGTTTTGATAAACAGTTATACCAAACTCGCTCTTTACATAGTGGATTTGCTTGATTGAGAAAACTCGCAATGTCTTTAAATAATCTTTCACGTAAAAATGGCGGAAGCGGAACTGCGAAAAGCTTATCAGATCTTTCTGTTAATACAGCGGTAGTTGACCGTTATAGACGGTTGAGTTTCTCTTTTTTTTTTATATTTTTTTATTAGTTCTTGATCCTACTGATTTTTTTTTTATTGAAGTTGAGATACTTTATTTTTTATTTTTTATTTTTTTTTTTTTGACCTAATAACAGATCATTTCGAGCTTTACGTTTTGCTTTAGAAAAAGCAGACATGCGTTGTCCACCTAATGCTATGAAAGAAATAATAAAACATCACAGCCTAGCACTTAAAGCGTGCTTGGATTGTTTTGATAATACGAATGTTAAAAATGATGGTACTTTACAAGGTTTAGCTAGTGAAGCTCTCCAGTTGAATGTACGAGCAACACATTTTTTGATGAAAAGTTTTGAATCAGAATATGATGATTACAATAAGTTTGATAATGAAGAATATTTATCAAAATTAATAGAATTTTATTTTGAAGAACGTCTTAATTTAATTAAAATTTTGAGCATATTATTTTACTATTATGAAGATACAAGTTGGTATTATTATGATTCAGCAGAAGGCTTTATGAGTAATCTTGATCTAGACGAATTTATAGATAGAATTTTTGATCAATTTCAAGATTTGGCTGATATTGGTATACAATCATTCATACCTGAAAGTATGAAAGATTTTAGTTTTTCAAGTCAATATATTAAAGAACAAATAGAATTATTAGAATTATTATGCTTGATATACAAAGGACAAATTTCTGAACAATCAACAAAAAAATATTTGACAAGATTTTTAACTCATTGCATGAAAACAAAATTTGGATATAATCAATTCCTTACACTTCATATCAACTCGAATGGACGTAATATGTTAACTCAAGTCAATCATTTTACTCAAATTCTTATAGTCATAATGACTCTAGTTGAATTCAATTTCACAGAAATTTTTCCTTCCGTTCATGCAAAAAATAAACGAGCAGCTTCATCAAATGATGTTAGAAGAGTCACTGAGATGGCATTAAATATGGATGATGATCCTACTAATGGAATATTTCTCTGGTTATGGGCTTCATACTTAACTCATATACAACATTTTTACGATGAAACAAATTGGCCAAATGAATATGAAGATCTAGAAAGTTACTTTAATAGTATGATTTCAGCTAATGCTGCAAAAGCTTACGACTTAAATGTTCTAGATACTCTATATAATATTTTTAAAGGTCCATGTTTCAGATCAGAGGAATTAAATGTAAAAGGGTACAAGAAAATTTTTAAAACTTATTTTATTTCAATATTCGAAGCATTTAAAATTCAAGAGATTCCCAAACATCAACTCTTAGTGGAATGTTTTGCACAAGTATTTGTTGAAGGTGGACCATGTAGTGAATTCTTTAAAGAGGACTCCTTTTACGAAAAACGAATTTCTTTATTTAATTGGGCAATTTCTAGTTTTCCTCAAAATTTTCATCCATTAATGCGATTATATACTTCATTATCTGGTGACAGAGATTCGGCTGAAGAAATATATGTCTTATTGGAAAATTTTGGCCAGTGTTGTTATTTAGTTCGAGATGAACAACTTAAATTTGATATAAGTAATGAAAATGTAGTTTACGCCAAACAACCAATCAAGCTTTTTGAAAATATTTATCAAGATGTATTTACAATACCAGAAAATACAGCCGGTTATGTGATTGAACAAATTAATGGAAATAAATTAGTACAGTGGAAAATTAAATATTCTGGTTGGCAACTTTTTTTGGAGATATTGGAGTCCTTCCCTTTAATACGAGGAAGGAACCCTTTTGATTACGATCCTACTTTAACCGATGATCCAACTACATTTCGAATCAAGGAAATATTACATCTTTTATACGCACTTTTATCTAACTCTCCAGATTTAATTGAAAAAATATTGGATCATTTGGAAACGTGCTTTCAAGATAACAAATATCATAATGATCTCGCATTTACAATCTTTGCAGTTATTGAATATATTATTAATAACGTTCCTGATGCCCTCGATTTCGTTACTGCAGGATTACAATGTGTGAAAGCATTATTACCGTATTTTAATAGTAGGATCATATCATATCTTTTAAAATCAGGGTTTTTACCAAATTTAACTTCGAATGATTGGATGGACGATAATTCACAATTTATATGTAAATTACATCATCTGTTGTTACAGCAAGAATGTGTTGGGGGTCATTATCCAATAACAATAGCTGTTCTAGATCTTGCTATTGAATTCTTTAGTCATGTGGATGATTTCGATTTGAATCAGGATCAAGATGACTTAAAAAATGTTCTTCTTTCCTTTACCTCTTATATCCTGAATGTTATTTTTGTATCCTATGATCGTTGGAGGTACAAAGATGAGTTAGAACATATTCAAATTGGAATTAAATGTTTGAATATTTTCAATAAAATTTTGTTAGGCTGTCCTCCAGGATCAGAACTCCCTAATTATTATGACCCTATAACAGATATAACACAGGATCCTTTACGAAACCCTCTTCAAGAATATTTATGGAATCATTTTATGATGAATGAAGGTTTATATCATATTTCACCTTTATTCTATATTCTTAAAAGAAGTAAGAATTTCTCTATTAATAAAGAAAGGACAATTGACTCTCGTTTGGAAAAATCAGATATATTGTTGGAATTGGCTCTAGCATTTCTTATTAGATTATTTAGAGTTCATAAATTAAAAACTTCGGAAATTTCTTGGTTAGAATTAACAATATTAGACAGAACAAATATTAACTTTAATAAAGAGTTGATAATTATCATTTCTTCATATGTGTCATATCCACATAGCTTGGGAGTTTCTATTTTGTCTTGCGAATTGATGACACTGCTCTTTTCATGTTCAGATACGTCTATACCATTTCAATCATCTTTAAGTGGACTCTTCGGTAATGAAGCTGAAACAATAATCATATATAATAAGTTCATAGATCGTTTTACGTCTGAAATTAATGTTAAAGATTTACGAGTAGCTATTCTGGATTTCTTTACAGTTTCAACAAAGATTCATATTGGATTGTCAATTTTTGGTGGAATAGATTTAATTTCCAAGCAGTTAGACCGTAAAGGTAAAGGAAAAGTAACCGGTAAAAAAAAGAAAATTAAACTTTCAGTTAATATTATTGATGTTATTATCGAACTTTTGAAAAATTGGAAAAAAGTTTATGCTGATGAACCAAGAGTGCTTCTTGCTGCTGTACGATTCCTAAGTACATTATGGGAAAATGTTCGTAAAGGTGAATTCATAATTTTAAAAAAAATACGTGAAAATAACGAATTATGGGGTAGTATATCAGAAATGTTACGCATGAAATTGAACGATAGTGGATCACATGAAATTGAATCATTTGAATTATCTCAAGGGACTGTTTCTAGTGTATCAACCAAAAACGTTGAAAAAATTTGTTGTGGGCAAAATATTAAAGGTTTTTTATTCCGGTTGTTGGGTCGTGAACTTTGTCTTGTCACAAACCAGATGAAAAAGAATAAGGAAGATAAAAGTCGTAGCGAATTTCTCAAATCATTGCCTGCGGAAGGATTAAGAGAAATTCTCCAAGAGATTCTCGAAAAAGATATGTTAGAATTTTGTCTTGACAAATTTACGAATATCGACCAATTATCCTTTGAAGAATCTCATAATTTGTCAAAGACAAACGCTCAGGTGGTTCTTTTTAAATCTTGGAAATATTTTATAGAAATCGCATCTTATATATTATGGATCACCGAACGGAAAAACGATATATCTCATTCAATACTTGGGATGACTGCGAAACGACTCGAAGAAGAAATTCGTCGTGGACATAATGTTAAAATTACCATTCGTGATGATCTTGCAGATTTGTTATTACATTCAATGGAACAACTTATAATTTCAAAAGATCAATCTCGGGATAGAATAATTCTTTATGCTGAATTAGTTACATTATTGTATAATGGTCTTACTAGCGTTATTAATCCGATACAAAATTTGGATGAAAGTCATTTTACATCCAAAACTTATCGGCCAATTTTACAATCACTTATATTATGTTTACGAGCGCTTCATGATTCTAATCTTATATTAAAAAACAATGATAAAGAATTGGCACAATTTCAAAAAAGTTGTCAATCTCTCCTTTCAGAATTATGCGAATTTTTAGTTTCAATGACTAAAAAAAATGGAATTGATGAAAATCGGGAAGAAGATATTTTAATAATATTAACGGTATTAGAATATCTTGTACAACCATTATGTAATCCATATCCTTCAATATGTTTAGGTATACTCACGGAAAAGAAAATCATTAATTTACTTTTAGAAATGTTTGTTTATTCAATGTCACTATCATGGAAAAATAGACCTAAATTTTCCGATGGAGTAATATATTTTCTACTGACATTGGCGAATTTTCCGATTGGAGCGATGCAATTGTTTAGAGATGGAGTCATGGCGGCATTTTGTAATAATAGGCTGTCAACGGAATTACAAGAAGGGAAAGTTGAACCGAATTTAGAAGAGAATTGGCATAAAATTTGGTGTTTAATGTTAGCGGTTATTACGGCTATGTTACGAACAGTTGAGAGAAAAGACTTGAATGTTATCTTGAGATCCATTGTTGGATTTATCAATCTTTATAAGAAACAAATTCAACGAGCGATGGAATGTGAATTACCTACCAATATGTTTAAATTAGAGGAGATACAATATATTACAATATTATTTTATCATTTATCAATACATTTAAATACTCAAGAATTGGATATTGCAAATGAATGTTTAGTTTATTATGAAGATCATTTGCTAATACTTTTGGCAAAACTTACATATCTTTTCACACATCCAAAATATTCTTCAAGAGTGATGATACCTTTAATATCGGAAGAAATAAAACAATCAACAACCCTTTTATCTGGTGGAATTAAGTTAGCATTTGAAAATGTTTTACCGGATATCGATTTGACATCATCATCAGACAATGGAGGATCTGAAATGAATATATTTTTACAAAGAGTACAACAAAAACTTTTATCAATTAACAGAAATATACTGGCTACTTATATTATTCTAACGGAATCGCATAACGTTTTTCATATGTCTATTCCATCATGGTCAGATCAACTTGTTTATTTTGAACCGTTAATGAAAGTATCAGATAAATATCCAGCAACGATTGCGACTCTATTTGAATTAATAGATCATGGCATGACTTTGATTCAACTATGGGAATACATACTTGATACTAATAATATTAATAGTATCAGTGATCTGAAATTCTGGCAAATTACTTGGAAATCATCCATCACTATAATTGAGATGAGTTTTGTATTAGCAACTTCTCAATTAACCACATGTTTTTTTTCTGAAGATAGAAACAAGGAAGATGTAGAAGATTTATTTACTGAAGTATTTGAAAGGTTACTAAAAGTTACACGTGTGGTAAAAAAATTATTAGATATGGGTGTAAGCGAAAAAAATGAATTAAAGTCATTTGAAGTGGTTTTACGGAACTTAACAAATTTTCTTACCAAGACTATAGGAATAATGAATTAGAATATTAGTTTTTATATAGCCATATTTTATTTAGAAATTTTGATATTATCATAATTAAATATGTTTTTATCTAAAACAAAGACTTTTTCAATTAATGATCCTTTATCGATTTTGTATATTAACAGTTAATACTTTCTTGTAAACGAAATAAAGGAAAATAATTTTTTTCCTCTGGATTCCTCTAATGCCTGAAATGATATAAATATTTCTACTGATTATAATTTATTCAGATTTGGAATGAATTTCACACTGTAAAAAATTAAAATCTGATATACGAACCCTCACAAGTCCTTAATGGAGGTTCTTTACTAAACAAAGAATGAAGGGTAAAGAAAAAGAATTTCAAACAAAAGGATTTCAAACTATAAAAAATTACCAAACACCGTAATAATAAATTTTTAAACTATTTTTAATTAAAATACGAATTTATAATTCATTTCTTTTATTTTATTATTAATTAACTTATGTGTACACATTCATATATGAATGTTGTGCTGCACAATTATTTTTAAATCAAAAAGTATGCTTTTAATATTATTAAAGATTGAATTTTTACTAATACTTTAAGCTAAAATTATTTAAGTTAAAATGAACTCCAAATTATCTTCCGATCTACAATGATCTACAATATATTACTTTTTTGACAATTTCTTTTTTTTAACTTGAGTTGAAACATTAAGATGATGTGGTGAAGTTCTTAGCTGAACTGTGGTTGTTCTTGGTGTAGGTTTACGTTGCTGCTGTTGCAGTGGTTGTGACTGTGGTTGTTTATCTTGTTTCTTAAGCAAAGCCATCTTTGCCTATAAAATTCAAAATACATTAGATATATTAATCGTATATATTATTATCTTGAGTTATATACATACATTTTGAACAGCATTTGAAGTAAGATCTTTTAATAAAAGTTCAGTTTCCTTCGTCTTCTGATGATCAGCACCGTACTATATCAAAAAAAAACGTTAGCTTCAAAATCATTAATTTTTATGTATGTGATTTGTTCTTATAAAATTTAAATAGCTTACCAGTGCATGGAAAATATTGTATGCAGACTTTTCGGCAATTAATGCTGCTTTAAAATCTTCAGCAAATGCCAAAGCTTTCGCTAATAAGTGATATCTATTTAAATTGAAATAATATATTATACAATTTATCAAAAGCATAAAATGAAATTATATGTATGACTCAACTTACGATTCTCCTGTGATTACATTATTTTTCCCAAAAATTATTTCGTTTGTGTCTTTAGCACGCTCGAAGAATTTGACACTACCTTCAAAATCTCTCATATTTTGCAGCATGATCCCGACATTTTGCTAAAATATAAGTAAAATTTAATGAATGAATAAACTAATCATATTTTATGATAATAAATTTTAATAATCACATCAGCCGTTGCACCATCTGGATGTAATAAACCATAAATGATTTCCCAATAATACATTGCATGTCTCATAAAGCGAAGCCCTAACTCTGTATTACCAACGGCGTTTTCGAAAAGACCAAGATGAAGCTTACAAGTCAAATAAAAAAAAAAGAAAATTAATTATTTCTAATAATTTACACTTGATTTAAAATTATAAATTTAAAAAAAAATTTGCAACTTACATAACTATGAACTGCGTCTACACTATCGACACCGCAAGTCCTTTCAAAGACGACTACTGCTTTCTTTTGAAAATCAATTGCCATTTCTATATCATCGTGATGATAGAAATATAATGCTAATGCCGCATAACATTTTGCTGTTGCTGGATGAAGAAATCCATAGCTTTGTTCATGTAACGCTAAAGATTGTACCATTAAATCAACACCAAGTTCTCGATGGCCTTGAAATGAAGAAAAGATTAATTGATTTATAGAGTTAACTTACTTAAGTAAATTATTGTTCTGTACCTCTTGCAATGCTTAATTTTCCGGCTTCAAAAGTTTCTTCAGCGAAAACGCTCTGAAATTTTAATTAAAGAATTATTCATCATAAATAATAATTTTATAACAAAAAAAAAGTGGATTTTTTTTTAAACATACTCTAGGATTAGCTTGCTTTACTATGGGTATTATATTCAAAATATCATCGGGTAAAAAAGTTGTAAGTCTCTTCTTGGATTTCTTTTTCACATTTACGAAATGATATCCTTGGGCAGCAATTTGTATACCTACTCGTAAACAAATTTCTCTCAAAAGTGGTAATTTACGAACATTTATATTAATAAAATTTTCAGGTAGGCTATAACGAAATCGAACAAGTATTGTATCACGAATTTGTTGTAAAAGTAAGGTGGGAGTAAGATTTAGATAGGTATAAGTAGGATTATCGATACAAATGGTAGTATCCGATACCATCGGTTGAGGATCAGGATTATAATCAGTGCCGAGTAGACAATTTAAGAAATGTGAAATACAATATGGAACATATGTTATTGGTAATTCACGAAGAAGACTACGTAAAATGCGTTTAGATGCCCTTATAATCATTTCATGTATAACAAGATGCTAAAAACAAACACAAGTGAATCACAAATAAATAAAAGTTATAATTCACCTAAATAAATACCAAAAAAGAAAAAGAAAAAAATCATTAACCTACTTTTACATGATCCAATTTTTTATCTTGTGATTCATCCATAATATTTGCGATCATACCCAAATAACGCATGTTTATACCACGTCGATGCATTGTCGTAGTGAGCGAAGAACCGTCAACAGGTGTTACAGCTAGAGTGGTAAATTCTATTATCTACAATTTTCAAAAAAAAAAAGATACTATAAATTATAACTAAAATAAATTTAAAAGTGTTCTCTTTTTAAAACTTACTAGCATTCGGATTACCGTGTCCCTTAAATATTTAGACGCATTGCGAACGTTCTCTTCGTCTATCTTCTTAGCTTTTTCATATTCTTCACCTTCGGGCAATTTATAATTAGTAAATGCATCCGGATTTAGTGCAAAATTAAATTCTTCATTATCTGAGGAATTATCTACTGGAGTATTATCTTCCGATGCCTATTAAAAATAAAAATCAATCATAACATACACGTGATTTATTAGACCAATAATCTAGTTACTTTTTGCTTAGCTGTTGCTATTTCTTGAAGCCATAATCTCGATTTATGATCCCAATAAGATTCAATCAATTCGGGTCTAAATAACGTCAACTTATGAGGATAACGAGGAAGGGTACTTCCTTCCTTATCTTCACATTCATTTTCCAAAAATTCAATATCGATGGGATTGAGACGGTACAAATCAAACAAGTATCTACGTCCATCATCACCCATCAAACCCTATAGTAAATAAGTAGTTAAATATTTCCTTAAATATAAACCTACCAATTCGTCATTATTTTACCTTAGTTTCAAGAGAGGTATAAAGCTTAACAGTATTCCCTTTAGAATCGGAAACACTAATAATGTTAATAAATAATTATAATTCATTAACCAACATGTCACGGCAAGCCAAAAATATTCAAAGCCCGATTTGAATCTTTTAAGACATTAAAGTCACGAAAAAATCATATATATATAATTTTTAAGCAACATTATTTCATTGAGAATATCTGATAACGTATTTCAGACATAACATTAAAAAAAAAAAAAATTTCTTTATACCTGTGCTCGGCAAGATGTAAAGGTTTTGCAGCTTTTCCAACAATTTCATGAAATTCGGGATCAGAGCATAATCTAGGCTCGTCACGTCCGTTGTCAAAGTACCCATATACAATTGATGAATCATCTTGACGCCGAAAAATCCCTTGAAAGAGTATTATGTGAAGAATTTGAGAAAAATTGTAACTACGAAACAATAAGCTTTTAAGAGGTGATTCAAACCTGGAACAATAGTTTGTGCAACTATTCTAATTCCTTTATAGTCTACTACAACACAGCCAAGGGTATACAATCCCTCTATATCTGTCGCATTCACAGTCCTAATACCTTCTAAATCTTTACCAGTTGCTACATGTGCTGCATCGTTTCCGCCAAGTTTTGCAAATGTGCCTCTTGTATCAAACGCTTTACTGAAAAATATATTGTTATAAACATACATATGTTCCTCCTCGGGGTCTCGAGGATTAAAAGGAATTACATTGCCATTTATAACAGCAATTGCACCTTTCACTGCGCTTTCGGTAAAATCAGCTTGTATTTTATTAATAAGTCTTTCGCGTAAAACACGGTCTTTTAATTCAACCCGTGGATATTCGCGTTGAGATTGAAATTCATCGTTCCAATCACGGAGGGAATCAACAGCATCAGTACCTAAGTTTAAATATATTTCAGTTGCACGCCCCATATCATAAACATGTTTAGATTGTCTAACAACCCAAGTGTAAGCGGGGAAGCAAGTATTAACTGGGATTGTCTCAAAAGGATGATGTAAAGCAATATAATCCTGCAAAGATTTAAAATTGGTACGGAAAGATGGAGATATTGCTTGAAGAAGAGAAACAAGTGAATGAGCATGATAAACTTTAAGGTCCGTGCGAGGATTCGGATCAAAGATTTTCATAGTCGATTTGTTGGCAAAAAACCCATTAATTGCCGAAGTAATATGCAAAATTTCACCCTCTATAGTCGTTGTAGTCAAATACAACAGATCACCTGAATATTTATATACTTCATATATTAATAATAGAGCATCCATTCTTATAAATTTCAAAGATTGTATAATTCGAACCTCTACGACGACGTTCAAATGGTACAGGATTCCAACCGGATAGGTACAGGGAATCTAAACACTTAATCGAACATCTACCAAAATTATTAGGGACAAATTTTGCTAATGAAGGTGCTGAGAAATCGTAATCTGCGAAGGGTGTTTTCTGAGCTTCAGAATTTTCTTTAACTTTTCCATTATTTTGGTGTTGTTCATTCGTAGCCTTTTCTGCAAAGCGATTTGAGATAAGAAAGTAATAACTTATGTGTAAGCACAAAAAAAAAAAAAACTTTTGCAACACACCATTAATATTAGAAACTGTCGAAAAAAATGACAATCCAGGGTCTATTCCAACAGACGATGTATTTTGTTTAAATGGACCAACGAGTAGTTCTCTAACATGCATAATGTGAATACGAGCTTCACGTTCCGTATAGGGCTCTAATCATTATAATAGGGTAACTATTAATATAATATAACGAAAGCTTGGTAGAAATTATTTATAATAATTGTACCTTCTATAAGATCCAATTCACAATCTTGAGTAATTCCTTCTTCTTGAAGTTCCTTATAATCATCGAGGCGTTTGCCCTTATAACAAAGTGAGAAACAAGTATATATGCATGTTTCCGGTGAGTCTGTGAGCCATTGTCTAACTTCTTGTACAAGTTCGCTTGCGTTTGCCTATACAAACCCGAATTAGTATAGAGAATGAAAACAGGCATATAAAAGGAATACTTACAAGAACTTGAGTTTTTCCAGGTAATTGCGGAACGTTGATCGTAAGTGTGAAGTGAGGCTCTTCCGTTTCAAATACAGTCTCTTCTACTACGTTTTCGGTTACGCTTTCAACGGTCTTTTCTGCAGTTTCTTTAACCGAATCTTTAAGTGTTGCCTTAGAACCCATTGGTATTTTTTTTTCTATATAATTTCTCTATTGAATATTTTTTTTAAAAAAAAAGTTGAACAAAAAAAGATGATTTTTTTTTGCGATTATCTAATCTAGATAATTCGGGAAATGCCGAGGTATGTTTCATAAACATCACGTCCAAGTGACATGTTAGTCATTGTTGTCCGAAAAACCTTCCGAACTTAAAAGTTGGCATTCGCTGCGTAGATCAGTTAGATTTACGACCATTAATCATCATCATGCATGAATATCGTTTTGTATAACTTTTATCCCTATAAGGAAAACGTAATCAAAAAAAAATTAGACTTATTTTATTATTTATTTTCTTGGAAATTGTAAAATTTTTCTTTATTGACACGTCATGGAAACAACCACTTCTTCCGGACAGGACATCAGGATATCAAGGTATTTTAGTCATTCTCTCTGTATAGATTAATTCTTTTTTATAAATATACGTTTTATAATTTTCTTAGACGAGATCGTGAGGATCGAGATCAACGCAATGAAAGATTCAGATTATCGTCTAGGGAAAGGTATGCTCGTTATTCGGCACTTTATTTTGTCATAAAAGATTTGCTTATTAAATGACAATAAAAACTTGGTTCATTCTCTCTAATGTAGAGACGATCGGCCTCAAACACAAACTCTTAATAGGAATTCAAGACCTAGACAAAGATCCCCGATCGACTATGATGATATGGATAGGATACCTCAAGGTGGTGCTACTTCATCGTTTAATGAGCGTAGAAATATACCGTTACGAAATAATGTACCTGATATAGTTCCATCCCCGGAAATTGGCTTTTCATTGATGAGCGAGGTAACTAGATCTTTTTATTTATTTATTATCTATTTTTTATTTATAAAGTTAGTATTTTAAAATTAAAATTTTTTTTTCGAACTTATAAATCGAATTAATTATTTGTGTTTAAATTTTAAAATATTTCATTTTTATTGCGTCTTACAAATTTCTTTGGTTATCCGGATTTTATATTTAAAAAATGGAATTTTGAATATTTATTAGGTTTGATATTCAATTGAAATCGATTGAATAGAAATTAAATAATTAAATATTACAATAAAAAATCCGGGTGACCAAAGTAATTTAAAAATACGATAAGTTTTTTATTGATTTTCTTTTTTCTTTCTTTTTTTTTAAAAAAAAAAAAAAATTTGATAGTAGTGTATTTAATTTATAAAGGAAACCCAATAATCTTGTATATTAATAATTATTCATTTACAGACACGAACGAAATATGACGATCGTTTTATTCCTACGAGAGATGTTCGATTTCGTCAGCCAGGTAGTTCACCAACAATACCCACAGCTGCTCATAGAGAATATTTTTCACCTGGTCCTGGTAGTCAATATGGCTTTCGAGAATTTTTTAGATATCCAGATGAAAGGGAATGGGTTAGTGGAAGAAGTCCTTATTCACGAGAAAGAGAACGTGATAGGGAAAGAGAAAGAGAACGTGATAGGGAGAGACGAGACAGAGATCGTGCGTATCGTACTAGTAATATTTCACATTTTGAACGAGACAATCAGCACGATCCTTATGATTATCGTGACCGAGATTACCACAGAAAGAGGTATCCACGAGACTGGGATTATCGTAGGGCTGGCGTATCATCAGGACCGGGTTATAGAGATGACCCACATGATTCAAGATATGAAACATCTTTATCAAGAGGAGAATCGGGAGATTCTGAAAGAAATGGTCGATATTTTATGGCTACCAGACATAATCATTGGAGGCAACGAGATAGAAGGTCAACATCACCATCTACAAGATCATCAATAACAAATTCACCACCACCACCTTCTCACCATCGCAGTAGATCTACAAAAACATCTACCCGATCAGCATCTCCACAAACTAGATCTTCCACCGGGAATTCAGAAGGTTCTTCACCAAAACGCTCAGATTTGGAACGTGTTATTTCATCTAAACGTCCTCTAAAAATATCAATACAAAAACGTGTTGGAAATAATAGTGAGAACGAGGATGAAATAAATCAATATAAAGAACAAGTTGAAGAATCAATGTTACACAATTCAACTGAACCACTAGATGTATATAAAAATATGCATACAAGTGGAAAGTCAATCCATGATGAAGCCAACTTAGAAGAGAGGTCTCTCAAAGAATCAGAAAAAGTCCACAATAATGCAGATGATAAAAATGAAGGTTATGAAAGTAACGAGAAAGGAGGTTGGACAGGCTGGAGGAGTATAGTTGCCACAAATGAAGAAAAAGATCGAGATCATAAAAAATTAAAAGACGATGCTGCAGATTCTGATACGGCTACCGATCAAACTGCTGATATGGATTTAAGTTCAGGTGAAAATGATGAACAACCGTCACAATCTCAAAATAAATTTTCTATTTGTAGTGATGATCTCGAATCAATGGAAGAATCGGACGCAGTTGATGATTCGATAGAATTTCATGTCGAGACATCGAAAAAAGACAACGCAAGTAATAATCACATTTATGAAGAATCACCATCTCATGAAATGAATGAAGACCTGAACAATCACCAAGATAACCTTAGTAGTAAAAGTAAAATTGGTGAGCTAACAAATCATGAAAATAATAATTTACCGGTTACTTCAGAAGTTACAAATATACCGACTTCCTCATCTCAATATATTATCGAAAGTACATTTCGATTGGAAGATGATAAAATTGATTATAATGCTATAGGAGCAGAAATAGAGAAAGTGGAGAATGAAATTGATCATTATAAAAGTCTTCTTGATCAAAAACGAAGGCGCATTGAAGAAAAAAGTCTCGCACGTGCAAATCGAAAATCTAAATCGAATAAACGTGTGAATTTTGAGTTCCATCAAGAAGCCATATTAATTGAAGTAGAACAAATGGAATCAACCCTCACTAATGAGCAGACAATTAACAATGAGTTAACTGTTAATCATGTAAATCATGTAAATCATGTTCAAAACAGTGAAACTGTATTTACCGAATATATTTTTCCAGAAAATGACAAAGTAACCAATGATCATGAAGATAATATCAAATCAAGTAACATGTGGGAAATTATTTATTCGGAAAACAAGGAAAAAACAGAGGATATTCCATTTGATTCATTTATTCGTTTTGGATCTTGGGGACAAACTAATGAAATATATAAAAATTTGTCAGAATATCCTTTTTTTCAGCAAAACATTTTGGATTACAATCGACTTCGTCAAATGTTGATGGAAGACTTTCAGGATCAAAAATCGAATATTAAACAAAAAGAACTGGCCTTACAGCAAGAATGGAAAACAGTTCATTATGCATGGAAGCAAAAGTTTGAATCTTTACAAAAGACAAAAGGAAAAATGAAGCAAGATGATAATGATGGGAACTCTTCTACGTCTGGTTTTGCAGCTAGATGGCCAGTTCGAACAAACAGAGGAAGACGTCGTGGTGATGTTGTCAGATCTGAAGCTGAAATGGAAGAAGTTATGAAAATACTTCAAGATGAACAACGTAAATGCCAAACGTGGGCAAATGTTCCTCCCATGATTTTAGATCCGAAAGAAAGGCAACAAGCAAAATTCATTAACAATAATAGATGCGTGTCTGATCCTGAATGTTTTTATGATTTTAATGTTGATATAAATACTGATTGGACAATTCAAGAACGAGAAGATTTCTATGAACTTTTCAAATCTTTTCCAAAGAAATTTGGTAAAATTGCAGAACATCTTAAAATTAAATCTGCCAATGATTGTGTCATGTATTATTATCGGAATAAAAAGGAATTAAATTTGAAGGATTTAATCCCAAAAAATGGTCGCGGACAGCGTATGATTGCTCTAAATAGTAAAGCAAAGAAAAATAACCATGTATCACCCAATAATTCTCAAAACATTGTCCCAATAAATTTTAGTGATTCCGGTATGATAAATAATAGTAAAGTTTTAGAAAATATCGACGAAGGATCGACAAGAATTGACGAAATTTCTGAAGCAAACGAGATTTCTAACAAAGCTATTGAAAGATTACACTATGATTCGGTTCCCCCCTTGATAGAGCAACAAGAATTACATAAACATTCAGATTTCAATGAAGAAATTCCTTCAGGAACACCGGATTTATTGATGAAACATCATAATAATAATAATAAAAATATATTATCAAACGAATCAAAACTGCAAGAACAATTCGTTAATAATTCTGAACCAAGTATTAGTATACAAGAGACTGTTGAGGAAATTGTATTACTACCTGCTACTAAAAAAACCAGAGCCTCGAAACCGAGAAGAAAGCAAAAAGTCATAAAGGATTCTGATCAACAAGAAGAGGGCGAAATAGTAAAGAAAAAGCGTAATCTATTACATGGCCCACCTAGTGTAAACAACGATGATGATGATAATATGCCAGTCATATTTGATTCACAGACATCTCGGAAGCAAAATTCTATTAATGATGATGATAGTGTTGAAGAAGCAGCTCGTGGTCTTACCCTAATGTCACTTGAAGGAAATGCTAATGATAATACACATTCTTCCACACAACAGGAATCAGTTTCGGTATCAAAAAGTAAGGGACGTCCAAAACAAATCGAAACTCTTGTTGAAAAAGACAATGAGATTTCTTCAAATAAAAGCTCAATTACAAATGATGATCGTATTACATCACAAAAGAAAATATCATCTTATTGGAACAAAAGAGAAGTTAGCCAATTTGAACAATCATTAAATGAATTCGGCAAAGATTTCAGGAAAATATCCGAAAAAATCGGATCGAAAACTGAGGTTCAAGTGAAAAATTATTATGAAAAACACTTTGAAAAACAAAATATAGGAAGTAACAATGATGATGTTGAAACTAGACCATTTAATACAAGTGATGACATACAAAGTTCAAAAGAAAAACAATCACAAACGAAGTCTAATGTACAAACATCGCGAGGCAATGTGTCTCTGGAAAATCTCAAACATAACACACAAGGTCAACATAATATACCAATTAATTCACAAAATGACAAAACAGTCTTATCTATTAATGGTGGTTTCTTCCCAGAAAATAATATCATAAACGTAACTACCGAAAGGCAATCACAAATAACTGAGTTATCCGGTTCTCTGAACAAATCTTCAAATACTTCTCCTTCATCAGAAACTGTACAAAAAAGCAGCAGCATTTTAAATTTGCTGAATCCTTCAAATATAAATATGACGGACGTTAATGATCACTCTTGGTTTAGCGAAGAACAATCAGAAATGAGAAGCAACAGAAATGAAGTAGTTGTTGGTTCAGAAAGAGTTAATGATCGTAAACATAGTACGACTGGCACTATTTCAAGTGATGCAAACGTTCAAGATGTTATTTCCTCAGTATCCAGACATCATTTTATGACACAAAATCCAGAGTTGCATCTTTCTGCTAGACCAAATAATCATCCAACCTTGCAATTTGCACCATATCTGAATCTGAACCAAATGAATCAACAAATAGCAGCGCGAGAAATGGCGCAGAAGCAAATTGAACAGCAACAGCGGCAACAGCAGCAGCATTATGCACATATGTTGTCGAATCCTCAAAATCAACAGGCTCGTTATCGACCACCGGGTTATATATACATGCAATCTAATCAGCAAGTACACCAACAGGCACAACATCAACAAGTTCAACAGCAATTAACACATCAAAATCAAATTCAGCACAGAATTCATAATTCTGTTCAGGTTCCTTCTCATAACATTACATCTAACACAACACAAACATTTGTGAACAACAATTTTTCCGTACCTCGTGTATATTCTTCATATTCTTCACAATATTTACTTGGATTACCAAGTAATAATAATACATTAGTTGGCCAACAATTGGTCAACACGGGCCACCATACCACAAGTTCATCGCAACATAACAATTCACAACAAAGTTCTTTCCCGACTCACCAATCTTCTGATTATAATTCAAATGAAATGACGGTTGGGCAAATTCATAGACCTTTTAATGGGGCTAGCCGCCCCAGTCATTTATTTACTCGGACTCCTCAGTCTCAGATTAGACCACAAGTTCATTATCAACAAGCGTTGCATAGAGTTCCTGGTATGAACTCCAATATTATCGGACACCCAACATCATCAATAAGTGGTGCATCAGCCGTGGGTGAATTAAATTATAATCATAATCATATTTTACAAACCAGGCCTTCTATAGTAATACCTGGTACAGTACAAGGAGTGCAAAGCGTAGTGGGACATGGCCATGCACATAATTTTACTAATTCTCCAAGACCTTTTTCTGGAGATCAACAACAATCATCATCAGAACGGAGCAACAGCCGGCTTTCATCCCCAATATTATGCCCTAAAATAGAACCTCCGTCCTAGATGATGAATTTTAATTAATTCAATTAAAATAAAGAACCTTTCTTGTTTTAATTGATAATAGGTTTTGTTGTTATTTACTTTGTCATGTTAATGGGTAAATTATCAATCTAATTTTCATATGTATATTTTTAAACAATTTTCGATGTTAAATAGTTAATTTTTATAGATAATTAAGTCAATGCAATAATTTTTAACAAACCTTATAAATAATAAAAAATGTAATTTTATATGTATATTTTTTATTAATTTAAAAGAAAAATATTCAACTTCATTATATCAACTGATACGTTTCATGTGAAAATTTTTTAGTAATCATGACATATTCATTATTTTGTAAATTTCTATTTACGTAAAACTGATTTATATTGTTATATGATTTTTTTTATATATAATTTTTAATATATAAATTATATAACAGATGAGTATTTTTCAAAACATGCAATATACAGCATTGGAATGTACTGTCAAAATATATCTAGTTATATAATAAATTCACTATTTCTGTAGTATGAAGTTAACTTTTAAGGAAAAGCATTTTAATTAAAAAAATGCTTTTTACTATAATGAAACTGATAAAATGGAGATAGAAGAGGGATTACATATATAGATTTACTAAAAACAAAACAGATTTAATAAACTTCATTTTAATTAATAATGAAAATAAAAGAATTATAGTAAATAACCAGTTAATTGCCAATCCACCTAAGAATGATACTTTTGTTAATTATTTTATACATAATAAAATTTGAAAAAAAAAATTAAATACTTCATTTTGCATTATTTTATAATCCAGTAATTGGATTTTGATGACTCTTATATGATTTGTAGCTCTCAAAAAAATTTTAAAATTAGTCCAATACATTATGAGATAAATGCAAAAATCACTTTTTGAAAAATATCATATTGCACTTAATATGCACTTAAAAAAATAGTTTTTTTGATTTTTTTGCAATGTATCAGATAAGGTTGCCTGCCGAAACTAAAAAGAAAATTCTGAAAAGTTTTAGCCAATCAAATCCATGCCAAAACTAAGGTCAAAACTATTTCATAATTTTGGTCAAAATTAAAATTTGGCCAAAATTACAGCATTAAGTCACATGATATTACACAAATTTCTAAAAAAAGGAAATTTTGATTTCCAGTAAAATTGGAAAATTGAGTTACACAGTAGTTATACAATATTCCAAAAAAGGAAATTTGTATGTAAGTTCTTATTTTAGCCAGAATTATTATATTAAAGCCTACTTATAATTTCAGCCAAATTTTGGTATTTCGGTAATAATTTTGGCATTAAAAGTCTGAATCAGTCAAACCATAATCGTTATAATCTAAATTTTAAATGATTAATTGATTAATTAATTAGCTAAAATTAATGACCAATTCAATCAGATCAATCAGATCAATCAGATCAATCAAATCAATTAAATATTCGTAATCAGTACAAATTTTTATTTTTTTTATTTTTATTTATGAAATTATTCCTAAAGAAAAAAATTGAAAAGAAATATAAGTAACATTCCAAAACAAAAAAAAAACAAATATCCTTCTCCTCTCAACTTACAATCTAAAAGCTTCAGTCTGAATTTTGAGTCTAAGTATTGTTCCTAAAGAAAAAGAAAAAGGAACGTTAGTAATGTTCTAAAAACACTTAGATTTCTTCCTGCTGATCATTCAGCCCAAAATTTTTGCAAAAAGAATATTTTATTTTTTCGCGTTTTTGCGACCTTTCCACTAATAATACCCCACCAGTCTTCGCGAATATGGACGCAGAGACACTGAAAACACTTAAGGAAGCGACTGCAAACTCTTTCAAAAGAAGTCTCGTAAATTTTTTTCAAACTACTTTACCTTTACTCCCTCAGCTTTGCGAAAGCCTAACGGTGACCACGCCTGGAGCTGCTGAGCTTTTCAACAAAATATCCCAGTTTCGACTAAACCCAGGTTTATCAACAGTCAAGCCTAAAGCTTCCCAGCAACAAGTGATAGCTTCTACCGTCGTCGCCACTATGGCCTACTGGTCTTTCTCTATCCTTCTTGACCAACTCGTTTTTCCCACCTACGATAAGATTGCACGTGAGGTGGAGATAATACTAGAAGCACAAACATTAAGGCATCAATCAGAAATCGACCAGTTGACAAACAAAGGCAAGGCGAAAATGCTCAACGATCATACAGATTTACCAGTTTTGAATATGGAAGTAGATCAATCACACCAATCAATGTCTTTGATAGCTGATACACTTCCTTTTCCATCTGACACCAACACTACCTCCTGAAAACCAGTTTTGACTAAGAACCAGAAAAAGAAGCTGAAGAAACAAAAGAAGCGTGCGGAAAAGAATAAATTCCTACAGGAAGCTGCCTCACTCGCCTCTTCGACTGCATCACCTGATTCTACCCTTGATGGTTATAAACCAATACTCTTGCAACCTCTGCCACAGCTATCTGCCTCCACCAAGCGTAGCGATTCAAATGATGATAAAATCACTTTACTTACAACGAAAAAACGCAAAAATAAGAGTAGTACAGGAGACAACAGCATTATAATCACCAGTTACCAGCCTGAGGAGAATAACAAGAACCTCACCTTGAATCTGGTGGTATACGACATCCCAGCCAAATGGACGAATTATCAGCTCCTCAGCGAACTTAACAAATAGGAAAAAGTGGTGTCTGTCAGCACGTGAGTGCAAAAGAAATACCAGATAGCAAGGGTTAGACTTACACCCAATCATAATTGTCTAAAGGCATACAATGGTGGTAACTGGACGGTTTCCCTCAGCTCTCTTCCTGTACGATGGTTCCCAGCAGTCTGGTCTCTTTCTAAACGGAAGCAATGCGAAAAATTCCAGGCAGCAATCACAAATATCCCTGAGGATATGATGATTGAGTCACTATTCCCCGAAGGCACTTCTGGCCCCTTCATCAATGAAAGCAATCTCCAATCCTTCAAAATAGTTCAAGAACAGAATGATACTAGGATTCTCATCGGCTACTTCGCAACATGAAAAGTGTTGTCCTGTAGGTTAGCTAAGAATCAAATGTGGAAGCAGACGAAATTAGCTTGGTGCAAACATTCCATTTCATCCTTCCGTTCGCTAAGACGACAGCCCAAGACAACTGTCTCAGGCCCAAACTCCTCCTCCTTCAAGAAGGCTGACTCCCCCCCCCTCCCTGGTGATTATTGGATCAAACCGCACACCTCTTGGGTCACGCAAGTTATCTAACAATACTAATAAGGAAAATAATACTAACTCGCTTAATCTTGCGCATTCTCAGAAGTCTTCTAGACGTTCAACTTCTTCTAATACGAACAAGAGATCATGCAAGTCTGGCAATAGGCAATCAGGTAATCTTAACAAGGTGAAAATCAAGCACTTGCTAGAACAGCTCATTAGTTTATGTTGCTAGCACACTAGAAACAGATAGTTAGTCATAGGCGGGAAATGTATTCCTAGCTAGTTAGTTGTTTTAGGGTAGATTATTTTCTAGAATTTCTCTTTTTTTTTTGTTTCCTTTATACCTTTATATTAGTAGTTAATGTTCTAGGCTGATGGTAAGACGGGTCCTTGAGACTCGAAGTAATGTTGATTGTATTTTAGTGGTGCGAATGCACCCTTATTTTATATAATAAAACAGAGTGCGGCTCCAAAGCCAAAAAAAAAAAAAAAAAAAAAATGTTCTAAAAACAAAAAAACTAATACCCTCCTTCCCAACTTACATCACCAAGTTTCAGTTCAAGTTCCAGTCTAAATTCAATCCAAATTTTGACAGAAGCCATTCCTAAAGTAAAAAAAAACAAACAAAATGTTAATACTATTTCAAAACAAAAAAATATATTCCTTCTTCTCTTAACTTATGATTTAATAGCTCTAGTCTGAATTTTAAGTCTAAGAGCTGTTTTTTTTTAAAAAAAAAAAAAGGAACATTAGCAACATTTCAAAAATAAAAACATGATCCCTGTACTTACTTATCAGCAGTTAAAGAAGACAAAAAAAAATATTTATAAATAATTTGATTTATAAAACTAATATAATTAATTAAATTTTTTTTTTTAACTATTCAGTTATGAAAAAATTTTTTTAAATTATTCAAAAAAAAGATTATTGATCAGTCATCAGTAAATGATCAATAAGTCATATGATCAATTTATCATAACAGCATAACTGATAAAATCAATTTTTTTTATTTTTTAAATTTTTGAATTATAAACTGTAAGCAAGCTTGAACAAATAAATAAATTGTTTTTATTGTTGATCCACTTAGTTATTATAGATCTATGAAAAATTATGTGGTATTTTTTTTTTAGATTAATGATTAATCAGATTATCGCCATTTTCAAATTAGTGTGATCGGCACTAAATTTGCTAATTAAATAAAAAATTGACTTCAGGACTACAAAAAAAACTAACATGTGCACATATATAATAATAAATATTATTTGATTAACATCATGCTAAGCCACTATTGTATCACCTTTTTTATAATTTAGTTATCATAATCACGTTTTTTCATTAGTAGCTTATAGACTGGTAAGTAAATGATTC
Source organism: Rhizophagus clarus (assembly GCA_015698045.1). Classification (NCBI taxonomy): domain Eukaryota; kingdom Fungi; phylum Glomeromycota; class Glomeromycetes; order Glomerales; family Glomeraceae; genus Rhizophagus; species Rhizophagus clarus. The sequence continues at coordinate 13,053 of BLAL01000229.1, read as the reverse complement.
TTAACTAATTTCAAAGATTCCATAAATTCCGAATAATTACAAATGTAGTCTGTAATAAATAGTCTTTTATTTTTATAGGTAAACTCAAGTATGCCTAAAGAATTTAGTGAAGACTTATATTGGCGCATTATTTATCTTTATATCGATGGTTTGTCAACTGTAGAAATTGCCAATACATTGCATATGAGTAAGGGCGTTGTAAATAAAATAAAAAAGAGATATAACCGCTGGGCTTGTGTTATAAATCCTTTTAGAGATGTTCCTGAACAAAGAAAGCTCTTTAACAGAAGAGATATGATTATACTTAGAAATCTTATTAGCGAAAAAGTAGACTGGTATTTAGATGAGTTAGTATATGAAATGGAATCTCTAACAGGGAAAAGAGCGTCTATTGCAGCACTTTGGTGGTCACTTCAGTATTTAGGAATTACTAGAAAAAAGGTAAATATATTATTTGATATTTATTATAAATAATTGATGTAATAAAATTACTAAAAGTTTTTTTTGCTATGTAGTTACAAAAAGCAGCATTAGAAAGAAATGAAATCATACGTGCATATTATTTAGCTATAATTGGTGAGCATTATACTCAAAATCAACTTATTTTTATTGATGAAAGTGCTAAAGATGAAAGAAGTCTCTCCCGACTATATAGATATTCACTTAGAAATACTCCTGCTCAAAAAAAAGTGGTTTTTGTAAGAGGGAAACGATATACCATTCTGCCTGCTCTTACACTAGATGGATTTGTTGCTATTGATATATTTGAAGGATCATGTAATAAAAAGAAATTTGTTAACTTTGTTCTTGATCAAGTGGTAAGCAACAACATGAATTTTTATTTTATTTGTTTATACAATTGACAAGATCATTATTTTTTTTAGGTGCTAATAATGAATCCATATCCAGAAGACAATAGTGTTATTGTAATGGATAATGCTAGAATTCATCATGATAATGAATTAGTGGCTTTATTAAAGGGATTAGGATATCATGTTGTCTTTTTTCCACCTTATTCTCCAGATTTTAATCCAATTAAAACTGCATTTTCAATCATCAAATCATGGATTAGACATAATCGTGATTTTATGAAAGCTTATAATGATCCTATATATGCATTATTAATTGCATGTAGTCAAATTACACCTCAAATGACACAAACATTTTTTGAAGCATCAATTTATGTTTAAAATACTAATTTTATTAGAAATTTATTTAAAAGTCAATTTATTAGATTTATTAGAAAAAAATAAAAGATATATTCAACTACATATAAGAAAAAATTTTAAAATCTTTGAGCTGCTTGTTTGATATTTTTCTGCCATCCAATCTTTACTACTCCTAGTCATTGCAATTGCTCATCTGACAATTCTTTGATTATATTTACAGTAATTTCTTCTTCAAGAAAAATATTGTCAAAATTAGAATACACATTGCAATTATGTTTGTGATCTAGACTATTGAGAAATTCTCCAATTGAAGGTAATGAATTTGGTGATGCTAAATTAGCATTTGAATTATTAGAATTATGCGTTGTTGATTGTTCTTGAAAAGTAGAATGTTGATAAAATTGGGATGGTAATTGAATAATGATAGGAACAGGAGTAGTAGGTGCATGACTAACTTGTGTTTGCATTGCCAAATTATTCTTATTGACGGATATACTTGATTTGACATCAAATGTTGGATAAGAAGGAGGTACTTCATAGGTAGTTCTTTTGTTTATCTAATAAAAATAATAAAAGATTTTTATTTTTATTATGCAAAACAAAATTATTTCTGTTGAAAATCTTACTATTTCACGAGCCCAAAGTTGTAGTCTTGCAGGATTGAGTCGCAAATGGCGATTTTCTTGAACAAAACATGGTGTTGCATGTATATTACATTTATACATTTCACATAAAGTAGAAATAACTTTAGATTGGGTCCTTTCTTCTTTTGATAAATCCTCTTCACGAATAATACGTGATTTTTTTTTTTTATACATTGTAATTTTTCAGTTGAAGAAAATTCACTTTCATCTGAACTCTAAAAAAAGTAAAATGTTAAAATTTATCTATTACAAAATAAATTTACTATAATAAAAAAATTTTACCTTTCTGTGTGATTTTTTTTTTTTTGTTTTATTATCTCTCACAACTACTATAATTGACATTTTTTTAGCAGCTAAAATCACTCTTTTATACTCACTAATAAATTCTTGAAAATCCAATTTATTTTCAAGTTCATTTGATGGTCCGCATGCATTTACTGCTTTATATGAAATCATATAATCCTTTGACATGACTTTTTTCCTCAAAGTCATTTGAACAACTAAATTTATTTTCTCTATAAACTTATTATTATAATTGACAGGTTCAATACTCAAAGTTTTTGCCATAAGATCTTTTATATTTTTACTTTTAACAATAATTTGCGCTTTTATTTCTTCAAGATCACTATCTTCTTCTTCCTCTACATCATAATCACCATTTTTCTCTTCAGAATAGTCACTACTCATCAAAGAGAATATTTAATCTTCTTTATTAACATAATCAACCTCTCTTTCATTTGATGGATCTTTTTTCTTTTCATTAACATTAACAACTTCTTTTTCGTTTGATGAACTATCTAAAGCAATTATATTATCATCATTTTCTTTTTTTGAATTTGTTGTGCTTTTTTATCAGCACTTCTATATCGCTGGATTTGACTATTACAAGTGCTACAAAAGGTATAAGAAAATGGTTTTTCAAAGTTACTATTATAGCCAAACTTGATATTAGTATCAAATAAATATTTATTTGCTGTTGGAAATGATAAGTCTGGAGTAAAAGAACGCTGATAAATTTATTGCCCGCATTTTGGATATTTAGTTCTTGTTGGTTGCTTATTTTTATTATATTTATATGGATTTTGTTGTGGAAATTCAAAACAATATAAACATTTTTGGCATGAATAACATATACCTAAGAGGTACTTACAATTAACTTCTGTAACTTCTGCCATTTGAATAGCTTTAGACGTGAAAAATTCAACTTTTTTTTCGTAATATTTTATTTAAGCACTAAATTAGAAAAGAGTGACATTACAGAATACATGATCACTAAAAAAAAAAATTGTTTTTTAGTTGTTTTCGAGTGTTTTCAGTATTTTCAGTGTTTTCAGTTAGATAATTTTAATTGATCAATAAATCACCTGATCACACTAATTCAAAAATGGCGATAATCAAGTAATTCAGACTGCAATTAATCAAATCATCTAAGTGATTTGACATAATCAAATCAAATCAATTAACAACTTTGTAAATCACTGATTAATCGATTAACAAAAATATTAACCGATTTAGACCTCTATTCAGCATTATAATTTTGGCAAATTTACTTTTAATTGCCTAAACTTTTGGCTACAAAAAAGTTTTGGCCTTGGCCTAAACTACCTAATTTTGGCAGGCAATCTTAGTATTAGACTAATTTTAATGATCTTTTTTTATTTTGAAAAAAGTATTAAAAGCTACTAAATAACTTAATAATTCATTAAAATCCAATTAATAGATTATAAAATAATTTAAAATAATACTTTTAATTTTTTACCCAAATTTAATTAGTAGCAGAATACTAATTTTATGCAGATTAGCAATTAAGTTTAATACTGGAAAAATATTTCAAAGTGAAAATAATAGTTATAATTTTATATAATACAAAAATATAAAAAGATTAGAAATATACTTCTTAGCATAATTAAATCTCAATTGCCATAATATTACGGCACAATGCCAAATTGCATATTGACGTAACGTAATTAATTTATACTGACGTAATCAATTTTTACTGATGTATTAATTTGTATTGACGCAATCAATTTTATATTGACGTAATTAATTATAGATTACAAGAGTCGAAATATTGTAATATTATTTTATTATAATATGTTTATTTTATTGTAATATGTTTATTTTATTGTAATAAAATAATAAAGATCATAAACCTTCCCTCTCGCTTACACTAAACTTACATATATTTCAAGTCCAGGTTCGTTAAAGAGCCTGGTAACTAATGAAAAAAAAAAATAAAAGAAACATTAGTACGTTTCTTCTATATATTAAAAAAACTCCCACTCACTTCCTATTAACTTACTTGCATATATTTCAAGTTCAGGTTCGTCTAAAGAGTCTGGCAACCTAATAAAAAAAAAAAAATAGAAGAAACGTTAGTTTGTTTCTTCTATATATTAAAAAAACTCCACCTACTTTCTGTTAACTTACTTGCATACATTCCAAGTCTGAGTTCATCTAAAGAGTCTGGCAATCTAAAGAAAAAAAAGAAATAGAAGAAACGTTAGTACGTTTCTTCTACATATTAAAAAAACTCCCACCCACTTCCCGTTAACTTACTTGCATACATTCTAAGTTCAAGTTCGTCTAAGGAGTCTAGCAACCTAAAGAAAAGAAAATAGTAGAAACGTTAGTACATTTCTTCCATATATTAAAAAAAAATTCACTTTCCAATTCTTGCTAACCTATTTGCATACATTTCAAGTCTGGACCTTCCAAATCTAAAAAAAAGATTTGAATCATTAGTAACGTTTTGTTAAATAATTATAAAAAAAAATTATTTCGATTACCTTCAAATGTTAGAAGCTGGTCTGTCTCTACAAAAAAGAAAAGAAAAGAACGTTAGTTAATGTTCTTGTAGTTCTTGTATTGAAAACTCCTTCTTTTCTCACATTACCTCAAGGAGCTGTGTGCCAAAAGATTTGTTTTTACAAAAAAGAAAAGAACAGAACATTAGTTAACGTTCTTATATTAAAAGAATTATTAAATACAACATCTCCCTCTGTAACTTATCATTTCGCAAATTCCAAGTCCAGGAGCCGTACCTATAAAAAACAAAATAAAAATTTAATGATATAATAAGATCGTTTGGATGAAAAAAAAAGTTATTTTTTTTTTTAAAATAAAATAAAATAAAATAAATAACAATTTAGAAACTGAACCGTTTTTAAAGTTATTTTTTTTAAAAAAATAATATCAGTTTTAAAACCGATTAAAGAAGAAAAATAAAAATTTAACAGTTTAAAAGAAACCGTTTAATGAAAAGAAAAAGACTAACAGCTTTGTAAACTGTTTTTTTTTTAATAAAAAAATTTAGATTATCGATCATAAATCAGATCGATAAGTCACATGTAATATTAATTTTGTCTGTCATGACCATTGACTATCGAAATTAACCAATTTTGAGCTGAAATCATAATCTGGGAATGCCGTAATTAATTCGACAGGTTAATTTAATTACGGCATATTGGCATTTTTAAAATTTGAAGCTGTAATTATTATGGCCTATTACGTCTGGTATAATGGCGTAATTAAATCAATTACACTGAGAAGTATAATTAGAAAGTTTAATCAATATAAAAATATATCTAATTAAAAAAAATAGTATAAATAAACCATATAAATAAAAATTAAAGAATATAATAAAATAAAAAAAGCATATTAAATAGCCTTAATGATTATAATCATAATATTATCATAAAACTTAAAAACAATATTCAATATAGACAAAAAAATATGGAATATATTAAGTGAATGAATACTTCAAAACAAATGAAGATAACTAAACAATAATAATTATATTTATATAAATTACTCAACAACAAGTTTAATTAAAATAAATAATCAAATTTGAATTAGAAAAAACAAAAAAAATATAATATTCTAAAATTGGATATTGAAAAAATATTATTAAATATGAAACAAAAAGTTATTAAAATATAAAATAAAATAAACAAAATCAAAATAATATAAAAAAATATAATGATAAACAATTAAATATAAGATAAATAAATACAATATTAGAAAGATAATATAAAAATATCACAAAAAAATTAATTTAGCAGAATATAAAATATAATTATTTAAAAATAACTTGAAATAGCAAATAATTTAAATAATAAATTATTTATTATTTCATATCGGCGGATTTGTTTCATCGTCCAAATATGTTAAATTTTGTTATACAATGTATTATAAAAGTTAAAGATATGCAATATAGTGATCTAAAAAAATGCGTACAATTTTTAAAAAGTGCAATTCAGCACAATTTTAATTTTGGCCAGAATTAACATAATTTCGGCTAGATTTAATATACCGTAACTGGTAATATGATAGTAATGATAATTAGTTAAACAAAAAAGAAAAAAAACTTTAATACCACAATCATTAAATCTATAATTACAAAAACAATTTCACACTTAATAATTTGTTGAATAATAATTAATATCACTATAAATTAATAAAAAGGAAATTGTATGAAAAAAACTATATTTTAATTCAAAGAAAAAAAATTACACCACTCTATATACATGATTTTATAAAAAAATTAAGCCGCAATTGCATAATTTTAACTGTAATATTAATGTTATAATGCTGTATTAATTGCACATGCACTGCAATATATAAGAAAAAATGGAAAATACAGTAAGAAAGGACAAAGGAAGAATAAAGGAAAGAAGAGATAAATGAAAAGGGATAAAGGGAAGTAAAGATGATCAAAGAGAAATGAGAAAGGAACAAAAAAGGTAAAGGATAGTGAAAAAGAATGAATGAAACAAAAAAAGAATGAAAATAAATGAGAAAATGAAAGGGAATGAAAAGGAATAAAGAGAATGAAAAAAAATAAAAGGAATAAAAGAAGCAAATGGCAAATGAAAAAAAAATAAGAGGAATGAAAGAGAATGAAAGGAAGCAAAGGAGGAATGAAAATCAATAAAGGGAACAAAAAAAAGCAACAAAAGAAGTCAAAGATCAATGAAAGAAACCAAAGATCATTGAAAAGAGACCAAAGATCAATGAAAGAAATGAAAAAAGTAATGAAAGAAACCAAGGATCAATGAAAAAAACAAAAAAAAAGCAACGAAAAAAATCAAAGATCAATGAAATAAACCAAAAAAGCAATAAAAGAAATAATGATGAAAGGAATAACAAAAGAACCACAAAAGATCAATGAAAGAACCATAGAAGAAACGAAAGGAATAATGAAAAAAAGAAACGAAAAAACCACGAAAAGAAGAGAAATAAAGGGGAAAAAAATGAAAGAAAAGCCAGAACACCCACCCATAGAAAAAAAAAGAAAGAAAACGGTTAATATCATCTTAAAAGAAAAATAAAACAACAGGAGAAGAGACGTAAGAGACTTACTTGAATTTTCACTCATATGGTACACATCTAAAAAGACAAAAAGTTTAGTAAAAGAACAAGGGAAAGAATGAAAAGAAAACAAAAAAAAGGAGAAGAAATTAAAACTCACCTTGAATTTCCGAAATGGATAAAAACAGCCACGCCTAAAAAAAAGAACAAATTAATAAGAGACAAAAGAAAGGAGAATAAAAGCAAAAAAAACTTACCTGTTACAGTATTTAATCCCGAAGCTAAAGGTAACGCCATTAACTAAAAAATTTAAATTGTGGTTTATAATTTTTGAAAAAAAAAATTCCCTTATCATAAAACAAATGATTTTTTATTTTTTAAAAAAATTTCCCTTACAAAAAAATGATTTTTTATTTTTTTAAAAAAAATTCCCCTTAAAAAAAACGACATTTTTTTTAAAAAAAAAATTTCACTTAAAAAAAACGATATATTTTTTTAAAAAAAATTTCCCTTCCGCCAAAATAAAAATCTGAAGTCTGAACAAAACTACTAGCATTGATTATCTATTTATAACATAAAAGGCAATATCGCTTACCATTTACGATAAGCTTATCTCATGAGTTGATATAAAAAAGGAATATGTTATATATAACATGCACTTTATCTAGTTTTGAACTGGTATAACCGGTATTATGATCTGATTATTTGGGTAAACAGGTTTTTTTTTTTGAATTTATTACATTTAGATAAAAAACAATTTAAAAAAATAATTATTTTTTTTTTTCTTTTTTGTAGTATTGCCGGACGAAAAGCATGACCGGACTATTTGAATTAAGGTAAGGGAGGGTTGGGATGGTGTTTTTCGTTGTTGTTTTTTTTAATTAATTAATTAATTATTTTTTTTTTTCTTTTTTTGTAGTGTTGCCGGATGAAAAACGTGACCGGACTTTTGGAATTAAGGTAAGGAGGTGTTTTTCGTTGGTTTTTTTTTATTTACATATCGGTGGATTTGTTTCATCGTCTAAATATGTTAAATTTTGTTATACAATGTATTATAAAAGTTAAAGATATGCAATATAGTGATCTAAAAAAAATGCGTACAATTTTTAAAAGTGCAATTCAGCATGATTTTAATTTTGGCCAGAATTAACATAATTTCGGCTAGATTTAATATACCGTAACTGGTAATATGATAGTAATGATAATTAGTTAAACAAAAAAAGAAAAAAAACTTTAACACCACAATAATTAAATCTATAATTACAAAACAATTTCACACTTAATAATTTGTTGAATAATAATTAATATCACTATAAATTAATAAAAAGGAAATTGTATGAAAAAAACTATATTTTAATTCAAAGAAAAAAAATTACACCACACTGTATACATGATTTTATAAAAAAATTAAGCCGCAATTGCATAATTTTAGCTGTAATATTAATGTTATAATGCTGTATTAATTGCACATGCACTGCAATATATAAGAAAAAATGGAAAATACAGTAAGAAAGGACAAAGGAAGAATAAAGAAAAGAAGAGATAAATGAAAAGGGATAAAGGGAAGTAAAGATGATCAAAGAGAAATGAGGAAGGAACAAAAAAAGGTAAAGGATAGTGAAAAAGAATGAATGAAACAAAAAAAGAATGAAAGAGAATGAAAGGAAGCAAAGGAGGAATGAAAATCAATAAAGGGAACAAAAAAAAGCAACAAAAGAAGTCAAAGATCAATGAAAGAAACCAAAGATCATTGAAAAGAAACCAAAGATCAATGAAAGAAACGAAAAAAGTAATGAAAGAAACCAAGGATCAATGAAAAAAACAAAAAAAAAGCAACGAAAGAAATCAAAGATCAATGAAATAAACCAAAAAAGCAATAAAAGAAACAATGATGAAAGGAATAAAAGATCAATGAAAGGAATAACAAAATAACCACAAAAGATCAATGAAAGAACCATAGAAGAAACGAAAGGAATAATGAAAAAAAGAAACGAAAAAACCACGAAAAGAAGAGAAATAAAGGGGAAAAAAATGAAAGAAAAGCCAGAACACCCACCCATAGAAAAAAAAAGGAAGAAAACGGTTAATATCATCTTAAAAGAAAAATAAAACAACAGGAGAAGAGACGTAAGAGACTTACTTGAATTTTCACTCATATGGTACACATCTAAAAAGACAAAAAGTTTAGTAAAAGAACAAGGGAAAGAATGAAAAGAAAACAAAAAAAAGGAGAAGAAATTAAAACTCACCTTGAATTCCGAAATGGATAAAAACAGCCACGCCTAAAAAAAAGAACAAGTTAATAAGAGACAAAAGAAAGGAGAATAAAAGCAAAAAAAACTTACCAGTTACAGTATTTAATCCCGAAGCTAAAGGTAACGCCATTAACTAAAAAATTTAAATTGTGGTTTATAATTTTTGAAAAAAAAAATTATTTTTTTATTTTTTTAAAAAAAAATTCCCTTATCATAAAAAAAATGATTTTTTATTTTTTAAAAAAAAATTTCCTTTAAAAAAAACGACATTTTTTTTAAAAAAAAAATTTCACTTAAAAAAAACGATATATTTTTTTAAAAAAAATTTCCCTTCCGCCAAAATATAAAAATCTGAAGTCTGAACAAAACTACTAGCATTGATTATCTATTTATAACATAAAAGGCAATATCGCTTGCCATTTACGATAAGCTTATCTCATGAGTTGATATAAAAAAGGAATATGTTATATATCACATGCATTTTATCTAGTTTTGAACTGGTATAACCGGTATTATGATCCGATTATTTGGGTAAACAGGTTTTTTTTTTTGAATTTATTACATTTAGATAAAAAACAATTTAAAAAAATAATTATTTTTTTTTTTTCTTTTTTGTAGTATTGCCGGACGAAAAGCATGACCGGACTATTGGAATTAAGGTAAGGGAGGGTTGGGGTGGTGTTTTTTGTTGTTGTTTTTTTTAATTAATTAATTAATTATTTTTTTTTTTTCTTTTTTTGTAGTGTTGCCAGATGAAAAACGTGACCAGACTTTTGGAATTAAGGTAAGGAAGGGTTGGGGGAGGTGTTTTTCGTTGGTTTTTTTATTTAATTAATTAATTATTTTTTTTTTTCTTTTTTGTAGTGTTGCCGGACGAAAAACATGACTGGACTTTTGGAATTAAGGTAAGAAGGTGTTTTTCGTTGGTTTTTTTTTATTTAATTAATTAATTATTATTTTTTTTTCTTTTCTGTAGTGTTGCCGGATGAAAAGTACGACCGGACTATTGGAATTAAAGTAAGAGAGGGTTGGGGGAGGTGTTTTTTATTGTTGTTTTTTTTAATTAATTAATTAATTATTTGTTTTTTTTTTTTTTGTAGTGTTGCCGGACGAAAAGCACGACCGGACTATTGGAATTAAGGTAAGGGAGGGTTGGGGTGGTGTTTTTTGTTTAATTAATTAATTATTTATTTATTTTTTTTTCTTTTTTGTAGTGTTGCCGGATAAAAAGCACGACCGGACTATTGGAATTAAGGTAAGGGAGGGTTGGGGTGGTGTTTTTCGTTGTTGTTTTTTTTAATTAATTGATTATTTATTTTTTTTTTTTCTTTTTTTGTAGTGTTGCCGGATGAAAAACGTGACCGGACTTTTGGAATTAAGGTAAGGGAGGGTTGGGGGAGGTGTTTTTCGTTGGTTTTTTTAATTAATTAATTAATTATTTTTTTTTTTCTTTTTTGTAGTGTTACCGGACGAAAAGCACGACCGGACTATTGGAATTAAGGTAAGGGAGGGTTGGGGTGGTGTTTTTTGTTTAATTAATTAATTATTTTTTTGTTTGTTTTTTCTTTTTTGTAGTGTTGTCGGACGAAAAGCATGACCGGACTATTGGAATTAAAGTAAGGGAGGGTTGGGGAGGTGTTTTTTGTTGTTTTTTTTTTAATTAATTAATTAATTATTTGTTTTTTTTTTTTCTTTTTTGTAGTGTTGCCGGACGAAAAGCACGACCGGACTATTGGAATTAAGGTAAGGGAGGGTTGGGGTGGTGTTTTTTGTTTAATTAATTAATTATTTATTTGTTTTTTTTTCTTTTTTGTAGTGTTGCCGGACGAAAAGCACGACCAGACTATTGGAATTAAGGTAAGGGAGGGTTGGGGTGGTGTTTTTTGTTGTTGTTTTTTTTAATTAATTAATTATTTATTTTTTTTTCTTTTTTTGTAGTGTTGCCAGACGAAAAATGTGACCGGACTTTTGGAATTAAGGTAAGGGAGGGTTGGGGAGGTGTTTTTCGTTGGTTTTTTTATTTAATTAATTAAATATTTTTTTTTTTCTTTTTTGTAGTGTTGCCGGACGAAAAACATGACCGGACTTTTAGAATTAAGGTAATCTTAGGGTTCGAGGTGTATGGGTGCTCTAAATTATTTATAGAGTAATATAGTATACCGATAAATTTGACTAACGACGTCGTTTATCAACTTTAGTGGTAAATCTAACGTCGTTTTGTCGCCAAATGGCTCACTTATATACTTATTCCATCACCTATTAAAACTATATTTTGAATCTATACCAATAAAAACCCAGGAACGTACATGTTGTTCCACACCAAACGCCAAGAAAATGATATTCTTATTATGGCGACACATTTTTCATTCTAAAATGAACACTTGTGCTAAAATTAATTAAACTCCTGAGCAGTGAATATGAACGTGAAACGCCAAGAAATTCTCTAAAGAAAAATCAAGGGGAAACCCGCCAGTAATTATGCTAAAGTAGGAACTATTAACTTTATTTGGAAGTTTATTCGAAATTAATCAAATAAACATTATGAAATACCTAACATTTTGTATAAATGCCAAGATTTTTTGGCGTAAACTATGCGGTTTCACTAATTTATAACAAATTAATAATACAAAATTAAAAAGGATTTAATCAACAGGAATTCAGCCGAAACCTTTAGGGTTAACGGCAAAATTTTTACCCGACTTTCCGTAGGACAACGGTAAATAGTTTAGCCGGTATCACGTGACTGCGCAGAAGCGCAGTTCTGGTTGCGTCACTGCTGCGCCATGCCGCAGTGTTTGCGTCAACGTCGATCATTACACAAGTCAATTTTGGGACTAGGGTTGTTGATCGTCACGTAATCTGAGTAACCTAACGCAAGCCAGCCAGTCACGGCCTTTCGGTCACGTGACTGGCTGCTTACGTCATCCTAACTTTACTGCGCCAAAATGTTCAAAACGTCCGGCTAGGGTTGCGGCCCCGGGTAAACTTTTACTCGATCGGATAAACATCGGTCCGCGCTTAGGGTTGTGATTAATTGTCACACCCTGCGGAAAAACCTCTGATTGGCTAATCGGTTTAGGGTTAGTCACGTGAGAGCGGAAAAACTTCTCATTGGCTGCGCTGGTTAGGGTTAGGGTTAGGGTTAGGGTTAGGGTTAGGGTTAGGGTTAGGGTTAGGGTTAGGGTTAGGGTTAGGGTTAGGGTTAGGGTTAGGGTTAGGGTTAGGGTTAGGGTTAGGGTTAGGGTTAGGGTTAGGGTTAGGGTTAGGGTTAGGGTTAGTTAGGGTTAGGGTTAGGGTTAGGGTTAGGGTTAGGGTTAGGCGTTAGGGTTAGGGTTAGGGTTAGGGTTAGGGTTAGGGTTAGGGTTAGGGTTAGGGTTAGGGTTAGGGTTAGGGTTAGGTTAGGTTAGGGTTAGGGTTAGGGTTTAGGGTTAGGTTAGGGTAGGGTTAGGTTAGGGTTAGGGTTAGGGTTAGGGTAGGGTTAGGGTTAGGTTAGGGTTAGGGTTAGGGTTAGGGTTAGGGTAGGTTAGGGTTAGGGTTAGGGTTAGGGTTAGGTTAGGGTTAGGGTTAGGGTTAGGGTTAGGGTTAGGTTAGGGTTAGTTAGGGTTAGGGTTAGGGTTAGGTTAGGGTTAGGGTTAGGTTAGGGTTAGGGTTAGGGTTAGGGTTAGGGTTAGG